>OOIL02001452.1:688623-801224 GCA_900332095.2 Cuscuta campestris
TTATTGCATTCAAACAATCAAACTACCGGTGTTGCAGAGTTCGTGTATATTCTTAATCCATCACCAACTATTCTTATGCAACAAACTTTATATAAATATTGAGTAGTATGAGGAAAATAAAAACCAAAACCACAAACACGAAGAAAATGAGAGATCTGATCGTCCTTTAGATAAATAAGGAGCAATTAAGCATATAATTAATCACAAAAATCACATCGGCATCACTTGCACAATCCAGAATCTAAACAAGCAAACATCAACTAAAAATCACCGCGAAGGAAAATTGAAAGATCGAACCTGCCCTAGGGTTTGCGAGATGGAATCAAATCCAATTCCAGTGCGCAGATCGAGAGGAAAAGGGACGGATTGAGGGGCGGCATCGAGAAGCGGCTGGGGAGGAGGATTGGAGTGGTAAGTGAACCCTAGAAAGAGAGGAAAGGGGAGAGAATGGAGAATCTGAGTGAAGCCTTGGAGCAGATGCTGGCCCAGGTAGCCGGTGCCGCCCACTATCAACACCGATCTCCGCTTATCGGTCTCCATAGCTTTCTTTGCTGCGCCACTTTCTTCGTTCTAAAATATGGCGCTAAAACTATACTCCCTAAAATTTGGTACGTAACTTTTTATTTTTTAAATAGTATTTGAGCCATGTACAAGTGACGGTGAATATTTATTTAAATAATATTTCATGTACATAGAGCATACTATATTGATTTATTGAGAAATTAAAAAAAAAAACTTCATTTGTCTCTAAATGATTTACACACTATACAATTCAAAAATCATGAAAATTTTTGTATAATTATGTGTTTCCATTGACTATTTATTGAAATAAAAAATTCTTGTCACATCTTGTTTTGAAGAATTTTTAATGTGCTTTTTAAATATGTGAGTTTTATTTTTTATTTATATACTTATCTTTAAATAAAATGAATTGAAAAACCTAATTGTTACGTTACACTGATGTGTACGTGTTTGTGTGCTTAATTATTTAGTCTTATATTTAATACATTAGAAAGAAAAGAAAGAGCCTGGAAAAATGGGTGGTTTTGGTGGAAGCCTCAAGCCCAATGGTACTATCTTATGGTACTATTAGTGTATTCTATCTCATTTATATTTTTATTAATTTGAGATAATAATGTTTATATAATTTATTTTCTATTGATAATTACTACACCTAGTTTTAATTTGTAAGTATTTTTTTTCTTCCCAGGTATATTCAAAGGTCCAATAATAACGGAATGCTACACGTTGATGTGGCACAATTCAACCAATTAGAAACTACACAGTCATTTTTTAAATTTTTAACCTAATTTAAAAAATTAAAAAACAAAGCGTGGCAGCCTTGAGGCTACCGCACTTACCGTGGAGGAACGCTCAAAGAACGCGAGGCAGATTTGGTATGGTGTGAGGCATATGCGGATTTGGCAGTGTGCCGGCTAAAATGGCACGCCATTGCTATTGCTCTAAATTGGAGTTCGTGCATGTCAAAAATACAAATGTAAAAAGGAGATATTGGGACAATCAAGCAAAGAATAATATAGTCATGTTACATGTGTTTTGTAGAACTTTTGATGGAGTTTTGAAATATATAATTTTTATTTTTTAATTTCGCGCCTATAATAAAACAAATTAAATTGAAAATAAACTCAATCAAACCTCATAAACTAAAACGGGAGGAAAATTAAAGGACGGAGGGAGTGCATAATACAAATTGAACTAGTTTTGATCATCCTGATTATCAATTAAATAAATATTACTATTACATTTTACATGAAAAAGTGAAATATAATCTTTTAAATATTTTACAAAATAAATCTTACGGAGTATAAAATCATTTTTTACTAATTTATAATATGCTCTGTATTACGTACTCCCTCCGTCCCAAAAAATCTTTCTCCTTTGGGTTTTTTTGTCCCAAAAAGCATTTCACTTTTCTCACATTTAGACCCTAATACCCTTTACCCTAATTAAATCTACCCAACCAACCCAAACCCCTCCACCTACCCTATCCATCCATTCACTCCTATGCAATTTACTTTACACATTTGGACAAGTACACTTCACATTAAATGCAATTTACTTTACACTATTTGCTTTCCATTATTAGATTAGGGTTGAGGGTAAAATTGTCAAGTCAATGAAAAAAATTTGGCTCCTTAATTTGGTTGAAAGTCAAAACAAGAAAAGGAAAAAGGGACGGAGGGAGTAATTCTTAAACAAATGATAACTTAAGTTTGACCGGTTTAGTGGCGAAAAATCAAATTTGATAAATATAATGAGACAGAGACAGTAATATGCAATATATAATTTCTAGGGAGTTTAATTCATGACCAAATAAATAATATAGGATAGTGTTAGTATTAAAATATGGGCAAAAAGGTATGAAAGTGCTATTTATAGGAGAAAACTTAATCACGTTCTCAAAGTAGATGTCAAAGTCATGTTTGGGACCAATCCTATTACACAAGAGTGCGTGGTCCGATTATAAGCTGTGAGTGGGGATATGATAGATGTCTGGTTTATTTATGAATGTGGCCTGGGGATGGAGAGATATCACATATTATATAGAATTGAAACAGACAGTTTTTTCCCACTTTGTATGCAACTTGATTAAGAGTTTGTTGCTGGAAACGTTCCCTCTCCCGTCCCAATTTAAGTTGTCTATTTACTATTCACATGATCAAACTTTAACCACATTCTTCATCCATTTCTCCCTCCCTCCATTCTCAAAAACACTTATTATTGTGGTCCTACCTAGCATGCATGCATAAATAGCCAGGTAGCTAGTAAGCCCAAAATGGAACGAAATTAAACATTATTGTAGGGTCCTAGCACATGCATGCATGCATAAATAGGTAGTAAGCCCAAAATATAATGAATGGTGAAGTTGATATATGGATGTTTGCCTCCCTCATTTTAAGCTGCATGCATTATTGATTCCAATCTATCTGGTACGTACGTACATACATACATACATACAGTCTCCTTCCTATACAGATCAGAGCTACTTAATTACTCCCTCCGTCCCGGAGTATTCGTCCATTTTTGACTTTTGGAACTGTTCATCTAAGCACTTTGACTCATCAAATTCTCTCAATGTGTAAGCCTAAATATAGTCATGTGTGATTTGTCTTAACATATAGATTATTAATATATAATTTCTATAATTTTTTAATATACAAATTACAAGATAAAATGGATTAAAGAAGTGCATTGGATGGTGTGTAAAAATGAAAGTGGACAAATACTCTGGGACGGAGGTAATATTACCTACCCCTCCTCCACTGCACTATACGTCGATCTCCTCCCCCATCATATCCGGCCAGTAGTATAAATTCCCCTCCCTCCCTCTCCCCTTTCCCTCTATCATATCATACCATATCTCTCCTCCTTCCTTCCTTCTATCCCTCAGCTCGATCTATATATATATATCCACACTAAAGAAATCAAAATGACCCAACTCCGATTTTTTGATGAGGACGCACCTTGTGTCATTGCGGTGGGCGTATGTGTTGCAGTTTTCGGCTCCCTTGCCATCGACTTTGTATCCTGGCTCCTCCGACGCCGCCGGGAGAGGACGACCGTTGCCGCCGCCGGAGATAGCTTAGCAGGGTCAGTCTCCCCGGCCAGCATCCCATCCCATTTAATTTGGTCGGTCAAAAATTTATTAGGCTATGTGTTCGTTTAATGTGTTGTTGTGTTAATTGTTGTAGGAAATGGATTGTTTTTAATTTTCTGTTTTTTTATATAAATATTATCTATATATTGCTACAAGGAATGGAAGCTGCTTTAATTTTTGTTAGCATTTTTTTTTTCTCTTCAAAATTACATTGCTTAAGCAAAACACAATAATATAGTGTTGCGGCGATGCAGGGTCGATCGGTACTTGCTGCTGTGAAATAAAAGAACATTTTTTAGTTTTTTTTTACCATATCTAATAAGGGAGGTGATTAAATGTAACTAATTCTTTATTTAGCTTGCCCTTTTCATCAGTAAAATTGAAAACCAAAGATAGCATAATGAATTCATTTTTTACTTATGCCAATTGGCCATCACCATTGATATATATATCCTCACTAATATCGATCTAACAAACACACATCAGTCCATGCATCTATAGAAATGACATGTTTTGGTGGCCTGGAATCCAGTTAACCATGTGTTTAAATAGACAACATACACTTGTATAATTATCATGAGTACGTATTAATTTCTAATAGAACCAACTTATTTTAACCCCAGAGATGACAATAATATTAACACCACCAGAGACAATCACGTGTAGATTGTCATAGTCTGGCAGTGTAAACCTTAGCTTGGGGTATCGTACGTCCCCGGTGTGATTGTATCATGGTCCATCCAAAAAAAAAAAAAATGTACTCCGGCCACTATTTACTACTACTCGTTTTCACCCTCTTTCCCAATCCATGCAAATTAAACTGCTATATATCCCCCNAAAATACAATTTGATAAAAATAAGGTAATACTCCGTATATACTATATGAATGTATAATGTTAAAGAATACAAACATATATAAAGTTTTATTTTGATGCAGTTTAATGCTTTAGTTGTATTTAAGTAGATTTTTTAGTGCATTCTTCATCACATTTTTTGTATTTAAGTTTTTAGTGCATTTTTCATCTCTTTTTAGTGCATTCTCCACCTTTCCTATTTGGAAATTGGAAACCCATAAGTAGTTCAGTTACTACATTTAGTGAATTCTTTTATATATTTGTATGGAATATGCATGCATGTGACCGGCCAGTTGAGGACCACTCCTAGGGTGAAGCACCTGGATGTTACGTTCTAAATCAAATTTAAGTCTATTTTTTAGTGCATTCTTCATCACGTTTTTTGTATTAAAGTTTTTAGTGCATTTTTCATCATTTTTTAGTGCATTCTCCACCTTTCCTATTTGGAAATTGGAAACCCATAAGTAGTTCAGTTAGTACATTTAGTAAGAAAAATTGGGCAATTATTAAAAAAGCACCTCAAAATCAAAAGATACTACCTATGTTTAAACCAATGGAGATGGAGTGGCCGGAGCCATTTTGGATAGCATTTTTTAAAGTTTATTACAGAGTAGTTGATTTCTCAGTGTTGGAATGGACTCGGGCTGTGGGGAGTCGGACTCGGCCCATCGCACAAGGTCAAGAATACATTGCCCTTTAATTTCTTTGATTAATATTAGAAGTATATAAATACTAATGAATTAAACGAAGTACTCCCTCATCTCAATTTTTTCTTATAATGAAATGGAGACCATGTTGATCACAAGATCAATAATAATGTATGCGCTATATCTCTGTGGTTCCCTTGACCCGAGGACCGTACGATGCTCTTTTCGTAAAATTGACGGTTCCTACCCTTCATAACTCCTCCTTCCGGTAAACCCCGGCCCCCACCTCGAACCCTGCCACTGCCCCACAAATTCATTCTTCCTTCTACTCATTAAATATTTACTTATTTCTCTACTACGTAGTAATTCTTATCTTATCTATCACATCATATGTTTTAACAGAAATCTATATAGATAATATTTTGAAAATCAACATAAAAATATTTGTCTCATAAGTTCTCCAAAAATCAAAATGAGAAAGTCTTTAAGAACATATGGAGTATCAAAAAAAAATTGTTTGGTAAACATCAATACATACACTCTATCTTGGACAAATTAATTTCAACTACACAATCTTACCTTTACAAAACTAAACACATACCTAATTAACATTATTGAGACATGCATTTTTTTTTAAATGTGAAAGGAACATGTAATAAAGGCAAACCTTACAAATATGATTCACTTAAAAAACATAAACAAAAGGAAATTGAACAAATTAAAATTGAATACCAACTAACGCACATGGACTTATAATATGCTCGCTGTTTTTGGTAACAATGGTGAATATGTAGTGAGTTTTGTGTTGGGCACATTTAAAAACACAATGATATATAAATGAGTAGCGTTCTTGGTTAAAGCTAAAGTATGGAAAGCAGTGATATGTTGGGTACTAATATACTTTGGGAAGGTATGGTTTCTTTTAACATGTTTTGTTTAACATGTGATGGGGTCAATTTATGGACCATCCCAAACTCATTTAATTTGCGCATTTTTTTGGAAGTCCCAATTAAATTTGTGCACTTCAATTCCTTCCTCCCAAACTCATCCCTATATACCTTTTGGAAGTCCCTTTTAAATTTATACAATTCCCCTCTATAAAGAATTGTTGAGAATGATGATGTGGAAAAGAAGAAAATGAGGAGAATAATTAAAATAGAGGGAGGAAAGGAAAAAAGAAAGAAAGAAAGAAAGAAAGAAAGAAAGAAAAGAACAAAAGAAAAGAGGAAAAAAAGAGAAACGAAAAAAAATAAAAATAAAAAATAGGTTAATTTTTTTTATAATGGTAAGATTTTAAAACTATTATTTTCTTTATTAATATTTTTAAAATAAAAAATACTCCATAAATTTAGATTACTTATTTTAAAATAACTTTTTTGATTTGGTATGATAAATATTGTGTAGATAAAATAGACTTATTATAAAATATCAAATGATTTATTTCTTTCAAAGAATTAAATAAATTTATGACTTGTGGGTCTACCATTAAAAAGAAGGGAAACTGTGATGATTTATTAAAGTGGTGAGAGGAAAGTTAAAAAAAAGTGAAATGACCATAAAAAAAGAAAAAAGATGGGAAAGTGAGAGGAACGATTAAAGATACTCTTATATTGCATCATTTCTCTCTTTCAGGTATGTGTGCAACATCAGATTTCATTAATTTCATACGTAGTACTTTTCTTAGTGAGCGTGCATATATGCCAATTCGCTAATTTATCACAATCTTTTTTTAAAAAAAATTAACTTAAGCTAATAATATACTCCCTCCGTCCCAAAAAGAATGGGACGGTTTGACTTTTTGGGAAATTAAGGGATGGATATTTTAGTATTGAGTTTCCAAAAATACTCTTGATGTGATGGGTAAAAGTAGGATGTGATCGGTAGATTATTAGAAAAAAGGTATGATGTGATAGGTAGGGTATGAAAAAAGTAAGGGGTAAAAGTGGTTTTTTAATACTCCGTAGAAATGTAACGGACTTTACAGGACGCAGTTTTTTCTAAACGTAACAAACTCTTTGGGACGGAGGGAGTAAATTATTATGAAAACAATTTTTTAAATCATTAACTTTAGTAAATAATAATAACAATGAAAATCTAAATTTATTTTTAAGTAATTAACATAAAGAAATACTAGAGTAGTGCATACATATATATATATATATATATATATATATATATATATATATAAAATCTTTTTTGAAGTAAATAAGCTAAGTATAGAAATGAAATGAATTAAACTTATAGTATTTCCCTCCCCCATCCGGTATAAATAGTACCCCCCTTACTTAATTAACTAGTATTTCACCCGTGCGTTGCACGGGAATATATTTCTTCTATAATTTTAGTTGAATTTAAAAAATTTAAATATTTGTTTATACATTTTAAAATGAATAATATCTTATTATATAATTATAAGTATAACTAATACGGAGTATATGATATCCTTCAATAGAAAAATCATATATATGTAACTATATTTTTTATTACTCTGTCAATTCTAAATTTTATTAGCAATGTACCCAATTAAAAAATATGTTGTATATTTTTTGAGATTTTTTCATTTCTATTTAATAGTCACGAAATAAGTGTGCATGTTTTGATCATTGTATTCATCCCAATCTTATACAAAAAAAATATATATAAATTAATTTGATAAAACACACATGTATATCTTTTAGATAATGAAAATCGTAAATTAACTACTCCCTCCGTCCCATAAAGTGTTAACCATTTTGACTAAAGTAGAAATTAAGGAAGGGATAATTTTGTATTGACTTTTCAAAAATACTCTTGATGTGATGGATAAAAGTAGAATGTGATGTGTAGATTATTAGGAAAAAGGTATGATGTGATAGGTAGAGTTTGAAAAAGTAAGGGGTAAAACTGGTTTTTTAATAAAAATGGGTAGGAGATTGTGGGACACAATTCTTTTGAAAGGTATAAATCTTTTTGGGACGAAGGGAGTACAATTTGAAACTTTGCAACTTGTTGTCTTTCTAGTGTACTACCTCCGTCACATGGTATTTGTCCCGTTTCACTTTTTAAATCAAATTAAATAAACTTTAAGCTTCAATTACTCTCTATTTATAGAGTATAATGTTATAATGATATAAAACTTTGAAAATTCTCAATAAAATAAATTCAATAAAATCATTTTTTTGCCAAAATATATTACGATTTTTATTTGATTGAAACTCAAAATTTATTGGAAACCGTGAGACATTTCCATCCCAATTATCAAAGCCATATTTGAAAATATATAAATTTAAAATAGATTATGCAAATATATACAGCATATATCAAACTTTAGTTTAGGTTTCCTTCCATGTTTGACATCACTAAGAACATATAATTGCCAAGCATAACATTCCTATTATGAAACTTGTAAAAAAAACACCTCCAATATTTCTCTTAATCTTGTGCTTACCCCTTTCTAACAGCTTCTTAGCTTGGATTTTTCACGTGAGCCAATATATACATGCAGGAAAACAAACACAGATTCTTGTCCCCAACCATCTCAATAAGGTTCTTTATACATACCAACCAGACTTGAGTTCATAATTTCCCAATGCATACATTAACTTTTTCCAAAAGAATACACTCATCAGTACATGGTGTAGACTGTACGTAGTTGTCAAACCCTGATTACTTTATATGGAGTAAGAAGGAACATGAACTAAAGAATCGAAGCTTTAAAAGCATATTCTTAGAATTCGTCTAAAGAATTGTGATGTACATCATGATATAAGCAGTAGCAACATTTCTAATTAAAGACCATAATTTTTAACCGTCAGTGCTGAATTTCTTCGATCAATATGGTACTCTAGAGAATATAAACCTAACACACTACCATGAAAGAGTGATCTATTATCTTGGAACATATAATATTTCCAATGCAATATAGTGACTGATTCTCGATCCTTTGTAACATCTGTCGTCTCACATTATGTCCAGTAGATATGCTGAGCAACTTGTTGCAAAGTTGTAGCCTTAATATAATATCAATATATGAATAAATGAGGTTGAGTTGATATGCAAATTTTGAAGCTAAATTATGAAAGACTTACTAGTTCCCCCATTCTGTACGTAAATCATATAACTAATAATTCCAAATGTAAACTATATGCTTTGGTAGCTAGTCTCCAAAAATCAATTACAAAGATATATATATTAAAGATAATTATCTGCTCAAGGCATTAGACTTATGATATCAACTTATGATAAGGAAAACAAATGAAAATAATGAAAACAGATTCATTATTTCCAAAACTCTTCTAGGGGCACCGGATCCTCCGCAACTTTCTATTCATTTTCATTTGATTTTTGGAATGAATTTAAGATCAATGTTTTGATGTCTTCAAGTTGTCCGGATCTTACCCTCATGAAAGCAAGAGGAGGGAGGGAAAAAGAGGTGAAGGACTGGAGGCAGATGGTGGATTGGCGTAGATCTGTATGCCCGCTCCGGCGCAGAAGATCATCAACCACTCTGAGAATGAAGATACCGAAACTGCAAATGTCTTTTGTAAAGAATCGCCATCGGATTCTGACCGCATTTGGCATCGGACGGTCAGATTTGTCAATTGCAAATGAAATTGGACCGTTCGATTAAAGTGAAATTGGATTCTCAATTTGCATCCTTCTTTTATATACTCCCTCCGTTTCTCAAAACCCTTCCTCTTTCATTTTTTTGTTTTTCTTAAAACACTTCCCCTTTCTATTAAAAAACCACTTTTACCCCTACTTTTTCATACCCTACCTATCACATCTCTGATGGTAGTCAAAATTTCACCATTTTTGGCTTTGGGGTGTGATGGAATAAATCAAAATGGATCTCTAAACTATCTGCGCTTCTTTAATTAATGAAGTAGCAGTTAGTCAAACACTGCAACTTTCGATGTTGAGCCGGGGGTCTCTTTGGAAACAGCCTCTCTACTTTCGAGTAGGGGCAAGGTCTGCGTACACACACCCTCCCCAGACCCTACTCTTGTGGGATTTAACTGAGTTGTTGTTGTTNCATCTCTGATGGTAGTCAAAATTTCACCATTTTTGGCTTTGGGGTGTGATGGAATAAATCAAAATGGATCTCTAAACTATCTGCGCTTCTTTAATTAATGAAGTAGCAGTTAGTCAAACACTGCAACTTTCGATGTTGAGCCGGGGGTCTCTTTGGAAACAGCCTCTCTACTTTCGAGTAGGGGCAAGGTCTGCGTACACACACCCTCCCCAGACCCTACTCTTGTGGGATTTAACTGAGTTGTTGTTGTTTTACCCCTACTTTTTCATACCCTACCTATCACATCATACTTTTTCACTAACAACTAAACTATCACATCTTACTTTTACCCATCACATCAAGGGCAAAATTGGAAATTCAACTACAATTTAACATTTCCTTATTTTCCCCTAAAGTCAAAAGAGGAACTCTTTTGAGAAACGGAGGTAGTATATAGTAATAGATTATTACCCCTCCTCCACTGCACTACATACGTCGATCTCCTCCCCCATCATATCCGGCCAGTATAAATTCCCCTCTCCCCTTCCCTCAATCATATCATATCATATCCCTCCTCCTTAGCTTCCTTATTCCTTTAATTCCTTCCTTCCTTCCTTGTATCCATGATCAGCTCGATCTATATATATATATATATATATATATATATATATATATAGCTCCACATACAAAATGTCCCCATTCAGATTTGGAAATTAAGGAGGACGCCGGCCGCACGTTATGTTACCGTAGCTCTGGCCTCTAGTGCAACCTAACTTGCGGGCCATCAAGGCCATTACCTGGCTCCTCCGTCGCTGCGGCCGGGAGGACATGTCCACCGAATTGAAGTTGCCGTCACTGCCGCCGTCGCCTCAGCCATAGTCATATATAGCCGTAAATGGGGTCTAGCCGGAGATGGGGTCGGTCTCCCCAGCATCCCCGCCGCCCAACTCTCTCGAGTCCCCCCAATCCAATGCATTACTCATTGGACTTTTATCTATTTATATACTCTCTCCATCCCATAAAACCTTTCTCCTTTCTTTTTTTATCCGTCCTATAAAACACTTCTCATTTATATTAAAAAGTCACTTTTACTTTTTACTTTTTCATACCCTAACTATCACATCATACCTTTTTACTAATAATCTATCCATCAAATCATACTTTTACACATCACATCAAAGAACATTTTTGGAAATTCAATACCAAAATACACTCCCCTTAAATCCCTTCTAAAAAGCAAAACTCTCATGTTTCATGGGACGGAGGGAGTGTTATTATTATTATTATTACGAGATTGTATTATTATTATTATTATTATTATTATTATTATTATTATTGACATTTCCGTATTATTGTTATTCATTGAAATTTATTTCCTACTTCCTGCGCTCAATTCATTACTATTCATAAGTATTAAAAAAATAGATATTCAATTGTTCAAACATTTCAGAAGAAAAAACAGTAATGATACTATTAAAATATACTACCTCGAGAGTATATGTAGGAAGCATGTAAAAAGTTAATAAATTAAAATTAAAAGAAAAAATACGTACTCATTTAAAACTGTTACGTTCAAACATATAAAAAGTTAATAAATTAAAATTAAAAGAAAAAAATACGGATTATGTAGGAAACACTATATTTATATTTGCAATAATGCCACTATATATGTACTCATTTTTGTTTAAAAGTGCTTATATGTTCAAAAAGAACTGCGTGTGATTCTTGCTTCTTTCAAGACATTCATGTATCAATTTCTTTATATTTTGAGTATTGAGCCATGTATTATCTCATGTTTCTTTTTTAATTTTTTTTGCATGTTCTGTGGTAAAAAAATACTCCCTCCGTTCTAAAAAAGAGTTCCTACTTTGAAAAAATGGAAAAATAAGGAAGTGTTGAATTGTAATTGACTTCCAATTTTGCCCTTGATGTGATGGATAAAAGTAAGATGAGATGGATAGATTATTAGAGAAAAAGTATGATGTGATAGATAGGGTATTAAAAAGTAAGGGTAAAAATGGATTTTTAATAGAAAGTGGAAGTGTTTTGTTGGAAGTAAAAAAAAATGAAAGAGGAAATATTTTTTTTAGGGTGGTCCAAACCACCCTTTAAGGGACCACTCCTTAAAAAATGACCCTCTATATAAAGGGACCACCCTAAAACTCTAAAATATTTGGTAAGATGACCTATTAATGAAGTTTGATCCCATTCGTTATTTTTAATTTATAAATTTAGTTTAGGAACCACGTTTTCAATTAGCGTCAGCACTTTGAATAGATTTTAATTAGTACAGAATACTAAGTAATTTTAGAGTAAATTCTCAAAATGGTACTAAATATTCATTCCTAAGATTAGCTAATTAGCAAGATGGTATTCATTAATTGAAAACAATTAATCAAAAAAAGTCAAAACTGGACAAATATTCAGAGACGGAGGTAGTACCTTTTTAAAGATCATACGCTCTCAAAATCAAACTTTTACTCTTCAAAAAATTGACCTATTTTAGTTACCTTACCGAGTAAGTTTTGTTGACCTAATAAATTAAATCAATTATTAGAATTAAATAGATTCATAGATAATTTAAAAATTTTGGAATGAAATCTGGAGAAAGATAGAAGTCTAACGTGCGCCGGTGGCTAATGGTGTCAAAGAAGAAGAAAATAGTATGACGTGCTCGGGTGGCTGTTGACGTCAATGATGAAGATAAGCATATCAGAGGTGCAAGTTTGATTGAAAATCTTTGATATTCTTTATCTTTTTTCTTGGATCCGGGCCGGGTACTTCCCTATTTTTTTCTCGATTGTGAGAATTATTATGACTTTCTTGAGGGGTAAGTTCCTTCTAGTTTTTTCCGATTTCTTCCAACATTCTATCCTAAACAACATGCTCTTACTCGAGTTTTTATACATGTTTACGACCGAATATTGTAGATTGAGCTAAACAAGTCACACTTAATAATATTGTAAATTCGAGTAAAATAAATAAAAATAACACATTAATCTTATCTTATTTTTTACGGGGTATTTTTATAATTACTCTCTATGTTCCAATTTAAATCATTTGTTTTGTTTTACGATATGATATTTGACTGAAGTTATTTTTAAATCTATTTATTTGAAAAACGGTGTAGAATTAAAAAATAAAAATTTCATATTTAAAAGCTACGGAGTATATCAAAAGAGCAACAAAATTAGTTTTGACATGACTATAATAATTTAGTAAATGACTAACGAAAATATGAAAAACAAAAATGTATGAAGTTTGACCCTATAAATAGTAAATAAACAATTTAATTTGGGACAAAAAGATTACGTTTTAGAGATTGAGTACATCAAGCTAAGAGCACTGGCAGCGGCAAGGAGAAACCTTGCCACGGCCCTGCCATTCGTGTAGAGGGAAGCGCGGCAGTGGGCGAGGAAAAAAAAGGGTCGCGAGGCATTCCGCGAGTCACTTCGCTTTGCGTGGCGGATGCGAGGCAAAATTGAAGCAGCAAAATACAATTACTCTCTCTTGGAAAATCATCCGTTGCTCTCTTCTCTGTGCTAGTCTCCTCCGGCCACTGGTTTCTTCTATTCTCTGCGATAGTCTTCTCCGGCCATAATCCTTCACCTACAACCCACAGGTAACTCCACTCATCTCTAACTTTGATTGCACTGCATTCCATCTCTCTGCTTGATCTCTTTTNTTTGGACAAAAAATTACTATTGTTGGAGAAATACAATCATTACAATTTATACTCTTGTTCAAAGTGATTGTAATGTGAAACACCCACAATTTGATATTCTTTATTGAAGCATTTGGGGATATTACATATAGGCAAACTGTTTCAGCATTTGGAGTTAGGCTGAAAGTTTAGTTGCATAAGAGGGTTCAAATTTATCAGAAAGGGCAGAATCCTATTTGCATTTTTTCAATTTGTTAAATGTTGGACTATTTCTCTTGTGCATGAAATGATCAAATAAAATTTACAATTAGTGCTGTCTAGTTAAGTTTTGTTTACATTTCAAATTGTATAATCTTTATGATATTATAGTCCATGCATACTTGATGATAAATGAATTTCCAAAAGCACTGGATCTAATGCAAAGGATCAAAGATTTGGGGCAAGTACCCTCAGTGGCTACCTATACTATATTGATAACACACTTTTTCATGATAAATGAGTTCCAGAAAGCCATGGGACTCTATCATGAGATGATTGAAATAGGAGTCCATTTAGATTGTGCACCGATGACTGCTGTTATTACAGGCTACCTGCGCCAAAATTGCATATCTGAAGCATTTGGAGCTTTCAGGATCATGAAGGACAGAGGAATAAAACCCAGTAAGAAATTTTATAGCATTTTCTTCAAGGAGCTCATCAAAGTTTCTGGCACAAATGATATTCTAAAAATATTTAAGGAAATGGAAGAAGCCTCTGAACCTGGAGATGAATTCGTTCAACAGGTCACGTCTTATTTGAAGAGGAAAGGAGAGGTGGATAAGCTTAACGAGATAAAGCAGATTCAAGGGAACCGGAATTGTAAAGCCCATCCCGTAGGGAACGTTGAAAAGAATAAAGCGAAACAAGATCAGATTCCTTCGGATCATCAACATGATGTTTGCCAAATCAGTCAAATTTTGTCATCTTCCATGGATTGGTGGTCTATAAAAGAACAATTAGAGAAATGCTGTATACGGTTCACACCAAAAGTTGTTATTGAAGTTCTGCATTACTCTAGACTCCATGCTGGCATGACATTACAGTTTTTCTCATGGGTAGGGAACCACACTAGTTATAGACACACAACACAATCCTACAACATGGCCATTAAGATTGCAGGACAGGCCAAGGACTTTAAACAGATGAGAAGCCTATTTTATGAAATGAGGAGAAAAGGGTACTTAATAACAAGTGACACTTGGACTATCATGATAATGCAATATGGACGAACAGGCCTCACCCACATTGCTCTTCGAACTTTTCGGGAAATGAAAGAAAGAGGGCACAGCCCTAATGAAAGTACATTTAAGCTTTTGATCAAATGCCTTTGTGGAAAGAAGGGTTGGAACGTTGACGAAGCAGTCAAGTTATTCCATGTGATGATCAAAAGGGGTTGCAGACCTGATAAAGAGCTAGCTAAAGCCTACCTAAGCTGTCTGTGTGAAGTTGGAAAGTTATCTGATGCCAGAAGCTGTATTGAATCTCTACAGAAAACCGGTTTAATCGTTCCTGTGAGGGATCTCAACGGGCATGCACGTCTCAAGGCGGACTTGATAGAAGAAGTGTGGAATAAAAACACCGGCAAAAGTCCACAACAATTCTCGTAAACAAGTTTTTTAGTTCTCGAATTATTATTATGATGTGTTTCTCGGATTTTTTAAAATGGTTGTAATAGACTTTTATGTTGATCATTTTTATGATTATGTTCTTTATATTTTCTATCCCAACTTTTATTTATATAACTTCATATCGAATTTTTAAAATGTGTCGTCATAATTTATATTCTATTTTTAATTTTCCATATTCAAATTAAATACTTTACCTATACTAAATAATTATGAATAATTAAAGTATACTCCGTACAATTTAAATCTTCACAACAAAATATAAACATTTATAAAAAAAACAAAAATAAAATATATTGAGTTGAGAAAAAGTAAAATAAAATGATTAAAATATGCCAAAAATCTAAAGTGAGTAAAAAATAGTGACTTGCCACTACAGGACATACCACTCTAATGTCATGCCACTGTGTGACTAGATTCACTTTGATTGGTTAAACAGTGCCATGTCAGCGTGTGGCATTCCAGTATATTACTTGCCATTGTTCATGCTCTAAGGCATCAAAACAATTAAGCCACATTTATACCTCTATATGTGTTGCCAATTGAATTGGAACAATGAATGAACCGTCGAATTGGTTGCTCTGAAATACTCCGTATATACGCACTCCTACTAATTACGGAGTACGTCCGTCCCGTGAAACCTTTCTCCTTTCTTTTTTTTTATTCGTTCCACAAAACACTTTTCATTTCTATTAAAAAGTCACTTTTATCCCTTATTTTTTCATACCCTAACTATCACATCATACCTTTTTACTAATAATCTATCCATCAAATCATACTTTTACCCATCACATCAAAGAACATTTTTGGAAATTCAATACCAAAATACACTCCCTTAAATCCTTCATAAAAAGCAAATGTCTCATGTTTCACCGGAGGGAGTATTAATTAGTGCATGCATGCCCCTACTTTTCTTAATTGCGGAAGCTCCCCTCTTTTTCTTTTAATTAACAACATTTCTCGTCACATTATAATAATAAAATTTCCTCCATCTCAAATTAATTTTTCTTATTTTCTTATTGAGTTGGTCCTAACTAACACCTAAGTAATCTTTCTCTTTTCTTTAAAAAAATTATAGCTCACCTCTTTTCTCTCTCTTATATATCCGTTTTAACCATACAATTTTGTAACCACCAAGGTTCCCATTACATTGCCCGGCCATGTCATGGGATGACCCAGAGCTGTTCCGGTGTCCCGTTCATAAAATTGACAGTTCCTACCCCCCACCCTGACCCCAACCCGGACACACCCCCACCCTGACCCTAACCCGAACACACCCCCACCCCCTCCAATTGCACCCCACAGGTTGATTTTGACTTTGGAGTCAAATTTTGACTCCAAGACTTTGGAGTCAAATTTTGACTCCAAAGTCAAAACTAACTTGTGGGGTGCAATTGGAGGGTATGGGGTGGTATGTTCGGGTTGGGGCGGGGTGGAGCAGTTTACCGGGTGGTTAGAGGGGTAAGAACCAATTTTACGAACGAGGCACCGGAGCGGCCTCGGGTCATCCCATGACATTGCCGGGCAATATCATGGGAACCTTGCCTTTTTGTAACAACACTAACACTTTCCCCAAAACATCAATTAGCGAAAGTAGTCTTTACCTCACTAACACCTTCCCAAAACATCACTTTTGCTTTTGTTAATCAATATTTTGGAAAAGGGGCAAAAGGAGTTTAAAAGGGTTCAAGTGTTCAACCATTTCCCACCTCAACGGTGCACTACCGGTGTCCGTTATCATAATTATATGATAACAAATGTTAGTTGTTGTCAAAAGAAATATTTCGTCCGTCCTAAAATATTGTCAGAGTTTAAATTTTTAGTTAAGGTGTGGTATCTTTTAACCTGAATTGTGGAAAATGTATATTGTCAGAGTTTAAATTTTTAGTTAAGGTGTGGTATCCTTTAACCTGAATTGTGGAAAATGTATATTTATTAATACGAAAATTTGGAAATCTTTCATTTATTTTAAAATACTCCGTATGATTTTGAAATATCAAAAACATGTACGTACGCATCTGTGATATACAACGTGCAGTATAGTGGTTGATGTAGGAGTAACATTTATGGTTGAGTTTCTATCAAATATCAATAGCAATAAATATTTTCATCACCCAAACTACCGGTGATGACAACACTACAACAGACAACAAAACCTCAAACCTAATACTCCGTACTACGTAAGATGCATATATACAATGAAGTCAATAATGAACCACAAACATAGTTAAGTAATTAATTTATCATGTCCGGCGACAAAATCCTTTCCTTTTACAAACCACCACCGGAGGGAGGGGAAGAAAACGAAGAAGCGGCCTATAAGTTCCTCAAGATTGTCCCAAACCCCGACGGATCCCTCACCCGGCTAAACCACATCCCCGTTTCACCCTCCAACCCTTCCGATCCCAATCTCCCCCTCTCCAAAGATATCCCCCTCACCCCCTCCGCCGCCACCTTCATCCGCCTCTTCCGCCCCCCTCCGCCTCCTTCCTCCTCCCCCTCAGGGGCCAAGCTCCCTCTCGTCATGTACTTCCACGGAGGCGGCTTTGTGTTCTTTAGCGCCGCCTCCAGTGTCTTCCACGACACCTGCGTCCGCATGGCGGCCGAGTTTCCCGCTGTCGTCGCGTCCGTGGAGTACCGCCTGGCCCCAGAGCACCGCCTGCCCGCCGCTTACGAGGACGCGGCGGACGCGCTCGCGTGGGCCCGGGGCCAGGCGAGTGACACCACGGAGCGGGACCCGTGGATGGAGGAGCTCGTTGACTTCTCCAGAGCTTTCCTCATGGGGAGCAGCGCGGGAGGAAATATCGTGTACCATGCGGCACTGCGTGCCCTGGACGACGCCGTCCCCTCGCCCCTGAAGATCCAAGGGCTGATATTTAACAAGCCCTACTTCGGCGGGGTTGAGAGGACGGAGTCGGAACGGAGACTGGTCAATGACCAGATCGTCCCTCTGAATTCGAGCGACCTGATGTGGTCGCTCGCACTGCCCGAGGGTGCGGGCCGCGACCACGAGTACTCGAACCCGCTGGTCGTGGCGGCAACAGGGGGGTCCGGGGTGGAGGAGAAGATCGGACGGCTGCCGAGGAGCCTGGTGAGAGGGTATGCGGGGGACCCAATGGTGGACAGGCAGAAGGGTTTTGCCAACTGGTTGAGGGATCACGGCGTTAGCGTGGTGCCGCAGTTTCTGGAGACGGGGCATCATGCGGCGGAGATGTTTGATCCGGCGGCCGCCGATGCTCTGTATGCTGCCATCAAGGATTTTATTAACGACGGCTCGGATCAGGCAAAATGATTATGTTTTGGTCAACGCTATCCACCCTATTTCATCACGAATTAAACAAATTTAAAATAATTAAATATTGTAAAAATTCGATATTCCAAAATTATATTTTTTAAAAATAAACTAAATTTTAGTAAATTTAAATTATAAGTAAATAATTTTTTTTCATAATTCACATCAATGTGTACTACAGTTTGAATAAAAAAATTAAAATGTGGTAATCTTTTAAGAACGGAGAGAGTATCTTTTGTTAAAAACTACTCCCTGCAGTTTGGTTCTATTGCCACTGAGTAGGAGTGTCACTCCCGATGCCACTCACTTTTTGAAGAACGTCCCGTATTCTATTCGCAAAATTAATGATTTTTATTTCCTAATTATATTTAAAACTCAACCCCGCTCATGTCCTCCCACCACATCCCTATCTCTGTCTTTCCAACCCTGTGTCCTTCATATGTGTGGTCATTAGGGGAAAAATCATCAATTCTGTGAGAGAAACACCGAATGTGTTCTAAAAAGCAGTTGCATCGTAGTCGGTACTTCATATTGTAATGTACTTTGTAATAAACTTATAAACTATAGTCAAGCACGTGTAATAAATTTTTGGGTTTTCTATTGTTCTTTCCCAGATTCTAATAATAGAATTATCGAATCGAGTTTGATTACTTGAAATGCTGCATCCGTCAAAAAAATCTTCTTTAAAACGTAACAGTGCAGATTAATTTTGAAAATAGTAACATTAAACACTATCCATTGATAGTCTTTTCAAAATGCTAATATTAAACTATAATGTTATTCATGACTACCCCCTCTATGTTGTTGGTTCAGTGGACATGAAGCTTTAGTTCGAATGGCCCTGCCCGCCGCTTATCCAGCTAGGATAGACGCCCCCTCTATTATTTGCGCCCTTGTACCCGCCCAATCCTAAATCATATTGGTCCGGGTGCGTGAGTCCTTAACCATCCGATGCGAGGTGGGAGCCGAGGCAATGGTGGCGTAATACATTTTAATTTACATAATGGGCCAATGTCCAACATCACATGACACCATAATGCGTCTTAGAGTGCAACCAAAATTAAACAACTCTTGTAATCTGTATAATGTGCGTGCTCCTTCTGTTCCATTTTAAGCTATTTATTGTTGTATGCGTTGTTTAACTGATGTTATTATCAAATAAATTATATGAAAATTAACATAAAATTTAAACATTATAATGTAAATGACATGATTATATTATTATGTAATCATTTGAGTAATGTAAATGAGTTATGGATCGGAAGGCTTGCATACAACTAGCTAACAAGAGTCACACTTGGGATATCTGTGATTAATTTAACCTTATTTTTGATACTATTATTTTTCACACATTATTAATGATATGAAATAGAGTATGTGTAAGTGATACCTATAAAGATAACAGTGTAAAAAAAAAGATACGGAGTAAAATTTTATGTACCCAAGCTTTTTTTGCATCTAGCAATAAATATTTCATCACCAAACCTACCTCCCCGGCCTCTCTGTGCTTCCGAATTGGGACCAAATGGGAATAATGAACCGTCGAATTGGTTGCATGCCCCTCCTTTAATTAATTACTTTTGACCTTTTTTTATTTGCATCTGGTTCAAGAAATTTGAGAGAAAAGAAAATAAAATGGATAATAATTTTTCTTGTTTGGTTTAAAAAAAAAAGAAAAATGAGAAAACAAATATTACTAAGATTGGAGGAACTAAATATCTTCCATTTTGGTGAGGAAAATGAGAAAAAATCATTTTCTTTTTTTTCTTTCAAATTCCTTCAATTAAGGATTCTAAACTTTGCTCATAATATATGTTAACATAAAAAATATATTTCCTCTTCCTAAAATATTTGCCACATTACGTAAAACAAATCAAGATTTTAAATGTTTTCGATTCATTTTATTTAAAGATGAGTATAAAAACTAGAAATAAAATTTATATAGTTAAAAAACAACGCGAAAATTTCTTCAAAACAAAAAGTGAAAATAATATTTTTATCTATAATATAATCAATAAAAATGAACAAATATATAAAGTTTCAGTAATTTTTGAATAATAAACTTTGACACATAAATCTGCAATAAAATATTAATATTAAAAAAATATCGTTTTGGGGTATCAGATTTTTGATGATCAAAATTCAAAACATTGCATTAAAAATGGTAAAAGTCAAATAAAAAACATTCAGACTATTGTTCAATATTATACTCCGTAAGTAGCAATAAATATCTCCATCACCCAACCTACCTCCTTCCCTCTCCCCTATAGCAAACCTCAAACCTAATTAACATTGCATATATAGAACAAAGTTGAGTGCATCTTTTAGTTTGTGAAAGAGAGACTATAGTACATATTATACCACACTCTCTTCATACACCATGTCTAACCAAACCCTTTCCAACTCCAAAGAAGAAGAAGAAAAAGAAGCAGCGGCCTATAAGTTCCTCAAGATTGTCCCGAACCCCGACGGATCCCTCACCCGGCTAAACCACATCCCCGTTTCGCCCCCCAACCCTTCCGATCCCAATCTCCCCCTCTCCAAAGATATCCCCCTCAACCCCTCCGCCGCCACCTTCATCCGCCTCTTCCGCCCCCCTCCGCCTCCTTCCTCCTCCTCCCCCTCAGGGGCCAAGCTCCCTCTCATCATATACTTCCACGGAGGCGGCTTCGTGTTCTGCAGCGCCGCCTCCATCATCTTCCACGAATCCTGCAACCGCATGGCGGTTGAGTTCCCCGCCGTCGTCGCGTCCGTGGAGTACCGCCTGGCCCCGGAGAACCGCCTCCCCGCCGCGTACGAGGACGCGGCGGACGCGCTCGCGTGGGCCCGGGACCAGGCGGTTGGCCCGGAACGGGACCCGTGGGTGGAGGAGCTGGCGGACTTCTCCAGAACTTTCCTGATGGGGAGCAGTGCAGGAGGTAACATCGTGTACCACGCCGCATTGCGCGCCCTTGACGACGACCTCTCGCCCCTGGAGATCCAAGGGCTGATAATTAACCAGCCCTACTTCGGCGGGGTCGAGAGGACGGAATCGGAATTGAGACTTGTCAATGACAAGATTGTCCCTCTGCATTCGAACGACCTGATGTGGTCGCTTGCGCTGCCCGAGGGTGCGGACCGCGACCACGGGTACTCTAACCCGCTCGTTGTGGCCGGGGTGGAGGAGAAGATCGGACGGCTGCCGAGGAGCCTGGTGAGAGGGTACGCGGGGGACCCACTGGTGGACAGGCAGAAGGAGCTTGCCAAGTTGTTGAGGGAGCACGGGGTTAGCGTGGTGGCGCAGTTCCTGGAGACGGGGCATCACGGGGTGGAGATATTTGATCCGGCGGCCGCCGACGCTCTGTATGCCGCCATCAAGAATTTCATCAACGGCGGCGTTGATCTTCAGGTTGAAGACAGTGGATTGATGTCTGCAATTTAAGGATATGCATATTGAATGAGAAAATAAAATTAGAAGTGCTACTTAAGTATGAACATATAATAAATTTTATTTATAATTTAATTAAATAATAAAGAATATAATCCTATCACATTTTATAATCATATATTCATATCACAGACTCTTTCGTTGAAGATTCGCATAGCCTTTTAAATAAAATTTCAACGGTGTAGATTGCTTTGAAAATATAACGCTAAACGTTGTCCGTTTCAAAACGTTATTTCCAAACAGGCCACGTTTTATTTTTAGGGAAAAAAATGTTTTTGAAATACAAATTTTTTTCCCTAATTTCACAGAAATTACATTTTGTACGTGTGATGCTAATCACCCTAGATCTTTGTGTGTATGAAACATTTTGACCAGCCTATTATCAAGCACCGCCATTATTAATCACACAATTTAGCTCACATTCTTCATTTCTTAAGTATAAATATCTGCTTAAATACGTAGGGATTTGTTTAAATGAACTAATTGCATAATTAATTAATTAAAGGTGTCTTAAAAATTAATTAATTGATTGATTAATCATGTCCAAATTTGATCCCTACGAGCACCTGAAAGTGATCCTCAACGAGGATGGGACACTCACCCGCCTGATGCACCTCCCCACAACTCCGGCGACCGGCGAATCGGCTTCAGACCACGCCGTCCTCAGCAAGGACGTGACCCTGTCGGAGGAGAAGAAGACGTGGATGAGAATCTACCGGCCAGCCGTCTGCAACGGGAAACTGCCGGTCATAATCTACTTCCGGAACGGGAGTTGGATCACCTTCAGCGTGGCCAATTCGATCGTCCACGAGGGCTGCAACAAGCTCTCCGGCCAGGTCCCGGCCATCGTCGTCGCCGTCGACTACCGCAACGCGCCGGAACACCGCCTCCCGTCGCAGTACGAGGACGCCACGGACGCGCTCAGGTGGGTGAACGAACAGGCCACGGAACGCGGCGGCGACGAGTGGCTCGGCCGGTACGGCGACTTCTCCCGGTGCTATCTCTACGGATCTAGCTGCGGCGCCAACGTGGCGTACCACGCGGCGCTGCGGAGTCTGGATCTGGATCTGCGCGGCGTAACCCTAGCAGGGGTGATCCTGAATCAGCCCCTATTCGGGGGGAAGAAGAGGACCAGATCCGAATTGAAGATGGCGACGGACCAGTACTTCCCCCTGCCGGTGATCGATCTTCTCTGGGAGCTGGCGCTGCCGCCGGGGACGGATCGGGACCACAGGTTCTGCAACCCGATGGTGGACGAGGCGAGCAAGGCGAAGCTGCGGCGGCTGGGGAAGTTTCTGGTGATCGGATTCGGAGGGGACACCCTAATTGACCGGCAACAAGACTTCGTACAGATGCTGGTGATGAACGGCGCGAAGGTGGAAGCTCGATTCGACGACGTCGGGTTCCATGGAATCGAGATGATCGACCCCCGGAGGGCCGGCGCCATTGTTTCTTTCGTCAAAGACTTTGTTTGATATTTTACTAACTATTTCATTTTTTTGAAAAACAAAAATACTTAGCTAGTGATTAGAATGTTTACATATTACTCCTTCCGTCCCAAATTAAAATGTCTGTTTACTATTTACAGGATCAAACTTCATTCACTTTCTTTTTCTATTTTCGTTAGCAAATTGATAAAATAAAATATTGTTGTCACTACTAGTTTTGTAGATCTTTTGATGTAGTATTTTGATATGTAATTTTTATTTTATAATTCTATACCATTTTTCATATAAAATGATTTTAAAATAACTTCAGTCAAACATCGTAAACCAAAACAGATGTTATAAAATGGGACGGATGGAGTACATTTTAAAGAGTTAGCAAAATATATGAAGCATAAAGGGTAGTCCATAATAAGAATATTGGTGATATTAATCATCATCTTTAATTCAATCTCGATAGTGTATGATATTGTTTGAAAATAATGTTTTTAATTTATTTTGTAAATGGTATAGAGTAATTTTATACAGAATAAATTTTTAATCTAAATATTTTTATTAAATATATTTTTGAAAATGTTAAATCTAATACTCCGGGATAAAGTTTTCTTAAAACATACGTAGTACACAATATCATTAACAATTTAACATATTGATTATTGTTTATTGAGTATGAAACCAAATAATGTGTTTCTTGATTACATGTGTTAGTGTGTATTGATGTACTCTGCATTCATACAATGTTGAATATGACAAAATGATCTCTAATACACTATTTTGAAACAATATTGTACACTTGAACAATATATTTTACAGATCATGATATCATACTCAATAATTTTCACTTTATTAGTTTTAATATTTTAATGCGTTTATTGATTACGTGCGTATAGATGTAATCTGCATTCGCATTAATGTGTGCATCTTTTATTATCTAAAATCTATGACTATTTTCTGTGTCAATGAGAGAACTTCATTTTTGTTTAATCTTTAAATAACCTATTAAAAGAATAATGCTTTGTATCTTTTTGTTTTATTTTTTGGCTAAATCAAACCATTAATGTTCTCTCATATATTTTCACTATTGCACTAAAGCAAACCATAAATGCGTGGTTTTGATTCAAAAACAATATCGACTTCTCGAGAAATAGTTCCAAAACTGTACACGAGGGGGGTTAGGAAACTCGTTTCAAAACCATCAGAGGGAGAGAATTGGTATTAGAACTATCGATTCCGATTCCAGTTCTAGATCATTTGTAGGTTTTAAAGGTTGGTTTTCTAGTTCTATTTTTTCTTGTTTTAACATTGTGCCACAATTTCTGAGCGTTTTTATACTTTTCCCAAATTAAAAAAAAAAGGAGACCTGTGGGAACCGAACAAAAAAACCACATCTGGAACCAGTTCTAGAACCGGACCGAAACCAGCCCGCTTTCATGCCTCCATGGAAGTTGATACGAAATGTGTATTAATACTTCGTAATAAAGTAAACAGCTACTGTAATTTGCAGGTTTTGCACTAATCTTCTTAGACATTTCATAAGCATCACAAAATGACAAAATNACCCCCCCCCCCCCCCCAGTAGGTAACAATATATAGGTATAGCTCAAGAGTCCAGGCTAGCCCAAAGGACAGCTTTCAAGTCAAAGGGTCAAATGTTATTCAACATTTGAATCCATATAGAAACCAATAACAAAAGGGGGTGGGGATAGGAATAGAGTGTGTTGACAAATAAGCAATGGACACTTATTGACAAAAGAATCATCAATTTGCATGCTCATATTTCTATTACAATGAGATTTGAATCATTTGATGGTGCTCAAGTGACTCAAGTTAAAAAAAAAAAAATACAAAGGTAAGCTGTTGAAATCATACATCACCTCTGAGCATCTGGACATTCAAAATTATGAGGCACTCACAGACCACCACACGATTCCGAAGCACGGCTTATCTGTGAGACCAAACAGAGAGGTTGGAGTTTATTCACTTACTTTACAGCCGCGAATATAGGGATGATCGAACTTTATATACTTGGTCCAAAAAGGCTTGTACTTTGCCATTGCCAACTCTAGCCAAGGTTTCATATTCCCATTGTAGTGTATAACTGCTGCATTCTCGATTTCGGCCCGATCAATGCTGGGGTTGTAGCCCAGCCCAAGAACATGCCATGATTTGTTAAGCGGATGTGTAAGCCCATAAAACGTTATCAGGCCCGGAGGCAAAGTCCCAAGCTTCCACAGTGCTCTATCTTCATTCTGTGCATAGACATATGGATTAACACATGAGTTCAGTGTGTGTTTGTGGTTCCATATACAAATGTTACAGAAATTTCCTCCTCAATTAGTTATTTCCTCTACGTAGCATTTTTTGAGTCCCAAACAGACCTCAGTTTTCACATTGAAGAATGGTTCTATAGAGTATCGTGAAAAAAAATAACAGAATATATTTGGTATGCCTAAGGAAGGCTAAAAGTATTACCATATTTTGCCATTTGTGGTAAATTCCAGTGATATCCTTCTTCTTCCACTCCTTGAGATCAAACATGTTCATCCCATAAGCCCACCCACAAGCATTCGGGTCAAAGTTTCTGGCAATATGAGGGTTTGAGAAATTCAAGTACTTATCAAAACGGTGAAAACTTTGCCCACAGGTTTCAACCGCACCATTCACTTTCCCATGAAGATCAACTGACCACAACGGGGTCAAGTCCTTCTGAACAACAATGTCATCGTCGAGAAAAAGGATTTTATCCAACTTAGGGTAAACCTCGGGCAGATAAAACCGAAGGTGATTAAGCATTGAAAGGTACTTAGGGTTTCTGTACTTCAAATTAGAAGAACCGGCAGATAGGGTGGTGGGATGAGCAGCCTTGAAATAATACTCCTTCATTGCTGCAGACTCTAGCTGTCGGAGAACGACACAATAAGAAGAGTTAAGCCACTTAAACTCATCAACATTCTCAACATGTATGGTGGCTTTCCCAGGAGGATTCAACAAGAACCACATGTTCATGGCTCCAAAGTTCAGCTTATCCGTAACAAGATGAAACACGTGTTTCTCTGGCTCCTGCAAGACATTCCAAGTGGAATTTCCAGTGATTAAAAATGTAGTAACAAAGTAGTAAGAATGACAGTTGAATTCCTTCCTATGCCATTTTGTTTTTAAAAGTTCATTGATCATTGCATCAATATGTTACCCCAGAATACTAATTACTTTCCAACAAAATCAGAGGCTATCCCTCTTGGATTGCAGGTCCCCTTGCACAAATTTGAAGATGAATTATTAACCTAATATACAGGTATTCAAGTTTGATAAAAAAAATACTCTTAGTCAAGGGTTCTATTCTGCGCTCAAGCAAGATAAAAATATGCTCTTGAAATATCAAAACTAAGAGAGAGAGAGAGAGAGAGAGAGAGAGTTTACTTGTAAAAAAGAAAGAAAGATGCATGCGCTACGAGTAGAGTTATGAAATGGTATAACAAGACGCAATACCTTGGCATTCATGACAGTAGAATTGACGACGACAGAAGCAGCCAAGACATTATCAGAAAACAAGGCATAATGGTAAAGGTGCGGGTTTTCAAAATTATCAGACTGCGGAAATTTCCTTTTTTCAGGGTGTAGGAGGTAATAATCTATAGTTAAGCGCATCGATAAGCAGTGGATCCCATTAGGAATTGTCTTTGCAGCTAATTGACTCAAAAATGTGCTCTGTCTCTTCAAACTCCTAACTTCCTCATCTGCAGTTTGCAGCATTGCTCTTAGCTTCCCTGTAACCAGCTTACAGTCATAAAGTTGTTCTCTTGATTTTGAAAGTATTTGGCCCATAGCCTTAAGCTTCTCATGTGCACTGTCGATCAGAAAATAGATCACATCGTCATAATAGTACCATGTACACCAGGCAATATGTAAATGATATGAATAAACAACACTAGCCAAGCATATCTATTACCTGCGAGGAAGATCAGAATCAGAACTTGCTTCCCCCAAAGCACGTTGACTTTCTTTTATCCGTTGTTGTAACTCTGCTGCCAAATCAGCCCTCTTCTTCATCCCTGCAATGCTTAAATAAACCCTTGACATGATCAATTGATCTCGCATCAAACGTACAGTGGAATCAGTATTCTCATTGTCATTTTCCCTCCTCCATATACTGTACTTCCCCAACACTGCAGAGTCGACTGACTTTGTGCGTTCAATGGCTGCATTTTCAAGCTTAATATTTACTTCATCATCCTGTTTTAACAAATCTGCAGCACGTTTTTCACGTCTTTTCTGTCTCAATTGCTGCAGTCATTAAATAGATGTAAGAATAAACAAGAAAAGAAACCCACAAACCTATAGAAAAACACGTAAGAGTACTTGAAGAAAATAAGCAGTCATACTTACTCTCCGGTAAGATTTTTCAGGTGTATCTATAAACTGAGAATGATCTTCTGCAGAATAAAAATTATACATGGGTTACAAAATAAATTCATATACATTTAAGCAATAACCATTTCTGCCATGATTACACTACAGAGGAGTCAATTACCATGTAGAAGCTCATCCTTTCTTCTTGAGGTTTCTTGCTTGATAGCGGCAACGTTTCCTTTTGACTAATAAGCAGACATTCGAACAAATAATAAAATCAGAAGCCTTCAAGTTATATGAAATTTCATTCACCGGTGTATTAGATATACATATTAAATCTTAGCCCTAACTATCTTCCTGACCTCCAAAGAGGAGCTAGTATTCTTGGCCGAGCCTACTTGCCCAACAAACCTCCATGAAGCTGATAAATTGTTCTTTCTAAAAGAATCAAGACTTAGTGGACCTAAATCGTATGTACTGGACTTGATTAGATCAACTACCTGAATAGGTAAAAGGTAAGATATAATTACAAATGAGGACCAGAGATTAACACAATGAAAAAACATGAAAAAAATCCAAACATGCCTCTCGTGTCAATATGGGTTTAATGTGTTGCAGTGCAAGCCTCTCTCTCCAATCCAGATCCTGCATTGCAACAGTGTTTTACTATTAAACCAAAGAGTAATTAGCGTGGGATAAGATCATATCATAAATGAAGAGTGACGAAGGATACCTTATGATCAGAAGTAGTAGAAAAACGATTTTCATCTGCATACCAAGGCAAAGTGTTAACATTAAGCTATTACAAGATCATACAACAAAACAGAACAATGCAAACCGTGTATATAACAATTATTTCTCAACAAAACATTCATCTCTACCAGAATATGCCTCCATTGTCGCTTAGACCTAACCTAGAGCCTCAATAATCCAAATTGTCTCCAGTAAACGCACGCAGACGACAGCTATATCACTAATCTGATACGAACATACAAGAACTGGAAGAGTTGAGAGCAGGGGGGTGAACAGTAGATACTCACCGATGTGGAGGCTGCGGCCGAGGAAGAAGATCAAAGGAAGAATAATGCAAGAACCGAAGGTGAGAACCAAAATGGAGGGTCCAGATCCGCAGCCCCTGTTCCTGTGGATGCTGGACGCGCCTGGCAATCCTCCATTCTTCTTCGATCCCATCGATGAACGACTAAAGAATATCAATTTTGTTTTTGTGAAGAAGAAAGCTATGGTGAGATTTCATCGATTTCCCAGTTCATTGTGCCCTAGCAGGAGACCTGGAAGTGGAATCAGAGATGCGATCACAGAAAATGATACTCCACTTCGTCCTCAAGTCCTCCCAAAAATAAAAATTACCTGTCAAATTAATTCTTTTTTCTCTTAAAAAAATTATTTATCATTTACTAAATTATACTCTCTCTGTTCCTGATTATTTGTTCGCTTTTGACTTTTTCCGATCAAAATTGATAATCCTTAACTTAATTAAATTAAAATGATACTCCGTATTAGATATTGATACAAAAATAATTTTATTAGATTTATTATATAAAAGATTTTTAATATATTATTTTATCTAATGAATATAAGATACTCACTCCGTCCTAAAATATATCTCACATTTGCTTTTTCAGCAGTCGCGGGAACTTTTGTTTATTTCTACATTTTCATTGGTTATTTGATAAAATAAAATATTCTTGACACCTTTTATTTCGAAGAACTTTTCATGTAGTTTTTTTATATTTAATTTTATTTTTTATTTCTATACCAATATGTAAATAAAATGAATTAAAAAAACTTGATATTTTACCTCAGTAATAGAAATGTGAGATATATTTTATTTAAAAAAG
Source organism: Cuscuta campestris (assembly GCA_900332095.2). Classification (NCBI taxonomy): domain Eukaryota; kingdom Viridiplantae; phylum Streptophyta; class Magnoliopsida; order Solanales; family Convolvulaceae; genus Cuscuta; species Cuscuta campestris. The sequence continues at coordinate 718,435 of OOIL02001452.1, forward strand.
TCAAAAATGAACAAATACTAAGAAATGGAGTTTGTACTCCGAGCAGTCATGTTTTCTTTTGATAAAATTTTTCAAGTTTCAGACATTACTTGTCACATAAAACATTTTAATTTGCACTAAATTGACATAATTGTAATTACTTTTATTTTTAATTAATGTATCAATTTGTAAATAAAATAATTTTCTTAAAATGACAGATTTTGCACTGCCAGCTCTTTAAGAAATCCTACTTTGCATGCATATCCCATAAAGACATTTCATATTTTTTTAATAGTCTAAAGAGTCTAACACTATGTTTGGTTCAAGAAATTCGGAAAGAAAAGAAAAAAATGATTTTCTCTTATTTTTCTCAATAAAATGGGAGGAATACAGATTTCCTCCACGTAGTACTTTTTTCCTTCTCATTTTCTCTTCCTTCCATTTTTTCTTTCTTTTCCTTTCTAATCAAACAAGAAAAACTGTTCTCCAGTTCATTTTCTTTTCTTTTCCCTTTCAAATTTTTTGAACCAAACATAGTGTAAATGTTTTTGAAAATAATTGATTACTATATTAGAAATCCTTGTGACATCAAAATGATTTTTTGTAGACGGGATGAGTGTTTATGTGAAGATGAGGGGGGCACTTTAGTTACCAGATAGTCTACATCATTTACACTTTACACAAAACGAAGTATAATCTTAAAATTTTTCAATTCACTTTGCTTAAAAATTGGTATATAAATAAAAAATAAAATTACATCATAAATCCTACTATATACAATGTTAGGTGCATTTTATGAACAGTGTTCCCGCCTAAACTAAAGGCTTGGTGGATCGGGTATGGGTCTGGTGATGGATGTAACGGGTTTGGGCCTATTCCTAGGGATGGGCTCAATAAGTTTACTTTATGTCTAATCACTTTGAGTGGCTCCATAAAGTAGCATTGGGAAAAAATAAAATTGAGTGGCTCCATAAAGTAGCATTGGGAAAAACTAATTTTAAGGGAAAGACAATTACAACTCATGTTTGTCTTCTCGAGGCTGGACGGTTTAGTGGCTCAAGGCCACTTTATGTCCAATACAACAGAAAATTATTCGCAGGTGACACGAGTTTTGTTGAAATAACTCTCAGGTCCCTCTATTTTCAAAAAGACAGCAGAGGTCCTTACATTTTGCTGTAATGACTGAGAGGGGACATTTCATCCAATACATCATTCGTAAGTGTTAATAAATGTATTTTTTTCCTATTTTTCCAATACCGTTTTTCCTATTTTGCCATTACCTTGTTATTTCTTTTTTTTGAAATTTTTTTTATTTCATTTGTTTTAATATAATATAAACAATTTTGAATTTTTATACGATTTTATAGGAGAAATTTTAAAATAACACTTTAAAAAATAGTAACAAAATGAAAGAAAAACAAAGAAATAAAAAAAGGAGCGACCTAAGATTTATTACCTTAAAATATTTAGAAAAGAATAGGAAAAAATACATTTATTAACGTTTATAGATGAAATATTGGATGAAATGTCCCCTTCTAGTTATTACAACAAAATGTAAGGACCTCTGCTGCCTTTTTGAAAATAGAAGGACCTGAGAGTTATTTCAACAAAACTCGCGTCACCCATGAGCAATTTTCTGCCAATACAAATAAAAATTACTGTAAAATTTTACAAATCTTGGCATTTAATATGGAGATATGACTCATTCCAAACATATACTGAGTAGTATTTAAAGCCATTTTATGCTTTCATCATTCACAGGCACCAAACAGTCTCTTTCCAAATAAATTCTCTTTCCAAAAAATGGCTCAAACAAAACAAATGAGCATGTGGATGATCTGAGAAAAACAGACAATCGCAAGACGACTTGGATGCTTCGATTGAGGGCGGTTCGTGTGTACTTTGTTCCTGCCTGGGCTTAAGGAGGAGATTCCATGGATGTCATCTTTCATGATGAAAATGTAAGACATAAGAACACAATTATATAGGATTTCTATATACATAAAAATGGAGAGAACTATTACAAAATTGACTTTCTTAATAAGAACATAAAATTTCAACTGCTTTCAATATAATATAAGAATTGCCAATGGCAGCACGGTAATTAGTGCCACAAGCTTAATTATAAAGAGTTGAAATATGAAACCAGAGAGTAATATTAATTTAAAAAAATCAAAAATATTAATGCATGCTTCAGTTTCTTGGAAAAAAATGAAGAGATGTAATATAAAACCATACATTTATAATTTTTAAAAGTGATTGCTACAATGCATTCTTTAGTTACTAAAAAATTAAGATATATATTTTAAAACGAAAGATCTATAATTTTTATACATATTTCTCCGATGCATGTGATTTTAAAAAAATAAATTAACAGATATAACATGAAATCATAGATCTATATTCATTTAGCAAGTCTATAACCCGGTAGATCTATCCATCTGGTCAGAAATCTTTAACATTTAGCAAGTAAGATGAATGAATAATAAACAGATCTAGGGTTTCATAATAAAGTATGAAAAAAGGTATATTTTTCAAAGCTGAAGGTACAAGGAGATAATTTTCACACTGAATTGAATACAATTACCCGGAGAAGGAAGGTTTTTGCAGGAGACAGAATACACAAAATCACATCACCGCCAATATACATCACACGGCGTTCAATATATGTCGATTTTGTGTATCGACGACTGAAGCCGTGGAATTAGAGGAGTAATAATCGCCAGAATGTTTGGAAGCATCCCCATCGAAATATCGAGAGAGATGGAGAAGGCGACGAGCGGCGATAGTGGGAAATGTCGATCCAGGATATAGGCTAGGTTAGGGTGGGAGTTTATATATTTTAGGTATGGGTTGGGTTTGGGTGGTTTGGGCCGAATATAACGGCCCAATTTTTTTTTTGGGTTTTCTATTACTCTGTACAATTTATATTAAAAAATAAATTACTTTTAAATATAAAAAAATAGTGTATGAATTATACTTTTAAATGCTACATTTTGAAAACATAAATTTTTGAGAAATAGAGAAAAAAAATGTGTCGCTCAAGGTAATCTTTATGTCTAATCGAATAAAAGAAAAGACTTAACAAATGCATGCATCTGATGTGAAGAGTTGAATGTATAGCTATAAAGCTGCGTGCTTAAAAAATGCATGCTTTATGTTTTCGATAATCGAGAAAAAGAAATGTGTGGCTCAAGATAATCTTTATGTCTAATCAAATAAGAGAAAAGATTTAACAAATATATGCATTTAATGTGGAGAGTTGGATGTGTAGCCATAAAACCACATGCTTCATCATTACTCTTTATGGAAAAACGAAAAAAACAAAAACTTAAAAAATGCATGCTTTATATTTTCGAGAGTCGAGAAAAAGAAATGTGTGACTCAAGATTTAACAAATACATGCATTTAATATGGAGAGTTGGTTACCCCTTACTACATGTTATTTATATCCATGGAAATTTAGTTCTCAGTTATAGTTAGCTATATCTAAGTCACTTTTTGTGTTACCAAACATAGATTTTGGTTTCTATGATCAACGCAGACATAAATTTTATACCAAGACAATAGCTTGAAGAGAAAAATTAAAATCATTGTTTCAAACCTTTGTTTTTTAGTGTTTAGGAATTACTATTGGTTAACTCAATAACTTATGAATATTAAATACGCAAGAATTTTTAGAAATAATTTGTTTATAGGAAAATGTGTATATTCACATAAAATTTATGTCCGGTCTGTGCAACGCACGGGTTCGAATACTAGTTCTTCAAAACAGGAAGTGGCAATAATATTTTATTTCATCAAATAATCAATGAAAAAATACTAATAAACAAAAGTTATCGTAATTTTTGAATAGTAAAATGTGTAAGATACAAGTACTTTATATATCATAGGTGTCCCAATTAGATCATGAATCAATGTCACATTATGACCTTTTGTTCCAATATCAAGCCCTTAAATATCAAACTATTCGCCCTTAAAAATCAAACTACATACTAGAGTACATTTTGATGACATTTTGATGTAATGGACACTACATGATGTATTTGGGCAAGAAAAAGAATTGAATTTTTCAGAATCTAGACTAGAAGATGACCCTTGTAGGCCATCAACAGTTCTTCAGCTTCTGCAGGAAACCTTGCAATATATTTCCCCAGAAACTCTGCTTCTGGCAAAAAAATGGCATTAACAAAACTGGGTTCTTTCTTCAAAAGCTTTTTGGCCATGAGAAGATTCAAAACCTGGTGCCTGGGAAACACTCTCTCTTCCATGCTGAACATCAACACCGAAGGCCGAGCCAGCAGCAAAGATTTCCCGGCTTCAATTCTGTTCAAGAAAAACTCAATCCCAAGCCTCAACTTGTCCTCGGAAGTCCTCAGAACTGATGGGGACTTCCTAAACACTGACAAACACTCTTTCTCTGAGAAGCCATAGCTCTTGAAAAGCTCTAGTTTCCTCGTGTACGTCTCGCTGGATATGCAGCTGAGAGAATGCAGGCCATGAACAAACATTTTGGAATCGTTCGAAAACCCCATATCAGAAACCCTGGAAACTAGGTCCTTGAGCATGGGTAGAGACATGGTGAAGATTCTAGGCTGCCTTCTAAAGAGTCTCTCAAGCTGGGACCCGGCGATGCCGCAACTCCTCAGGTATTGGACATTGGGAAGCAGCATGTCCTCTGGTCTTTTGGAGAGGATCCAAAGACACCTCCTTAAGACCAGAAACAAGTTACGGTTGTCGGATTCGTCTTTGATGAACTCCTTGATGAACGCAATGGACGGCCGGATCACGGAATCCAAACTACGAGTTAACAGATACGGCTGCACTGAGGTGAACTTACCAACATCGTCGCCGGAGAGGCCGAGCTCTTGGAGCAGAGCGATTTTGGGTTTCAGCGTCTTCTCGACGTCGACACAGAGGAGCTGCGGGGCGGAGCGCACTAGGGTTTGGACGTGGGCGTCCGAGAAGCCGATCGATCTGAGGTACTGGACCACGGATTTGGGTTTTTCTAGGGTTTTGATCCATGGCAAGCGGCAAGATGCGTCGTGGGCTTTGGATTTGGGGAATTTCAAGGTTTCGATCAGGTAGTTGTAGAAAACCGGGTTGGGTTCTAAGGCTTTGGTAGAGAAGAAGGAGACAGAGAAGACCAAAGGACCAATGGATGATTTATGGTGGAGCAATTGCAGATGCGAAGGAGTTGAAAAGAACCAATGGTAAGCCTTGGGAAGATAAAACCGAAGGTGATTAAGCATCGAAAGATGCTTAGGGTTTCTGTACTTCAACATGTATGCCTAGGGTGGCTTCCCAAAGGGATTTTAACTAGAACCACATGTACATGCCTCCAAAGTTCAGCTTATCTGTAGCGAGATGAAACACATGTTTCTCTGGCTCCTGCAAGACATTTCAAGTGCAAATTCCAGTGATTAAAAATGTAGAAAGAGTTGTTAGAACTAGTGCACCACTGGTGCAATGTGCGGTCAAAACATTAATGATGATAGTAACATTAAAAAATTAATGAATGGGGACATGTACTTAAGCTAAATAACAAATTCATATTGTTCGTAAAAAGTAAATACATATTAGATACCAAATAAATTTAAGCTTAAAAAGTACATTATCCCAGTTTCTTCGGTCCAATACTTGAATGCACAATGTTCATGGTATATCAAGACATATAATATACCTATTCATTCTATATTACTATGAGGAGAACATTTTATAACTAATATACACTCTGACACTCATGATATCAACCAATAGATTCAATTCTATAATCATAAATCAGTACTTGTTCATTGCTACAATAAACAGCTACACACTGTCTACTAATTACATTTCATACCTAGAAAATTGAAACAGATAATTTTTGTTAGAGGATACCATATCCAAACGGACCAAACATGAGTATTAGTTCAATCCAAGTTGTCAAACTGGATGAATTTTGATCAAAAATTCAGTAAAAAATGTTTGCATACTAATACAATGAGGCACATTTTGGAAAGTTTTTGCATGATAAATCTAATAAAACGTTTTTCTATTGATATGCAATGTGATTTTATTTAGCAGATGATCACGGTTCATCTAGTTTGACCACAACAAGTCAAACTAGAGGAGACAAAGGTAGTGGCGGAGCTAGCAAACTCATGTCATGGGGTCCCATACACAAAAATATGTATCAACACCCCACATGTTGAGCTACAGGTAAAAAAGTGATCTATAAAATCAAAGCTTACATATAATGTGAAATATACTGAGTTAAATTTGTACCAATAATATTTGAAATTAAATTTCGTAACACTTAGGTATAAAATGTGACAAAATCATATGTGTCACACAAAAAATTGTCAAGAATATATGATTTCTTGTAGTGTATTGATGTTTAAGCAGCCGCATATACAAACGCAGGCAAGCCGTTCTGTGTTCTAACTGGCTAGAACAAAATAAGAAACTCAGTGAATTGAATTTTCATCACTTTTGAGTTATATTAATTAAATTATAATTTCAGTAATTATCAAAATACGGGCTTCTTAATCCAACAGTTCTTAATCCAACAGATTGAAAACAAAGTACACCATGATAAGTCATGATTTCAATCCAATAACCAGTCGATGTTGTATAAAAAAACTACATGACCATAGTATAAATAAAGATGATAAGGCTCTGAACAGTATTTCTTCAGCTTCTTTTAGTTGAGGAGTATTGTTAAAGAATTTACGAATCCAGATTAACCAATAAGAACCACTAAAATTCATACTTTAAGCCAATTTGGAAAGACCACCATGCCTGTTGGAAACCATTAACAATTGATTTCAATCCCTAATCAATCGATCGAAACATAAATCATAAATCCCCAAATTAACAAGTTCCATTCAATTCATACTCGTAGTTCACTTAAGTTATGCAGTAATTGGTAGTTTTCTAAAACAATTAAATAAAAACGAAGTATTTACCTTGATGGAAAAAACCAAGTAAGAAGAACATTGAGATGGATGATTTGAAGATTTACCTTGATAAAAACAGCGGCGACTCCGAGGGTAGCGGCTTAACGGTCTCACGGCGGGTCAGCGGCGTTCTGTTCTGGCCTCGGCGGCGTTCGGCGTCGGCGGAGACGCGGAGTGCACTCCCGAGCACGGAGTTTTCTGAGTGTCAGCGCCCGTCGACTCTTGGCGGTAGCAGAAATGAGTGTTTAGGTATTTTAATTACTCCGGTAGTTATCGGTGCCCTTTTAATCACTCCCTCCTTTCTCTAAAACTAAAAGAGTTCCTACTTTTTCAAAAAGTGGAAAAATAAGGAAGTGTTAAATTGTAGTTGACTTTCAATTTTGCCCTTGATATGATAGGTAAAAGTAAGATGTGATGGGTAGATTATTAGAGAAAAAGTAGAATGTGATAGGTAGGGTATGAAAAAGTAAAGATAAAAGTGGTTTTTTAATAGATAGTGGAAGTGTTTTGTTGAAAATGAAAAAAATGAAAGATGAAGTGTTTTTGAGAACGGAGGGAGTATAATTTATTGATAGTTTATCGATTGATTATGAAAGTGTCAAAAGAATTTTAAAAAAATATTAAAATTTGTTTGAAATGAAAAGGATGTAGCCAATTATCAACTCTTTTTCATTGAAATGGAATGGAAAAATCAGTATGAGGACAAATAATAATTTAATTTTTGAAAATTATTTATAACAAAGCTACAAGTACTCATATTAATTTACCGAGTATAAAAAAAAATATAATCCTCCGTCCTTAAAAGATTGTTATAATTTGATTGCTTTAGTCAAATTGTGAAAATCTTTGACCACAAATTGAATATAATTTAAAATAATTAAATATTATAAAGATTCAATAGTTCAATACTATATTTTAAAATAAACAAAATTTTATTAAATTTACATTATAACTAAATATAATTTTTCCTCAATTTGCGTTCAAAAGGTGTAAGAGTTTGACCAGAAAAGTCAAAATGTAATAATCTTTTAGGGACGGAGGAAGTATCTACATAAGGCTACATACGGTGAAGTTCAATTTATAAAAAAGTAGGATTTTTAATATTAGAATAGAGATTCGTTTCACTATGTGAAACTCATTTCGTTTCAAACGTTGAACTATGTTCAACGCCTTAGTAGCCTTCATGCGCGAATGGGATCACTAGAAATAGCTAGAACTGAATGCGGAAAGCTCGTCAATGCCCAGTACCAATTGATAATTGGATTGGGAAGTTATAAATCAGTGAGAACTTCGGCTGGGTCTAGCGCCCTTCGCCAAGCAAGTTGTAATGGAAATCGATATTATTTTTTTACTCTATATATCCCATATAGAAGTATTTTTGAATATCAATGACTCTATTATTGAATATTATATATTTATACATACCATCTGTCGAAACGCATAGAGTCAATGTTCCCGTTTAAATTTAGGAGAGCTTCTCATCTAAAATCTTTGGAGTATGATCTTTCATAACAAAGATGGAAAGTCATTTAGAGGCATACTGGATTAAGAGTAGTTTTTCTTGTTCGTATAAAAAAACTTACTTTTTCAATATTGAAAATAATTTAATGTTCATTATAATTTCTCTATTCTCCATCCTATATAGGAGTAAGTTTTTTTAAAAGGAAAGTCACTCGCATGAATACTTTAATTGATCTAAAGAGAGAATGTCTAACTTGTTGATCTTAGGATTCAAATTCAGATAATAACATTGTGAGAAGAGCCCGGTTCCAGTGGCCACGGAAGCCACTGCCCTCCTACGGACCTCCATTCATAAAATTGATGATTCCTACACTCTAATCCCGCGGTAAACCCCCCGCCAAGTTCCGACCCAAACTAATCACCCCACCTACGTCAATTGCACTTCGTAAGTATAAAGTCAAAACTTTTAACTTTAAAGTCAATTATACTTAGAGGTGCAATTGACGTAGGTGGGGTGATTAGTTTAGATCGGGAGTGGGTGGCTGCCGGGGTTTACCAGGAGTCGGTGGCTTCCGTGGCCACTAGAATCCATTGGCCCCTTGGCTCTCTGGCCAGGATTCTATTATTTATCCGGATGAGTTTCATCTTTTTCCAAAAAAGAAAGTCAGCTATCTCTTGAAAAGATGGAGTAAACGCGGTTCTTGTGATTTGGTTTCAGGCGCAGGGCAATTCACCACCGTTCTTCCATTTTCTTACGCCATTCAAGGTATTTCTTTTTTTCTTTCTAAGCTCCATCTTCTTCAGTAATCAAACAAAAATTATGACTCGATTCAGTTTTCCAGACATGAAATCTCACCATTAATGAAATTTTTAGATGGTCTAAATTCCAAATCTGGAACGCTACAAATCTTCCAGGTTACGCGTTTTTTTCCCGAAGATGTGTATGAAACTGCACTCTACAAATCTTATTTTCACCTTTCTGATACACATATTTTCTCAATTTTGTTTTTTTGATATTTCTATTAGACTGACTCGGCCGTATATTTTGTGCTTCTTGAAATGTGTTTTCGAGAAGTTTTTAAATGTTTTTGGAGTATACATTACGGAGTAATGCATTAAAATGTCTGCATGTTAATTTTCACTACTCCCTCTGTCCCGAAATGTTGGTGCTGTTTATGATGTTTGAGTGGAGTTATTTTCAATTCAATTAATTTGAGAATTGGTGCGAAGTTTAAAGTTTGTATATTTGAAAACTACATCAAAAGTTATATGAAACAAAAAGGTGACACGAATTTCATTTTGGGACGGAGGTAGTATATTATTTATGTTGTACTCCGTATTATATTAAGATACCGGATGTATGCATTTTTTTAGTTTTTTTAATTTTCTCAGGCAAAAGAAAATTTAATTTTAATGCAGGTTTGCTGGACTGCTTGTGTGGAAAAGGTCATTTTTAGCTCAATATATGGAGCGAGAGCAGGAACCCTTTCCACCCCTCCATTCATTGGGTGTGTATAGAGTTCAAAGAGCTTGAATTTTGTAATTAGGAGCCACAAAATAGCTACTGTAATTGCTATATTTAGTGTTTTGGAGTAGTGGAGTACTCTCACAACTCTCATTGCCACTTAGTGTTTTATTGAGAACAACAAAAATCTAAATTTTGAAGCAAAGTATATATATATATAACCTTGAAACCTCTAAAACAATAACCCTATGTGCCCTTGCTCCTAAAGAGTCCGTTCCTCGTGGTTACTTTTTTATTCTGTCAAAAATTGGCAAAGTGAATTGCAGTGTTCTTTATAGGATGGAGAACTACAATTCTCAGTCTCCTTACCCTTATGCTAATAACAATAACAATAGTTCATATGGGTATAATCAACCTTACCCTCCTCATCCTTCACCAAATCAATCTTACCCTCCCCATCCTCCTCCAAATCAACCTTACCCTCCCCATCCTCCTCTAAATCAACCTTACCCTCCTCCTCATAGTTCTGGGACATATACTCCCCCGTTCACATACCCTCCTCCCTATCCCCAGTACCCACACCCTTACTCCACGTCACCTTCTGGTCATCTGAACTATTCTCCTTCAGCTCCTTCTACTAGTGGATACCATCAGCCGAGTCCTGTAGAATATGGGTATTCCCCACCACCACCACATCCTTATCCCTACAGTGGATATATGCCTCATGCTCCTCCTTCAATTTCTTCCCCTCAACCTACCCTTCAACATCACGGCAGTTTTGATTATAGTTCATCTCACCATCACCAATCAATTCCTACGCGTCCTTTAGAGAGCCACTCATCAAGAATCAATATTAGTACATTGTCAAATAGTAGTAGTAATGTGACACATCTTGATCCACCCATTCACCCTTCGGGTTACCCACCCGTGGAAGATATGATAGCAAACATGCAATTGTCAGAGGCTCCTCAGGCTGGTCCTTTTGGACCTAGTTCTCAGCCATTGTACCACTCGGGGACAATATATGGGCATCCTAATTCATCCTTTTCAAGTTGGGAGTCATCTTCAACGCAAGCCGAATCAACTCCCCATCACCGCCTTTCATACTCAAACTCATTCTTGGAAACGGGATCTAATAATCAGAGTCTCCAACTCGTGCCAGTCACGCCTTCTAAAGGATCTTTGAAGGTTTTGTTATTGCACGGGAATCTTGAAATTTTTGTCCACGAAGCAAAAAACCTCCCAAACATGGATATGTTTCACAAAACAATAGGGGACATGTTTAACAAATTTCCAGGAAATATGAGCTCAAAGATTGAAGGGCACATGAGTGACAAGATCACGAGTGATCCCTATGTCACAATTACAGTCGCAGGTGCAACCGTCGGACGGACTTATGTGATAAGCAACAGCGAAAATCCTGTTTGGAAGCAACATTTTAATGTCCCGGTTGCACATCACGCTACTGAAGTGCACTTTGTTGTGAAGGACAGTGACATTGTAGGCTTTCAGCTTATAGGAACGGTGGTAATCCCAGTGGAGCAGATATATGGTGGGGGAAAAGTTGAGGGGTCCTTCCCAATCCTTGCAAGTAACGGAAAACCTGCAAAGGCCGGAGCTGTTCTAAGTCTCTCTATCCAATACACACCGATGGAGCGCTTGAGCATTTATCATTGTGGGGTTGGAGCAGGCCCAGAGTATAACGGGGTTCCAGGGACGTATTTTCCATTACGGAAGGGCGGAAATGTCACCCTTTACCAAGATGCACATGTGCCCGATGGGTTCCTTCCAAATTTGGGACTTGACTATGGGATGCAATATGTGCATGGAAAATGTTGGCGTGATATATTCAGTGCAATACGGAGTGCAAGAAGGTTGGTATATATAACAGGATGGTCAGTGTGGCACAAAGTCAGACTGGTGAGGGATGATCGTTCTCTTGAAGGGTACACATTGGGGGAACTGCTGAAGTCAAAGTCACAAGAAGGCGTGAGGGTTCTTCTTCTCGTGTGGGATGATCCCACCTCAAGGAACATTCTTGGTTATAAAACGGTAAATACTCATATTTGCATCAAATAAATCTTATTTTCATCTGGTGTAGGCATGCTTTGCCAACACCTATCAATGATGATAATGTATTTTGTTGACGATGATTATGATGTAGTTTCTATTAGATGTCCATTCAAATATCTATAGAGCTTGAAGGAATCAAAGTATGAAACTGAAGTACTGCTATTGAAGATGTCATTCAATCTATCTGAAACTTATTTTTGTGTGGAAACTGGGAACTTAACATATTCTTATCATTTTCAACATCATTACTTGCAACCAATTTTTTTGAGTTGGTGGCTTGAAATTCTGTGTTAATTAATTATTAAAGGCAATTAGTTCATGGAAAAAATTAACATGCTTGCGGGAAAACGTTGTTTCGTCTACATCATTAGGCGTGCTTTGCCAATACACATAATTGATGATGATGTAGTTTCTACGATTAGATGACCATTTAGAAGAGTACATAGCTTGAAAGAGTAAGCAAAGATGAATTTTACCACAGATGCTGGAATTGTGCTCTATTAGAACCAAAAGTATTCAGATGTGTGTCATTGTTTGCTTGACTTGATGGTTTTGACTACGATATTGCTTTTCTTATACTTTATCCATCCCTAAAAAAGAGTCCTGTTTGGTCAATGTAAAGTTTTTTTATTTGAGAAAAGGCTTAAAAGTAATAGAATTTGGTCAGTGTACACGTATTTTTAATACGGAGTAATTATTTGTTTGCATAACAAAAAAACAAACAAAAAAAGTCCCAAAAATATATACTTTGTAAACAGCCTCTACATCGCTACAAGTAGATGTAAGGTATGCATACATCAACATCTTGCCCAGACCCCAGTAAGTGTGATTTCATTGTGGGCATGATGTTGTTGCACTCCCTCTGTCCAATATCTTTCTTCCCTACACTATTCACATGGGCAAATTTTATATACTTTCTTTGCCTATTTTCGTTACTCATTTAATAAAATAATATAGTCATGTCACCTCTAGTTTTGTAGATCTTTGGATGTAGTTTTTAAATATATAAATTTCATTTTTAAAATTTTATACCTTCAATTCAATCAAATAAATTGAATTGAAAATAAAGTCGGTCAAGCCTCATAACGTGTAATGGGAAGAACCAACTTGGATGGAGGGAATATTTGGTTAGATAACTGAATTGATTATATACTCCCTCCGTCTTGAAATAAACTTTAGTGTTTGACTTAAAGAGGCTTAAGGAAAGTGTTGAAAAGTATCTGGTTGGAACTTGTTTAGAGAGAGAAAGATTTTGAGCCACATAGTTCATTCCTAAAAAGGAAATGGGAGAAGTATAAAGTTTATTTTGGGACAACCAAAAAAAAGTATGAAGTTTATTTTCGATGGAGGGAGTAAATTAAAATGTTTTGAAAACATTTAGGAAAAAACAGCTTAGATTCATCAATTATAAATCTAAAAAAGCTTCTTAAATAAAAATTTTTGGAGGGAGGATATAGTTTTTCATATATGCATATTTAGATGTGAGCTAATGATAGGTTAAACCTATCTGAAAGTACTTTCTAATTTTATGTTTTTGGAAATTTAACATATTATATCATCATCATCATCATCTGTTACCAGAATAGTTTGGAGTTGATGACAAGAAATTTTGTGTTAAGTAATCATCCGAAGTTATATTAACACTATAAAAATTCGTGCAAAAAACATAGTGACAGGGTCTTTGTTGGATGTTGCAACCATTTAAAGAAAGAATGAGATAAAATTTCAAAACCATCACCATAGGGGTTATCCACTTACGTAGAAAATATCACGAGATAATAATGAGTTGGGATATTTGTTATAGTCATGTCTCATTGCAAAATTGATATTGTAAAATTTTAAAAACTTATTCTTAGCCATGACAAATTTTCCGTACGCAGGATGGAGTCATGGCAACTCATGATGAAGAAACTCGCCACTATTTCAAACACTCTTCAGTGCAAGTGCTTCTTTGTCCCCGTGTAGCTGGGAAGCGTCACAGTTGGCTGAAACAAAGGGTAAGTATCTGTAATCTTATTTTAAATTCTTTCTTGCTACCTAGATTTAGCAATGCACCCTCCAAATTCTTATGGCTAAGATTTCATTTGGCTTTGATTGTACTATTTGGAGATTCTAGATTTTTTTTTCCCGTTGAGGCATTTGTTACCTCAAAATGTCTAAAGCCTTTTTTGCCTTTTGACAGTCCTTCAACCTCATTAAATATGTGTGGTAGTCTTTTGACACTATCAGCTACGTCTCCGCCCTTTGTTATTCTCTTCTTAATATCGTAAACAACCTCCTGAACTAAACACACTACCCGCTATACTATCAGGGCTCGTAGGGTATAAATCTTCAGAGGTCTGAGAGGTGAGCCTACTGATGGTATTGGGTTGTATTGCTGTAAGCTTTACTTGTTAAATACTAACCCCCCCCCCCCCCCCACACACACACACACAAAAGGCGACGTAAGCTAACTTTTCAAGAACTTTTCCAAAAAAAGTGTCAATGGCGAGTTAAATACGATTAATTTAGTAAGCCAACAAACAAACCCAAAAAGGAACAACTAATACCCTCACCCAGCCATCCCCCCCCCTCCCCCAAAAGGGTTTCTATTTTCCAATATACAACTTTAACATTTTGGTAAGGGTACAATTTTCATAAAGCATGAATGATGCCTTTTTAAATTTGTTGGCCTGACTAGACTTTTCAAATGTATCTTGTATGCTTTTTTGGAGCACATTTTGGAAACATGAAATTATAAATCAAAATGAACCTTTTCTGGGCTAAAAGGGTTTGGAAAAGGATTTTTTGGACGGATGGAGTATATAAGAAGGGTAAATGACTTGCACTAGTTGTATATGGAGTATTACCAAAACTAAAAATTTGGTTTCCAAAAAAAAGGGCTGACCCAGTTCAAATACCCACTTTGTGAGTGTCGTGGCAAGGTAATACTCTAGGCAGTCTCGCCCCTGCTTTTTGCAGAGAGGCTGATTCGAACCCGCGACCTGACACACCACGGCAAGCAAGCTTACCGCTGAGCCAAGTCGGTCCTTCAAAGAAACTAAAATTTTGAACATTAGTCAAACATGACTTTTTTAAACGAGAGTAATATTTATCATACGGGTTGTATCTCATCCAAGGTCTTTCATGTAAGGGTGGAAGTAAATCATTTTATATCTTCGCTGTGATTTAATAAGCAAGAACTGCTATTAACTCATTATCTACCAGGGGAATGTCGCTGGGTGTCCCAGAGAACCATGGCATGACTTGCACTGTAAAATTGATGGTCCAGCAGCGTATGACATTTTGACAAATTTTCAAGAGCGTTGGTTGAAGGCTTCAAAGCCACACGGGATTAAAAAATTGAAAATCTCATATGATGACGCCTTGCTCCGGATAGAAAGAATGCCTGAAATTCTTGGTATATTTGATATCCCGTGTGTGAGTGGTGATGATCCCGAAGGTTGGCATGTTCAGGCAAGTTCTAACTATCGAGAAGTTCGACTAAGTTCTTGTTTGGGTTGAGGGAAGTGGAGGAAATTGAAGGAACAATTTTCCCTTTATAGTCCCTCCCTCCTTTGAACCAAACAAATGTTGTGGCTTTAACTCTGAATGGGCAACTTTTTCATGTTTTCTTGTCATTCTTTTGCAGATCTTCCGTTCAATAGACTCCAATTCGGTTAAAGACTTTCCTAAGGAACCTAAAGAAGCTACAATGAAGGTGCTAGAGAGAGAAAGACAAGGGTTCCTTTTATTAAATTACTTTATTTCCTAGCTTCCAGCTTACTATATCTTGCCAAACATTTTTTTATAGAATTTGGTGTGCGGGAAGAATGTGCTAATTGATATGAGCATACACACAGCATATGTGAAGGCCATTCGTTCTGCACAACATTTTATCTATATTGAAAACCAATACTTCATTGGTTCCTCTTACAACTGGAGTCAACATAGAGATCTTGGTAAGATGCAATGTTTTTAAAGCATTTGTGCTGATGACATTTTACTTCCACATCAATGTTTTTCAAAAAAAAAAAAGAGCCCGTTTGGTAGAGGCGAATTTGGCTGAAATAGCTGGATTTGTTGATATTGTCAAAAAGTATTTTTAGGAAATTTGATGGAATAATATGTAAAATATGATGGGCGATCTGACATTTACTTCATTTCTGTCACTTATCAAAAGAGTAACTATTGCTCTACATTTTTTTCATCAGCTGATTCTGTTTGTGCTGTAAAATAATTTAGTGGTGGGTAGAAATTCTTATTGATAAATGATAAACTGTGGGTTTCCAAACCTTTTGAAACTATATTGTGCTCTCCTGCTTTTTTTTGAAGGCGCTGACAATTTAATTCCAATGGAAATTGCACTTAAAATTGCGGATAAAATAAGAGCACACCAAAAGTTTGCTGTGTATATTGTCATCCCAATGTGGCCAGAGGGTAATCCAACAGGTGCTGCTACTCAAAGGATTCTTTTCTGGCAGAATAAGACAATGCAGATGATGTATGAGACTATCTACAAGGCCTTAGTGGAGGTTGGACTTGAGGAAACTTTTTCTCCCCAAGACTATCTGAACTTCTTCTGTCTTGGAAACCGTGAAGCTCCTGATGCTAGTGATGTGCCACCAAACACTGAGAACCCTGCAGCAGCAAATAATCCTCAGGTATATCCATAGAGCAATGAGTCAATGGCAATGGCTTTTTTATTTCATCATGGATGGTCTCGACTCTCAAGGTGTTTTACCTCTTGCCCCTACAAGACTCATTTTACTCAAAATTTTCAGGCACTTAGTAGAAAAAACAGAAGATTCATGATCTATGTGCACTCTAAAGGGATGATCGTGGACGATGAGTATGTAATATTGGGGTCTGCTAACATCAATCAGCGTTCTTTGGAAGGGACGAGAGATACAGAGATTGCGATGGGAGCTTATCAACCTCATCATACATGGGCTAGAAAACTCTCAAGTCCCCATGGACAGGTTGGCAAAGTGTTGTTTACTCAATCATTACAAATGCATATTTAACTACTACTAAAAACCATCAGCGTGACCTTTATAGTCGCTACTGAGCTAGGCTTTTCTTGACAGAGCACTGTTTCCCAAACTGACCCTGCCTATGTTCTGTCTAAATGTTAGGATAGGGATGAGAACGGGTGGTTATTGTGGGGGGGGATTTAGATAGGTTTCAAGATACAACTTACCCAACCACTTTTGTCCCACAAAAGGGACTAGGGGTTCAATTTTTTCAAGATAGAATAAAAGAGTCATTATTGACTGTTTTAGTTTCGGGCATGGACTAAATCAAAACGGAACATTAAACATCCCTTGCTTCCTACTATCTGTGAAGTTTTGGGCAGTAAATGCAGCAATCCATCTAGGGTCTAACAGAAACAGTCTCTCTGTTCCTACAGTCTACAGTGGTATAAGAGTGTAAAACTGCAAACATTTTTTACCCCAGATTCCAATGGAGTGGGTTCTTGTAGAATAAATTCTTGTGTTAAATCACATCTCCTGCAGATTTACGGATACAGAATGTCCCTCTGGGCTGAGCATCTTGGAGTTGTTGAAGACTGCTTCACACAACCGGAGTCGGTAGAATGTGTACGCAGAGTAAGATCAATGGGAGAGGCAAACTGGAAACAGTTTGCAGCCGAAGAGGTTACCGAGATGCGGGCCCACCTACTTAAGTACCCTGTGGAAGTAGACCGCAAAGGTAGAGTAAAGCCTCTTCCCGGGTGCCCAACCTTCCCGGACGTCGGAGGAAACATTGTTGGATCATTTTTAGCCATTCAGGAAAATCTCACAATATGATTTTTTTTTTTTTTGTGTACATAAACATTGTTGGATCATTTTTTTTATCCTTTGCTGCATTTGTGTGGTACTGTGCATATGTACAGAGGGGGAGATATGATACATGTACACAAATTGTATGTAAGCACATTCATATATGACTGTCACTCGCTACAAATTATCACCCCCCTTTTACATATTAATTCATGTAAGCATATAAGTGTAATTTTATTGAAATAACGCCTATTTATCGATTGCAAAATTGGAAAAAAATGATGGTTGCTCATTTTATTTAAAAGAATGTTTATTTGTATATATTGTATATGCAGTTATCATTATTATTATTATTACTATTATTACAACAAGAGATGAATTATATATGTATATTGGTACAGATAACCATGTATGGTGGAGCTAGATGTAATACTTTATGGGTGTAATAATATGACACCGGGCGATTTGAGAGCCTTATGAAGTTCTGTCTTATCCCGGAACAATACTTTCTCTAACCCCCTGCAAACCTCTGAGCTCGTCTTCTATCTTTCCTCATTCCTCATGTTTTACCATTATGCTTACAGCATCAAAATGGTGTAACATGAGAGAGGGAGGAGTTAGATGGGTAAGAACCGTTTCGGGGTGAGAAGAACTTTACTAATAAATCAATTTTGCAGGTAAAAAAAGGTCCAGCAAAGCTTCATCAACCAAGTCTCTTAGGACTTGAAGCTCCAAGTGGAAGCAAATGTGGTCTTTTTCTTCCTCAAACTTGTGCCAGCTTGTCATCCCCCCAGCTGCCATCTCCATATCTCTAATGTAAGCTTCTCTCTTCTCTTCAATCTCCCACTCATATGATGATGAGCACTCTTGGTTATTGTAGCAACACCTCCTAACACCATTATTGTTGCCTGTTTTAAAGTAAATTAAAGTTTATGAATTATATGGAGTGGAACATATTATTTTTTCTGGGAAAAAAATTCTCGGTCCAAAAAACTCTATCCGACCACTTTCTGAATATGTGGCTCACTAACTTTCTCTCTTCTGAACAAATTTGTACCCCAACTTTTTTTCACTTAACGTTTATTTAAAACTTCCTAAAAGTGAAAATGAATATTGTTTTTGGAATAGGGAGAGTATATATCCACACATAATTTGTAATGTGCAGAACGTACATTCATGGAGGATTGGATTGGAAGAGAAGGTTTCTTGGTCTTCATCTCTGAAAGGTGAGTCGTCTAATATAGAGACAGGACTGTGTTGCTCCTTCTCCTCATACCCCAAATCTAACTGCATCAATAGACCATCAAACAAAATGATTGACTTTTTAGATATTTATAAAATTAAGTACAAGTATTAATTAATACAAGCATATAGTCCGGTTTCATATAGGTTGGTTGATGCTAGTTGCACTGCTCATTTGGGACACGTACGGTGTTCTGTTGAGAATCCCAACGTGAATCCCTCCTCCCTAACTACCATTGTCTCCTTACGCCCCACGCCTCCTCTCATTTTGTTATTTTGCTACAGGGATTGTTGTAGCAAAATTACAAAATTAATAGCGACAAGGAAGCTGACTGGAGAGCGAGGATGGATTAAAGAGGTATGAATCACTTCAAAATCTAAGAAAACATTGTTAATATTCCAACCGAGCGGTGTCACCTTAACACCGGTGTCAATAGATCCATCCTTATTGCAATAGGTGTCACTTTCAAGTGAAAAGGACTATTCATACTTTTGCAAATCACATTCTCGTGCGTCACATTATTAACTCTGTGACATGAGTTTGGTATATGACAAGAAGCAATTTAACGCCTGCTACAATAGACATCTAAGAATATCACTCTCTCTCCTTTCATTCTCATAAAGACTTTTTATACTCAAAAACTTCAATTGGTCCAAGGAAAAAATGTCAAGTCATTGATCTAAGAATTGAATTCCGGCTACGTCAGTGTGGGAGCTCTATTATTTGTAATAGCTCCTTGTGCACATGAGGCACTGAGGACCAGATTGAGATTATATCATGATTTACCTCCCTCACAATCCTGTCGGACCGGGGGTGGACCGCCCGGGGTTGACGTTCCACCTTTCATAAAATGTATTTAGAATCAAGATAAGTATTGTGAATCATTTTCTTTAATCCAAAAGAAATTTGACTTTAATTTTAGGTAGTCCGAAATTAATTACAGTAAGATTAGAATTTGGCACATAGTACAATGGTTTTTTAACTTAATTGTATGCTTTGGTATATAGTGAGAAATGATTTGCACATAAAATAAAAGTTGTGTATATCATTTTCGTGATCAAAAATGTATATCAGCACAAAAAAAAAACTAATAAAGGGATGAGAGGAGAGGTGACGTATGAAAAGAACGAGACATACCTGTGGGACCATTTGATTTACTTCCCTGAAATGCCCACCGACACTCTCATCACATGAAAAAACATTCTCCTTCCCAACCTTCTCAACTTCCCCTAGGCCAGGGATTTTTCCCAGAGATGCAGAAAAATCCCCGGCCGTAAAATTGCTATCGCACCAGCTAGACTTCCCGCTACTTGCCGCGGATGTGGTAGCTGTGGTGCACCTATTCATCGAGTCGAAATACACGACGTCGTGATATAACGACACTGTAAACTTATCACATTCTTCCTCTGTGAGGTCGTCCCACCGCAGAATGTCTTTGACTTTCAGCCTTGCGGTGGGCCCCTCATGGAGGTCAACGCTCTTTCTCGACGAGGCACGAAAGGGTATTATGAGCCTCACAACGATGCCGAGCATCGCCCTGGGAATGGCGGAGATGGCGGTGGATGCCGCCGTCTTAGAGCAGCCGCCTCGGGAGGTGGCCGCCGCCGGCGCCATAAGCTTGGATGACTCTTTTGGATGGTGGTGATAATCATCCTCATTGAGGAAATCCTTGAGCAACCGCTGTGGCTTATAACCGTTGTTGTCGGAGGACGTCGAACGGGTGGTTTTCCGATTGATTAGGGTTTCCATTATGAATATAAACCCTGAAGAATGAACAAAATAATGTTGTAAGGAGTAAAAATGTATCAATGTATAGTATGGGTACCAGCTAGTCTCTCTCTAGCTAGTTATGATGGACTCAAGAACTTCTTTATAATACAACCCCACGCCTCAATTTGTTGAGGATTATATATATTGTCTTTTTTTTTTGTGGGTTCAAAGAAAAATAATAATAATATACTACTAAAAAATAGTGGGTGATTGAAATCTGAAGAGAAAAAAATAATTTGAATTATGTATTTTGATCCTCATTTAGAAAAAGGAACGTAATTTTTTTTAAAATAAATAGACGAATGAAAAAAGAAAATGTAAACTTTGAAGTTTGAACAAGTTGGATGAGTATATTATTTCAATTCTATCTCCAATCCATCATATTCATATCATTTCAAAAAAAAAAAAATCTCACTTTAAAGTTTAAACACATGACATTCTCTCTCTAAGAGTACTCGGTATACCCATCACGCCCATAGGCGTTATCTTCACTTTGACGCCTGGGGGGCATTAAACACCGCCCCCCTCCCCCGTTATCCGGGCGTTAAAACTCCCGCGTCATAGTTTTAACGCAATTTGAAGGTGTGATAACGCCTCTTTCTTCTTTTTTCTCCTTTTTTCCTCTTTTCTTCTCTATAAATTAAATTAATTTTTTTAAAATTTAACAGAAATAAAAATTTCTCTATCATCTTTTTTAAAAAATTATTATTCAACTATTTTTTTATGTTTTCATGAATGTAATTTTTTATTTGATGAATTTAATTTTTTTATTTAATGAATGTAATTTTTTATAATGAATGTAATTTTTTTATTTAATGAAAGTAATTTTTTTATTTACTGAATGTAATTTTTTATAATGAATACAATTTTTTTTAATGAACTATTCTCGTTTCAATTCTTTTAAATAATTAAATATTTAAATTTAATGAATTTAATTTATGTGTATTTAAAATGTAAAAAATGAAGGTTTGAAGCCCCAGTTTGAAGCCCCGGGGCTTCAAACCCATTTCAAGTGAAATTGTGAGTTAAGCTAAAGCTGACGTGGCAGAGAGAGAAGGTTTGAAGCCCCAGTTTGAAGCCCCGGGGCTTCATGGGTATTTCCAGCGCCCTTAGAGCACTCGGTATACCCATCACGCCCATAGGCGTTATCTTCACTTTGAGGGCGGTAAACACCGCCCCCCTCCCCCGTTATCCGGGCGTTAAAACTCCCGCGTCATAGTTTTAACGCAATTTGAAGGCGTAATAACGCCTCTTTCTTCTTTTTTTTTCCTTCTTTTTTCCTCTTTTCTTCTCTATAAATTAAATTAATTTTTTTAAAATTCAACACAAATACAAATTTCTCTATCATCTTTTTTAAAAATATTATTATTCAACTATTTTTTTATGTTTTCATGAATGTAATTTTTTATTTAATGAATTTAATTTTTTTATTTAATGAATGTAATTTTTTATAATGAATGTAATTTTTTTACTTAATGAATGTAATTTTTTATAATGAATACAATTTTTTTAATGAACTATTCTCGTTTCAATTCTTTTAAATAATTAAATATTTAAATTTAATGAATTTAATTTTAGAAGATGTGTATTTAAAATGTAAAAAATGAAGGTTTGAAGCCCCAGTTTGAAGCCCCGGGGCTTCAAACCCATTTCCAGTGAAATTGTGAGTTAAGTTAAAGCTGACGTGGCAGAGAGAGAAGGTTTGAAGCCCCATTTTGAAGCCCCGAGGCTTCATGAGTATTTCCAGTGCCCTAACTACATTTTCCCCTTTTGAAGCTTTTGAATACTATACCAAAATAATGTTTCCATTTGCTTTTTCACATATGTGATATTTTGATCATTAGAGTATTATTTTATTTTAATAAAACTATGTAATCTCAAAATTTCATTTCAAGACCAATCAAATTATATCAAATTTTTCTTTAAAAAATGATATGAAATTTTTACAATATATGCTTTTTAGTACTATTGACTTTATTACAAGGTAATGTCTGATCTGTTCATATTATTCTCAACTTAATAACACACAAACAGTCAATGTCTCTACCTCTGCTAGAGCTCGAATCTGGGTGAACTTCCCTATGAACTTTGGAGAGTCGGCTTCCTACCACTCAAGCCAGAGGAGAAGTTCATCAAATTTACAATATTATCTAGTTAAGGAAAAACTATTCAGAATAATCCCAACTTTACACAATCTTTCAAAAACAATCTTACCTTTCAATGTGATGCATAATAATCCTAACTTTATTGGAATTTGCAAGTTTTGAGTCGTCATTAAGTTACTAACGTCGGGTTAACGAGAACGGCATGTTATGCGCAACAAAATGAAAGTCGGGTTATTTTTTATGAATTTTTTTTTGAAATTTTCATTTTAAAAATAACTTTCTACCTCCATCACTTCTTTTTCTTTTGTTAAAGATTAGTCTACCTTTGGGTAAAAATTAAAAAACTAATTAAAAAATAACGAAAATGAAAAAAATAACTAAAACGATCGATACAAAATTAATGAAATAAATAAGGTAATCAATAGTAATTAATCTGAAACTGGTAATTAAGAAATAAAATAAAAATATACGAGTGGTAGGTTGTAACATTATTTTATGCGCAAGCATTAATGAATCACTTCTTCTTATTTTTAGGAAAAAATATCTAGAATAATCTCAACTTTACTCCTTAGGCTTCTTTCAAAAAATAAGTAGTACATTAATACTTTGTATAGTGCATAAAATGTTATAAATCTCCACTCGTATTTTTATTTTATTTCTTACTAGTTTCAGTTTAACTTATTGGTACCTTATGTATTATATTAATTGTTTATGGTTTTAGTTATTGTTCTCATTTTTGCTATTTTTATATCTATTTTTTCTAAGATGAGACTAATTTTTAAAAAAAGAAAAAGAAATGGATGTAGAAAATCATTGTAAAAATTTAAGTGAAAATTTAAAAAAATTAAAAAACATAAATGCATTAAAAATAATTCGAACTTTCATTTTATTGCGCAAAACAGACCGTTTACGTTAACTAGCCGTTAGCAATTTAATGGCGACCCAAAACTCGCAATTTTCAGTAAAGTTGAGATTATTATGCATTAGAGTGAAAATGAGATTATTTTTTAAAGACCGAATAAAGTTGTGATTATACTGGATAATATATACTCTCTCCGTCTCCAATTTGATTACATTTTTTTTTCTCTCCTTTCGATAACTTTTGTTTGTTTACGTGATTTCATTAAGCATCTGATAAAATAAAATATTCTTGTCACCTCTTGTTTAGTAGAACTTTTGACGTAATTTTTTAATATGTAATTTTTGTTTCTTATCGATATACCGATTTAATTTGTAAATAAAATGATTTCAAAAAGTGAGATAACTCTCCTCGTAAACCCCAATTTGTAATCAACTTGGGGATGGAGGGAGTATGTATGTATGAAAGCTGTGTATATATTGACATTACCCTTAAGCCTCACTCGAAAGTAAATAGAATGTTTCCAAAAAAACCCCAACTTGGACAGAAGGAAAGCAAATATAATTTTGGCTCTAAAACATCAAATGAAAACATTAATTTAGAACTAGTATATTCTGCAAAAATATTAATCACATAATTTGCAATAAATTATCAATTTATGTGTCTAACTAAAGCGGCACAATCCCAGCAAATCGGGACGAAGTTAAGTGCAACTTTCTCTCTTGATTATTGTCATTTTGACGGGACATTGCAAATTGCAATTAATTAAAAAAAATTATCCGTGGTTGAGATTTTTTTCAAAATAAAAAATGAAACTAATCTCATGCACACTTTCTCTAGCTTTGTTTGGAAACGTCTTTTATTGATATTAACATTTTGAATAAATTTTAATGATGTATATTAATTTTGAAAATATTAATGTTAGAAACTATGGCTTGATAACTTTTCTATAATAGTAACGCTAAAGTTTAACGTTGTTTCCAAACAAGACCTATGTCGCAAAAAGAGGTGTACATTTTGACTTCATGAATGAGGAGTTGAAAGAATGGAAAAATTAAATTGAATGCTTGAATCATGGTGTTACTTTTATTTAAAAATTAAGAAAAAATTATCAAAAATAATCTCAACTTTACCTAATCTTTCAAAAATGATCTCATATTTCACTGTGATACATAATAATCTCAACTTTACTGAAATTAGCAAGTTTTGAGTCGCCGGTAAGTTTCTAAAGGCGGGATAACAAAAATGTCTGTTTTGTGCAAGAAAATGAAAGTTGGGAATATTTTTGATGAATTTTTAATTTTGTTTTTTTTTTGAATTTTTTATTTAAAATTTTAAAATTACTTTATACCTCCATTTCTTTTTCTTTTTTTAAAGATTAGTCTTACCTTAGAAAAAAATAAATGAATGGAGAAAATGAGAAAATAACTAAAATAACACAAAACTAATGAAATAAATAAATAAGAGTAAATTCTATAATTGGTCCTTTATAACAGGGGGGTTTCCCTATTTAGTCCTCTATTATCAAATATTACCCAAGTGGTCCTTCTTTTATGGGTACCTTTCCACAAATAGTCCTTTTTTGATCTTCTATCATGTTGGTGTTAATTTGAAGGCTAAAAGTGTAATTTCACAATGATAATATATCTTTTTTGTCATACACAATTCCAAAGACTGTTCCGTTTGCGTCGTTTGTGAATTACAGTCGCTTTTTACGACAACTATAGTATACAAATGTGATCTTTTGTCAGAATCCTAGCCCACAATCATAGTCATTATTTTTGTGTTATCCGCTTAATCAATATCAGAACACGTCACTAGACATAATGTTGACGTCAAATTATATTTTTAGCCTTTAAATTAATACCAACACGGCAGAATATCAAAAAAAGGACTATTTTTGGAAAGGGACCCTTAAAAAAAGGACCACGAGGGTAATATTTGATAATAGAGGACTAAATATGAAAACCCCCATGTTATAAAGGATCAATTATTGAATTTACTCAATAAATAATCATTAGAAATTAAATAAAAACTGGTAAGAAATAAAATAAATACAGATGAAGTGATGGGTTTTAACACTTTACGCAATATACAGAATCTTAATGTATAACTTATTTTTTTTGAAAGAGCAGGCCGGTCGATAAAGTTGAAATTGTTCGAGATAATTTTTTCTAAAAAAAGAAGAGCCCGTACATTAATACTTTGCATAGTTCCTAAATTATGAAAACTCACCACTCCGTATATTTTTTTTCTATTTCTTATCAGTTTCAAATCACCTTCTATTGATTACCTTATTTATTTTATTAATTTTGTCTCTTTTTAGTTACTTTTCTCATTTTCGTTATTCTTTATATCTATTATTTTTATTTTTTTAAACTAAGACTAATTTTTCAAAAAATGAAAAGAAATGATGGAGGTAGGAAGTAATTTTAAAAATTTAAATGAAAATTTCAAAAAAATTCAAAAATGAAAATTCAAAAAAAATAATCTCAACTTTAATTTCATTTTGTTGCGCAAAACATGCTATTTTCGTTAACCGCCGTTAGCAATTTAGCGGCGACCCAAAACTCGCAAATTTCAGTAAAGTTGAGATTATTATGCATCAAAAAGAAAGGTTGGATTATTTTTGAAAGATTGAGTAATTAAATATCGGGATCATTATGGATAATTTTTTCAAAAATTAAATGAAAAGAGAGAAATGTACGGGTATTTTTTAATTTGTTATGGACAAATAAGAAAAGTTTAAACATGATTAATTATGAGAGGTGGATTATATTATACTTTGTCTTTGTTTTTTTGTCCCACAAAATCATTCTATTTTCTATCAAATCATGTTTTTTTACTAATAATTTATGTATCACATTCTACTTTTAAGCATAACATCAAGAATACTTTTGAAAAACCCATACAAAAAATATCACTCTCTTAAATTTTGTAAAAGTCAAAATGAAAACATGTTTATAGGACACAGGAACTACTTGCTAGTTGCTTTGTATATTAAAAGTGTAATGGACTAAATATCACAAGCCACCGGTGAGGAGGACAAAGATCATGTAGGTGCATGCATGGTATGTACGTTCTATATATTCTATGTATATAGAATTGTTTTTTTTTTTTGCTAATAATATTGGCAAATCCCGTTACTCATTAATAAAGAGTTGTTTAATTGGTTTTTTTATCACTAATAAATTTAAGATCTTGGAAAATTGTTTATTAATTATATTCCTATGTTTAATAAAAAAGATTTTCAGTTTGACTTGCACAAAGTTTATGAAAAGTGAAAATGTATGGTTGAAAGTGATGCATATGAGATAAAGATTGTGAATTATTCAAAGTTTTTCATAAAAAATACGGAGTATGATGCTTTTCAGAACGTTACTAAAAGAAAATAAAAAGTCTTTTAATAAAGAGGGAGTATTTAATTTAATATACTCGGTAATTTTTAAAGACCCGTTATGTGTTGTTGAAAGATGTTGGACAATGATAATGTAGGTATGTGTATATTCCGATCCCCTCGTCCAACTATATTGATTCGATCAATTTCATTTTTTAAGTTATTAGTTGAATTTCATCATTAATTAAATACAAAATAAATATTTCAATAAAAAATCCATATGATATTAGTATGCAATACTCTTTTCATTTTCTCTTTCATTTTTTTCACTTCCCCAAAACATTCCCACAAATTATGAGTGAGAGTCGTGAGACAGCTCGTCTCCATGAGATTAGGGCAGCGCCTCCTCTAAAGAAGTGGGCAAATGTCCTCCTGTCACGTTTTGAGACAAATGGATGGAAAATATGTGTACACTGATCCATTTTTAACTTTTAACGACTTAGAGTGGATGAGAATATCAAGGAAGGAGAACGAGGTCTCCCTGATCAGTTCTCAACCACTGAAAGATATATTGATAGGATGGTGATTATGGAGGCCTCCTATATAAACAAAGTTGCGATACCTTTGAGGCCAGGGTCACCTTGTAACTTGAGGGAAGGAAGCTTTATACAGAGTAATAATTAATATTCCGGTGTTTCTTGAGAATATTCCAATCTTAAGACGGATGGCTTAGAAAAGGGGACACCGATTACGTTTACCTCAATTCTTGTGTGTGATCCATTTTTACTATTTAATTACTCTAATATTCTTATTGTTTCATTGTTATTACAAGGCTCACATCATTAATATTTAGACCTTAGATTTTCCAATAAGGGTATAAGAATATTAGGGATTCATCAACTTCATATGATTGATTCTAAACCAAACCTGTAATACGATGTCAAAAATAAATATGGGCAAGCAATCATTTTCTTAGCTAGCTTAATCGTCATGAAATTCAAATTGGAAATGTTTTTTAGAAGAAGGTAGTAATAATTAATTAACAAATAATTATTGATCAATAATATATAAAAATGATGAAAACTGTTGTTGTCCTCCATAACTATTCCTTTAATAATATACGAGTAGTCCGTATATATATTACGCCATTACGGAGTGAGTTATGGTTCGTTCATGCATGGGCAAATTTTTCATTACTGATAATGTAAACAAACAAATAATTAATTAAATAATATTATAGCCTCAGAAATAAAAACTTGTCCCCTTCAACATCTACCGACCAATATATTCTAGATTTGCATTTGCGTTATGGTATCCAATGCTTTGTGTATTCTAATGTTCTAACAAAGAAAACGAAACGGGCATATCATGTACTCCGTATATATCTAGTTTAAACTTTTTCTAGTTAATCGATTTTAATCTTTGACCTATAATTAAATAAAAAATATATTGTAAATTAATTATGTAAAATAATATTTTGAAAATATTTATGATAATAAATCTAATAAAATTATTTTGGTATCACGTGTTGAGCCCTATTTTATTTTTTCAGGAGTATTTGTCCTTTTAAAAGTAGAGCTAAAGTTGATTTGTAAAAACTACTTTTATAACAATTTGAATAATAAAACAATATAAATCTATATTGAATTTAGAAATATCAAATAATTAAAATACTAAATATCTAACAATATTGGGCTCTAAAAATTTGGGGACCCTGTATGGGTGGCCACCTTGCACACTCTCCGGGCCACCCATGTAAGAGTGTTACAATTTAACAAAAAATCAAATCAAGAAAGACTCTTTGAGACACTCGATGTGAAATGTCTTGACTTCCGATCCACTTTCAATGACTTTGTTTGGGCTACCACTAAAGCATTAGCATTTTATGTATTCGGTCTTGGTCTTGCTTAATCTAAAACTTTTGATTCCAATATTGACCTGTCTTCCCACGTACTTATAATTTATTGTTATGTCTCCTATGTGTTTCATCAATCAGAAAAAAAAAGAATTATATCATGAATATCTATTATAAGACCCCCCCCCCCCATATATGAACTCATCTCAATAAATTTGCAACAATATAATAACAACAATTCGGTAGAATTGCACAAAAGTACGATTTAGGGAGAAAGTATATACATAGACCTTATCCCGAATTAAAGTAGAGAACTATTTTCAAAATATCAAAGCTCAGACAAAAAAAAGCATATACCATTCAAGAAAAATAAAGAGCAACTAGAGTTAAGAAGAGTTGAAGGAGGCAAAATTAAAGGCACACAAATAACTCTAGCAAAAAAATCTAGGTCCAAACATCCCAAACCTCTAGATGCTCATATCTAATGTCATATCTTCGATAATGGTGAGAAGTCCTAATTTTTGTCCAATAACTTTCTTCTTATTTTAATTCCCATACAGGTCTACCTCTTCATCCACTCCCGCCTACAATAATTAGTTTCTCGTATCTCTGCATCAGGGTCTCAACGGTACACCACTTCACGTGACTAAATTAAACCATCTCAACCTTGTCATTCCCACCCGTTACTGGACCACCGGCCTCATCTCTTCTGCGTACAGTTGACGAATGTGCAATGAGCCTTCTTAATGGCCCAACACCCCGCTCTATAAAGCTTAGACATTGTTATCACTAATTGATAGAGAATTCCTTTTATCCTTGTAAATTTATATCTCATATGACTAAATTCATACCATTTATGATATATAAACAAGTTTGCCTTTAGGTATGTTCACATGCATCTCATCTTTTTAATATTTTTTTTTTGAATAAATTTTTCTATTTTAGCAAAAAATTGTGAATATAGCTAAAATTAAGATGGATTTAGCAACATTCTAAAAAGATATGCAAACAAAGACAAAAGTCACAAAACTTGCCTAAAACGTTAACAAATGGGCCAAGGTACTAAAAGCCCAAAAATCAACCAGCCGGTTCCCCGAAATCGATCATTACGATTTACGAAGCTCGTACCCGTTAAGGATGCGCCGTCGTCAACCTAGCCCGTCGTACGGTAGGGTTTCGAATCAGGATTGACGATCGCTCGCTCGCTCGCTCGCCCTGCTTCACCATCTTCTTCGGAAAAGGTACGCTGCTGCAA
Organism: Cuscuta campestris; assembly: GCA_900332095.2. Classification (NCBI taxonomy): domain Eukaryota; kingdom Viridiplantae; phylum Streptophyta; class Magnoliopsida; order Solanales; family Convolvulaceae; genus Cuscuta; species Cuscuta campestris. The sequence goes on from OOIL02001452.1 coordinate 748,543, forward strand.
ATGCCCTCTCTTTCTCTCGCAATTGATGATCACTCTCTGGAATGATCTTGAATCTCGGCATCTTTAGATACGATCGGTTCAAGACTTTTTTGAACGAGAGATTCCATTTCTAGTCAATCCATTTAGTGCTCGACTCGGATAACGCAATCAGAAATTGGATTTTACGTTTTTTGCGTTGAAAATGTGTAGTGGTATGGACTAGGAAATCGAAGTACTGGTGATATGGTGTTGAAGCCTGGATAAAATGAGATGTTATTGATTTCAGGGACAGAGCTGTTGAGTGGTTATTCATTGCAAAATGAAGCCTATCTTTTGTGGAAACCTGGATTTTGATGCTCGAGAGTCAGATGTGGAACGGCTATTTCGAAAATATGGAAGGGTTGAAAGAGTTGATTTGAAGTCGGGTATGCTGTGGAATTTCATTTCTTCTTTTCCATCTGTTAAGTCTTAGATTATTTTTTCATCAGGTTTTGTTTTTCCATCTGTTTTTTCTGCATTATTCTTGCGGGATGACTTTATTTTCAGGGGCTAATAGTCGTGCGTTCATCGCCACCCATTAAAAAAAGGTCATCTGAGATCAAACTGCTCAAATTACATCAAGTCTGTCAGTTGTATTTGCAAGCCTTTTATAGTGCAATGCTATTGTGATTGCTTCGCTAGGTCTTTACTGCATCTTTCTTATGGTCAAAGAAGCATGAGAATGTTTGGGATGGGGAAAAATATTATTTCACAGTATTATTTTTGTGATAAGTGACTCGGTGGAAATTGTGAAGTACGGAGTATTTTTAGTTTGATTTGCCTGTATTGCTATATTTTCATTGTTGGACATTCGAGAGTTGAAAAGGTGGAGTATCATAACAGTTGTGCTTATCGTTATAAGCTTTTTTTCATAGACCACTTTCCACCACCAACACTAACTTTGGAAATAATACCGATAACAACCTAATCCCAAGCTGTTGCCCTCCATCTCACATCCTATAAACCCCGCCACAAATCCAGCACGTCCTATCTTATGTTTAGGTTTGCGATCTGTTTATTTTTGGTATGTGCCTTGGGGATTTAGCGGAGTCATTAATTATGATCAAGAAGACACGCATTGCAGAGCAGTTGTAAGTTGTGCTTGTGTGGGATTAAGATTTAAATATTTTAACTATTTAAGGCATTAGGAGTGTGGATGAAGTACATCATATTTTCCTAGTCAGTTGTTTCTCACTAATCATTAGATAAAAGATAAATTGGGTATTATATAGAAATGGGTTACGTCTTTACCTCCTTACGCAGACCCCACCTGGGATATTTTACTAGGCTGTTGTTGTTGGGTTATGTCTTTACCACTGTGGCAGGATCTGCTCAACTAAATCTCGATTTCTGATATATATTCTGTGTTTCTTATGTCCATCTCAGGGAATCATTCCGATCTGCTATGCTCCTACCATCACACACTTTCCTCAGACCACCGCCCCTAGCATTCTTCATGAATTTGCTCAATCATGTCAATTTCTGACTTGTTTCAGCATAAATAGCTTGAGCATCTTGGATCCTGTTGCAGCTCTTGAGTTAATCCAGAAATTTCATTTTCCTCTTCTCCTCTCCACCCTCCGATCATTGAGAGTTTTAGGGGTGAGTTTGATATTTAGCATTTTGTAGTCAAGTGTGTTGAAAATGAAACATTTTGACCTGCGGAGTATTTTTTATGGGTATTTGGAAACCTGATCAATATACTGTATTGATCCTTAAGGGCCTGTTTGAACTTTGGACCACTGAAAATGCCAGGGGAAGTGTAAAATGCAAGGAAAAATAATTTGTGTTTGTTTTTACCGTGGAAAATGCATAGGAAAATAAAAAATACTTTCTCCGTCCAAAAATAAAATGGGTAAACACTATTCACATGGTCAAATATTATTCATTTTCTTTGCTTATTTAGTTACTCATTTGATAAAATAATAAATATTCATGTCACCTTTTGTTGTATAGGTCTCTAAATGCATTTTTAAATATGTAATTTTAATTTTTAATTTTCTATTTCTACACCAATTTTGAGATAAATTGAATTAAAAACAAATTTAGTCAAACATTGTAAACCAAACTTTCCCTTTAAATTTGGGACGGACGCAGTATTGTAGATGTTTGTCATGTTTCCATGCATCTGGCATATGATTAGATTCCTTAGTTTGTATATAAGACGATGACGACAACAAGTCAACAACAACCGAGGATAATCTCAACTCTGTCTGGGTCTTGGGGTTAAAATATATGCAACCTTATGCCTCTTGTTAACCGAGAGATTTTTGTTGTTAGACCCTTGATGCATTGCTGTGTTTACTAACCTAAACTTTATTTAAAGTATGATGGGAAGTGTAACGTGCCATTTTAATCTAATCTTATCTACTGTAAACTGAAATTTATCAGTTACAACTCTTTTATCTCCATTGGCAATGGGCATAAAAGTAAATTTCTTGAGTTTGAACTTTGAGCATATGTTTAATTTTACTCCTACATTTTCTTTCCTTCAATTTCCCCTGCATATGCTTCCGTATTTTCTTTTGCTAGCATTTTCTGTCATCCAATTGAACCCTAACATTTTTGGAATTATAGGTTTTGCGTTTATCTATATGGAAGATGAACGCGATGCTGAAGATGCAATCAGAAGACTTGACAGGATTGAGTTTGGTAGAAAGCGGCGAAGACTAAGTGTGGAGTGGAGCAAGGTCTGCTGGTCATTAATGTTCTTGGCTCCAATTTTTTGGTCTTAAAAACCAAGAGATTTTGTGGCTGTTACAGTCCCGTTTGAAGTCCAAGTAGTCGAACTGTATGGGTCTGTTTCTAACCTGGAAAATACTCTGAAAAGACAAAAGAGAGGAAAAACTTCGAATTGTTGAACATATTTGGAAAATTAAAAGATTAACTGAATCCTTATTTTTTAATTTTTGAGATTTGCTCAAAGTCATAGTTTTCTTTTTTTAATCAGAAAAAGATGTCTAAATCTAAGTATATTTAATAAAAAAATTGAAAAACTTGATCATTATCTTTTGCATGTTTCAGAAGTAAAACTAAACATAGGAAAATTACTTTCTTGATCACATTTTTTTACCTAGCATTTTTGGGACCCAAACACCCTTTCTGATGGTATAAAGAGTTGCACATGCTCTTTATTTTTTTTTGTTGCAGCAAGAACGTGGTTCCAGGAAGCCTGACAGGAATGAAAGGAGATCATCAGCTCGACCTTCAAAAACATTGTTTGTGATCAACTTTGACCCTGCCACACGGACTAGGGACCTAGAGAGGCATTTTGAACCATATGGGAAGCTACTGAATGTCAGGATTAGGAGGAATTTTGCTTTTATTCAATATGAATCTGAAGATGATGCCATTAGGGCGCTGGAGGCGACACATTTGAGGTTTGTTAGGGGATTTTGATGAATATTTGTCTTTTTATTTCTCATTTACTACGTATGAATTTAATACAATGGTAAATTACTAACTTTAAGGCTCATTTGGAACTCGGAAAGTGTTTAGAAAGAATTGTTGGAAAGACAACGTAAGGGAAAATAAAAGATTTCCTAAACCCAACTACTTTATTTTACATGTTTCTTAAGTTCATTTTCATGTGCTGTATAAAATTGTGCTTCATACTTCAATGTAAATCCAAACCGAAGAAGATAATCTTCCATAACAATTTTTTTTGCATTTTTTATGATTTTCTGAGATCTCTATGCATTTTAAAGTTAGATGTTACTAGGATGAGAGCATTCTTGTATCTATTTTGGGGATGCATTTTTATTGTTTCCAAAAACCAGAAGGGCGTAAAGAACTAAAGGTCTTGTTGATTTTGGATATTTTTATGACCAATACACAGCACATTAATGGACCAAGAAATATCGGTGGAATTTGCAATTCGAGATGATGATAACAGAAGAAATGGTTACAGTCCAGATAGAAGAGGGCATGACTTCTCCCCTGACAGAAGAGGATATGATCGCAGACGTTCCCCAAGTCCATATCGTAGGGACAGGGGTAGCCCTGATTATGGACAAGGATCTATTCCAAATTCCAGGAAACCAATCCCACCACCCAGGGAAAGTCCTGAGGCTGGAGAGTTGCAGCAAAGCCCTGGGAACGACAGATACCGCAGGTTAATGCAACACTTTCTCTTTTTAAAGAAATATTACATATGTTTTTTTTATAGTATACAATACTCAATTATATATTATTACCGAATTTGATCTTTGGCTATATGCAATTCTTACTCAATTTAGTTGTCAGACATACTTTAGTCTATTTATGAAGGGCAATTTTCCCAGTGAATATCTAAATTGGTTCCAATATGCATAGATGGGGACCAAATCTGACATCTATTATTGGTCCATATTTAGTTAATTGATGAAAAATACCCTTTTTATTTAAGCTAAATATGGATGAGATGTGAGTTGGGCTCAAGTTACATATTGGAGGAACAAATCGGGTCCCTGAAAGATAGCCCCTTTTGTGGGTAACTAAACTGGGTTACTCATCAACAACTACCCAATAAAATACCACAGGTTTTTTTTTTTGTGGGGGGGGGGGGAGCAGACCTTACTCCTGCCTGCATAGGGCAGAGACTGTTTTTGGGGGTATTAACTCATCATTTGATTATATCCTTCTGGAACGATTTTAGAGCCACTGGCTCTGGTTGACATATAAGTGCCATTGCCTTTTTGGTGTACCTACTTTCAAGTAGGGGTAAGCTTTTCCCTCCTTAGACCCTATTTTTATGGGATTTTACTGTGCATGTAATTTTCAAATGGCTCATGTTATGATGTGGGAATGCAGCCGTTCGCGTGAGAGATCTCGGACATGAGAAGAAGGAACATGCGTGTGATGGGGTCCGCATTCGGTGAGGAGAAGCATTCTCTTGACTTTATCTCCTCTAACGCTCACAGTGTCCGTCTTCAAGTTGTAATTTTCCTTGATCATTACCCATATTGAACTTCAAATTTTATTCTGGTGAAGATATCGCATGCTGTGTTGTAGTTGCATTTCTCCATTGAATTTGAAAATTCATCGAATCCCCTCAAACTTTTGATATTCCAACTGTTGTCGTCTAGCTCTACCGTTCTAGTAGGCCTATGTTGGTTTATATGTGTACCGTAACCCTCCTCTTGACGTTTAAACACTTGAGTTTTCTTTTTGTCTTCTATTATGAATTTGTATTGTAGTCCTTTTTTAAGCCATATTCCAAGTGGCTCAAAAAAATTCCGGTATGCGATAATACTTCATATAAGGTGTGACTAGAGGTGGTTGGCCCATCCACAAGATATATACTGTGAAACTGAATGTATATGTGTAGATAGCAAATGCCATATCTAACCATTGTTGTATATTGAGTCTATAATTGCAGCTCTGTAGTATGACAAATTAAGAATGAAATTTGTCTATGGTTTAGGTGAGCCCGTGTTACGAATTTTGCCCTTTATTGTTGTTGTCAGAACTCGGATTTGGGTATTGATTATACTTTTGTCGTTTCTACTTTTTTTTTGGAGTTTGGACCTGAAAAAAGGCAAATATTTAGTGTGAGCAAAAGAATATTGACAAGTCCTCTTCAATCTTATATTGACGCAAAACGATATATCTATTGGTATTGGTTCTAGGCAATGATCTCGGCCTGCGTCTCATTGGAAGTAGGCGGTGAAGCTGGGAATGAAAAAGATCGCGAGATTGTTAAGCATCAGCCGGAGATGAAGAATCGAGTTTTATGAACAAAGAAGGGAAGAAGTGCGTCCCATTCGGAAATAGAGAGATTTCGTATCACAACGTGTTCGATATCAAACATTAAATTTGATATCGAATATATCCGAAGTCATATGGTCTCACTCACCAAAGACGTCCTACTTCCTATCTGCACATAAGAAATTCTGCACCTTTTGAGAGTTTTGGCCTTTTGTAAATTTTATTTTTTTTAAAAAAATGTGGCTTTTGAATTTGTTCCAAAAGAATTACTCTGTACCTTATTTTATACTCCGTATAATAGAGTAAATAATATGTGCACTTCTTTTTAGATTGAGTATTAGGAATTTCACTTTTCTAAATTTATGGAAAAGTTCATAATACACGATCTTTCTTTCTTTTTTCCTAAATAAAGTTTCACCAATTACTCGGTAAGAAATCAACCTAAATATGAGTAAAACATAGAAAAAGTACCAAAGTAGATGTTTCATATTTTTATTCCTTAAATAAGAGTTCACGCTGTGATAGTTTAACACTGTACATGTGTATACTACTATACGTTTTGGTAATGAAATTTTATTTTAACTCCTATTTTGAAAAATAAAAACATAGAAGTCTTATTTTGGTATATTTTTAATGTTTTACTCATATTTTAGTCTTTTCCCCTTACTTTGTATTTTTTTAAAAAAAAAATTCTTCAATTTTGTAAAGTTAAATTAAGACAATTAATTTAGGGAAAGGGAGTATTTTAATTGAAGGGATGAGGATGTTGATACCATAGAGAGTCGTGTATATAATATAATATGTTTCCATTTTTCATTTTAAAAACAATTACTTCCTCCGTTCCAATTTATATTGCCTGTTTCGGTTTACGATGTTTAACTGAATTTATTTTCAAATCATTTTATATGACAAATGGTATAGAGTTAAAAAATAAAAGTTACATATTAAAATACTACATCAAAAGATCTATAAAACTAGTAGTGACAATAGTACTTTATTTTATCAAAACAACAACAACAACCCAGTTAAATCCCACAAGAGTAGGGTCTGGGGAGGGTGTGTGTACGCAGACCTTGCCCCTACTCGAAAGTAGAGAGGCTGTTTCCAAAGAGACCCCCGGCTCAACGTCGAAAGTTGCATTGCTTGACTAACTGCTACTTCATTAATTAAAGAAGCACAGACAGTTTAGAGATCCATTTTGATTTATTCCATCACACCCCAAAGCCAAAAAATGGTGAAATTTTGGCTCCATCGGAGATGATGGAAAGTGAGAAAGAAAGTAACGAAAATTGGGATAGAGGGAGTATTATCTATAAAACTAACGAAAATAGAGAAAGAAAGTGAATGAAGTTTGATCCTGTGAATAGAAAACACACATTATAAATTGGGATAGAGGGAGTATTATCTATAAAACACTGACGACGTCAATCTTAGTATGAACCCTGGTGTGACTGTAACATGATCCTTTAATTTAACGTCAGTATTAATTGTGAGAAGCGTGACACAAGTTAAAGAGAGGTGTTAAAAGAGGTTTAACAGAGTTCATTATTAACAACTAATGAATTGATTAAGTATACTTGATTTCGATTCTTGACAATTAGAGACTATACATGTTAGGAGACAATTATAGTCACCATGACTCCATCCTTTTAATGTGAACTTGTGCAGTAATATAAACTACTCACTTCTTTTTTAATTAAAATGATAAGTTACTATGACAACTGAAAATAGGAAGGCATGATGTTCAATGAGAAATGAAGTATTAATTAACGCAATGCATTATCGGGGATGCAACTTAACGTAAATTAGAGAGGTAACTAGTATCACATCTGTGTGTTGCATGACTCGTATTTACGTTATGAAAATATATTTGTGTTATTATTGAAACAAAAATTTAGACCATATGATGAAATATAACGTTTTTCATTATTTTAAAACATGAATATCTTATGACTTAGAAATTTTGAAAAACTTTTTTATAAACTACTCCCTCCGTCCACAAATAAAACACAGTATTAGTTATGCTTGAGTTTTTTGAAGAAATTTATTTATATACGAGATATGGAGTAATAATTTAATTATGCCACATCCAACTAAGAAAATTAAAATTTAATTGATATTTTTTGGAATTACTTTCGAAAGAAATACAAAAAAAGAGTAGGAAACACTATCATAAGCAATTGGAAACACTGTCATAAAGTAATAACTACCCGGGCTTGGGTTATGTGCAAGTAATATTTGTAGTTTGTTATGGTATATTAGGTGTGTGTAGGGGCACAACATTTGTGCAAGGCAAAACTTGAGCTGAGTTGAGTGAAATGAGATAAGAATTTAATGCCTCACTATCTAAAAAGTGAAATAGAGAGGCATCTTTACAACTTAAAGCATATGGGTGTTGCCCCTACACTTCAAGCTAATTTGCTTCCAAAAGATAATGGGCCAGTTAGCTATGTGTTTTGCTGAAATGAAAGTAACAAAATATTTTATTTTAGAAAAAGGCACAGATGTAAGTCATTTCATCCAACTAAACATTTCAAGTGTTCAACAAAACATGCCCTTAAACTAAAAAAAACCTTAATGAAAATATGTTAAACTCAGTTTTCCATCTATTGTACAACCAAATCAAAAGCTTACCTTTGCACACAACACATAAATCACAAATTCTAATCGTACCAAAGGTTTTAAGTACACAATAACAATTCACCTTTGTACTCTACCAACTGCATACCAAACTATCTCTTTTAGGGCACAACTCACTTCTATTAAACACAGTATAGAAATTTGTTAAAGCACACAGAAACTTAACAAAAAACCATACCAACACATTCACGCACAATTCTTCATAAGGATAACTTGAAGCAACCTCCATCCAATTTCAATCACTACAATAACTAATTAATTTCACACATATTAAGATAGAGTAACATGTGTACGCTCATCAAAATCAAAAGGGTGCAAACTGCAAGGAAGAGAATCCTCAATATCATGATATTTAAAACTTCACATAGCCAGTTATTGGTGTTACCCTAACAATGTTGAATCCTTTGTGAGTTTGTGTTGCTGTAAAATTTAATATCACAGGCAAGTCCATCATGGCTTTTGAGGCTTGAATCCACCAAATGGGATTGATAGGGTAAAAATAAAGCAGATGGATTTGCAGGTTGCAAGATTCTGATGACCGATAGGGTAGCTTCATCATTGGCCTATGAAAAATGAAAGAGAACAACAAATTGGAAACATTGGAAAGCAAAAAATATGGACAGTGAAAACATTGGAAAACAAAAAATGCAGATGANTACGCTCATCAAAATCAAAAGGGTGCAAACTGCAAGGAAGAGAATCCTCAATATCATGATATTTAAAACTTCACATAGCCAGTTATTGGTGTTACCCTAACAATGTTGAATCCTTTGTGAGTTTGTGTTGCTGTAAAATTTAATATCACAGGCAAGTCCATCATGGCTTTTGAGGCTTGAATCCACCAAATGGGATTGATAGGGTAAAAATAAAGCAGATGGATTTGCAGGTTGCAAGATTCTGATGACCGATAGGGTAGCTTCATCATTGGCCTATGAAAAATGAAAGAGAACAACAAATTGGAAACATTGGAAAGCAAAAAATATGGACAGTGAAAACATTGGAAAACAAAAAATGCAGATGAAAAGCTAACCAATAAGAACATGCATTATTTAAAAGCTTATAAATTGTAGGATATTATGATGACAACGAAGGAAATAACATCTTACTTCTTCCCAAGGAATTGACCCAATCTAGCCTCACGTTTTCCACATTTGGGTGGTGTAACTCCTTTGTACCTTGAAATCCTTGTAGAAAACCCATTGCTCTGATGGAGTATGTGCAAAGAGTCTTCTTTAGTAATATTCCTCATCTACATACCACTCGCCCAAAATAAATATGATATTGAGCACAGTAATGTTCTTCATCTACATACTACTCACACAAAATAAAAATGATATTGAGCACTACTTAACCTGCTAGAGATCTTCACATGGTATTCTCTCATCTCCTTGTGTTGTGTTCAAGCTAGGACTTTTGTTGAAGACCTTGAAAACCTCAGTGGATCACATACCAAGAGTAGGAATCAGCCTACGCACCTGCTTGCTAAAAAAAAGTAAAGAGGAAGAAAGAACTTGAACTTTATTTTTTGCTTCTTTGACAGATTTGCTTCAAGTATTTCCTTCTAAAGTGCAGACCAAATAATCAAAGCGCATATGCAACCTAACAGTATTCCCTTGTTATGAAACAAAAAGCCACAACAGAACAGCTCAACCAGGAAGCTAATCTGCCTAACCTATCTTCCTAAGAATCTGCTTTCAAATTGATCTGCCTTCAAATTAGAAAGCAGTTGGCCATAACCCAAGCTGATTTTCCAACAGTAACTGTCCAAATCCATATCTCAAATCAAACCCAAAACAAACCTCTCAAACTCATAGTTTTCAGCAAAGTGTTCTCTTCGAACAACCAATAAACGTATCCATGGAAAGACCCTTAAGAAATATGCCCAACCATTTGCAAAAACAACATATATATCTAGGTGTGGGCACGGGCCGGTCCGAGTCCAAATTTATATAAACCGGACTCGGCTTGTTTTTATTAAAACGGTCCGGGCCGGAACGGGTTTCAAAATTTTAAAATTGGAACCGGACCTAACCCGACTTGTTTGAAACGGGCCGATTCCACGGGTCAACGGGTCCGAACCTATCATAATACTAATATTCTTCAAAACAAATAGAAATTATAGAATAATGTCTTCAAAGTTCAAAAAAGAGGAATAAATGAAAAAAACAATGACAAAGAGGGGCATGAGAGTAAAGTGTACACCCCATGATCATCCAACAACAACAACAAAAAGAAGACAACCACATTTTGGCATTATAATGTCAATAGGTTTTAAAAAGAGCAAAATTGACAATCTTCATGGCTTCCAAAAAATCCAAAAAACCCGATGAAGTCAATGGAGGAAACAAGCTCCTCCGTAATGGTCTCTAGTCGCGTCTCTCTAGGGTGAATCAAAGTGGAAGAATCTAGATCAACGTAACTGATGCACTGCCAATGGCAAAGTGTATTCTCCCAAAATCCGATGAAGTCAAAAAAGTAAAGAAATGGCTCCTCATCCACCAGCCGCGGCTTCCGTCTTGATCCACACAACGCTTACACCCATAATACTTAATGAACGTAATCTCCTTGTTCTCCACCTCTTCATATTTAATAAACACAAGCTGCCCTTTCATCTCCTGCACACATCTCTTTAGCAATGAGTGGATCGAACTTTTCAATCGTCATTGGCTTCCCGTGAAAATAGAAGGGGATGCCAAAAGAGAAAAAGATTAACAAGACTGTAACAGTATAGTAACCGGCACAATTAGGGTGTGTTTAGCGTCAAATGTTTCCTCCTACTTTTGTATAGAGTAATATAATATAATGGTAAAAACATAGTCTCGTGACATTTTTCTTACTTCTTCTTCTTATATTTTTTTGCAAGAAACCTTAGCTAATCTTCAATGACTTATATTGTGAAAGCGATGTGATGTACACCCAAAAAAGTTTTGTGGACTTTTTTATTCCGGATGACGACGGGTGGGCAGTGCTTATTCCATTGATTAAGAAGAACCCCACAATTGTTGAAATTTATGATAATTTAAAGTTTTAGGGTACATTTATCACGGTGATAATCAACTCAAGATTTAATGAGTTGACGGTCACGCAAGGCGTCCCTAAGGTTGCGGATCGGTTTTTTGAATTGATTACTTATGCTTTGACAGTTCGTGAAGAGAAACACTTACGGTAAGGAATGATTGAAATTTATGTGGAGTAATTTTTTTTCTTCTTGTTTTTGTTTCCTAATTCTTTTATTATGACAATAAGTATTTGTGCTATTTTATAACGTAGAACCTCATCATATACGATCTCGATGACATGGTTGGGTTTGTGAGGAAGGTGTGGGCATTTCCTCACAAACCAAACCATGTCATCGAGATCGTATACGATGAGGTTCTTCGTTATAAAATAGCACAAGTACCTATGTCATAATAAAAGAATTAGGAAATAAAAACAAGAAGGAAAAAAATTACTCCACGTAAAATTCAATCATTCCTTACCATAAGTATTTCTCCTAACGCACTGTCAAAGCATTAGTAATCAATTCAAAAAACTAATCCACAACCTTAGAAACGCCTTGCGTGACCGTCAACTCATTAAGTCTTGAGTTGATTATCAGTTTTATCACCCCGATAAATGTACCCAAAGGCTTTAAATTGTCGTGAATCTCAATAATTGTGGAGTTCTTCTTCATCAATGGGAATAAGTATTGCGCACCCGTCATTATCCGGAAGTCCACATAACTTTTTTGGACGTGCATCACATCGCTTTCACAATATAAGTCATTGAAGATTAGAAAAGGTTTCTTGCAAAAAAATATAAGAAGAAAAGTAAGAAAAATGTCACAAGACTATATTTACCATTATATTATCTTACTCTATACAAAAGTAAGAAGAAACATTTGACGCCTAAACACACCCTAATTGTGCCGGTTACTATACTATAACGGTCTTATTAATCTTTTTCTCCTTTTTCTCTTTTGGCATCCCCTTCTAATTTCACGGGAAGCCAACGACGATTGAAAAGTTTAGTCCACTCATTGCTAAAGAGATGTGTGCAGGAGATCTAAAAACTGCAACTTGTGTTTATTAAATATGATGAAGAGGTGGAGAAGAACAAGGAGCTTAGGTTCATTAAGTACTATGGGTGTAAGCGCTGTGTATATCAAAACGGGAAGCCGCGGCTGGTGGATGTGGAGCCATATCTTTACTTTTTTGACTTCATCAAATTTTGGGAGAATACACTTCGCCATTGGCACTTGGCAGGACTGCATCAGTTACGTTAATCCAGATTCTTCCACTGTGATTCACACTAGAGAGACGCTACTAGAGACTAGTGCGGAGGAGCTTGTTTCCTCCATTGGCGTTGATGCGGTGCCGATGATGTATTATGCATTGGTGAGGGCATTCTGGCCTAGCGGTGACGAGGCTCTTGTCCTGAAAAAGAAAAAAGCCGGAAGTCCTGTGGTAAAGAAGGTTAATTTGATAGATGTCTTTGAATCTGTTCCTTGCATTAAATGGCCATGATAGTGTAAGATTTGTTTAATCTAAAGCATTAATTGTCCAATAGTAAATTGGGCTCAAAAAAAGTTGTATAGCAGCCGAAAAAAGTCTTCTAGCCACCCTACAAATAGACGGCCAGGCGGCCACCACCCTATTTTTACTGTTGATAAAAATCCACTAAAAAGTTCTCTAGCCGTCCGTCCTACGAAAAATGCTGTCGGCCACCATATTCTAACAATACAACCCAACCCATTACCTCATGCACTGCTTTTGGTCCCTGTACTTTTAGCAAAATAAATCAGTAATGGAATCCCACAATATAACCCGGCCCAATACATCATATCCGACCCAATAACTTTCGGCGGGAACACTATTCATTTTAGCCTCCTACCAATATATGAAGATGAAGATTGCCTTTTGGGCTCTGAGGATAAAACATATCTCCCGCCTCATCCTCTTCTTCCATCCAACTCCCCAGCAACGATGTCCGGACGTCCTCCCCTCAAGCCATCGGCCCCAAACCTCTCCCTCTCCAGCGTCTCGGTCGCCGGTGCAAACTTCTTCATCGCATCCTCAGTCGCCGGTGTAAACCTCTTCATCGCAGTCTCAGTCACCGGCACAAGCTTCTCCGTCTCCGAGACTAACTCTTTCCCCGGCCGGGACTAAAAATCTTGGGGTCTATCTGCTCTAAAAAATATAAAAAAAGAGCATTTGTTTGAGAGGTCATGGATGATTGTACAAAACTTCAAGAAATCAATGGTGAGTTCTTTCTTTAATTAATATAATTTTTCTTTCAGATCTTATAAAAACCTAACTACTGCATATCATGTTCAAAGAATTTTAGAGGCTCACAAAGTTAGCATTTTTGGCCTAAACTGATTGGGAATCGGGTTTAGACCGAACCGGACTAAAACCTGAAATGCTAACCTTGTGAGCCTCCGAAATTCTTTGGAGAGGATATGCATTAGCTAGGTTTTTATAAGATGTGAAAGAAAAATTATACTCCGTATTAATTAAAGAAAGAACTCACCATTAATTTCTTGAAGCTTTGTACCCTCATCCATGACTTCCCAAACAAATGCTCTTTTTTTATATTCTTTAGAACAGATAGACTCCAAAATTTTAAGTCCTGGCGGGGAAAGAGTTCGCCCTGGAGACGGAGAAGCTCGCGCCGGCGACTGAGACTGCGATGAAGAGGTTTGCGCCGGCGACTGAGGCTGCGATGAAGAGGTTTGCACCGACAACCGAGACGCCAGAGAGGGAGAGGTTTGGGGGCCTGATGGCTTGGTGAGAGGACGTCCCGACATCGTTGCTGGGAAGTTGGATGGAAGAAGAAGAAGAAGAAGAGGATGAGGCGACGGCGGTAGGGTAGGGTTTTACTGAGTGTAGTGAGGAGGAGAAGGCGAGAAATAGGTTTTATAATCAGAGCCCAAAGGGCAATCTTCATCTTCATATTCTTCATATATTCAAACTCTAGAATTTTCTTTGAGCATTTTCCAATATAAATACATTCTCTCTATCTAGATGTTATTCTTATTTTTTGCTTTTACATTCCAAACTGGTGGTAGAGATGTTTTCTGTTGTACTAGATGTTAACCACAACCGAACGGATTGGATTTTGAGGTTGAGGGCGATTCGTGTGTATCATACAGAGAAGCATGAAAAGACAATGAATGTTGTATTTCATGATAAAGAGGTTATTCCATGCGCATTTTGTATTTCATTTGCATTTTCTTTTTCAATAATAATAAAAATAATACGGAGTAAAATAATAATAATAATTTATAATATTTCTTTAAAGCTCATAATCTAAATACGTTTTGTTTGTGCAAGGATCCCGTATTCATGCTCAAATCAAAGAATGCCATATTGTAAAGTACAAAGATTACATCAAGGAAGGAGAAGTATATGTATTGATGAATGTGTTGGTTCTGGAGAATTATCTTCCGTACTAGACTACTAAGCATCCTTATATGTTGCAATTTATGACCAAACTCACTGCAAGAAACATAATCTCTCAAGTTTTCCAGTTTACAATTTTGATTTTACAACATTTGATTATCTACAACATCAAACATGGCTCGATGACAAGTCTCTAATAGGTAATCACTTCTTCCTACCATTTGTTTAACTTTACATGTTCGTATATAAATTTTCAATGTAAAGAAAATATATATACTTCGTAAAAACCATACACTAAAAAACCATGAATATACGCATTTCAGGAAAAAAATACTTACCATACATTGTTTTTAGAATTAAAAAAATCTTACCCCTATTTTATTAAGAAATTAAAATTAATAGAAAAATGACATCTTTATATATCTATTTTCAATTCATTTTAATTTAAAGATAAAATATTTACTTAACATTTATTTCGTACAACATAATAAAATAAATGTATGAGGATGCCTTTTATTACGTAACGCTACACCCGAAAAACACACTAAAATCACTAAACTATAAATTAGAGCATAAGATAATAATGAAAAAAAATCAAGGATAATTAATAGTTGAACTAAAAATACAGCCATGTAATTCTTCATTAACTTCTTAGCTTAACGAAGAATACAATTTGAATATAAAAATAATTGTATTTTTAACAAAAATTATAAATGAATTAAGTAATACTTTTTCAAACTATTTTTTTTACTACAATAAAAACCAAAATAAATGAATATATAGGTTTTTTATATCAATTAGTTTTAGCTCTAGATATTTACAGAAATATTATATTTTTTCGTAAACTATTAAAAAAATTAAAAAATTATTCAATATATGAAAACAATTCGAGTGTTAATGATGAAAGAAACCTTTCGAATATAATGATAGTTGCATTGATCATGTACACCTCAACATCTAGAATTCTAGATATTTCAAATATTAATGACATAAAATCTTTGAAATTTATTGGGAAATGTAGAAAGCCGATTATTTATTAAAAAAAACGTTTCATGTCACTGCACTTTAATGATTACTAACTCAATAATTGTTTGAATTAACAATAACTCTAAAACTTTTGGAATTCCATCAGTATTAAATTAGTACGGTGTACATATTTAATCTTTAAAATTATTCAAAATCTAGAATTTTCTTCAAGTATTTCCAATATAAATTCATCCCTTATATCTACCGTACATATACGTGACTTATCCCAAAAAACATTATACTTCGAATAGAAGCAATTCAGAGAACAGAAGAAAACACAGGTCAAGGAGAAAAGAAAACACAGGTTACGTACCAGTTTTCTCCACTAATTCAATCTGCTTTCATTTAAAACTCCGCATACTGCGTCATTTTTTATGCATTGTTCTGAGTCAAATATAAAATTACACATTAAACTAATATTTATTTGATAAAGACAATCACTAACTTCTAATATATTTCCTTCTTTTACAGGTTTTTGAAGAAAAGAAGTTAGGAAATTAGTCTAAAAGCATAAAAAACAAAGGAAAATTTTTTCAAATTTTTTGGTAAGACAGATATGAAGAAAATAACGAAGTATGGACAAATATGTGGAACAAAAAGAAAGTATTCAGAATTAAGTCAAGGTATAGTATAATTTATATACTATTTCTTCGTTAAATTTTTGATATCATATATATATATATATATAGACAGATTCATAAATTATAAGAATGATAAAAACAATTTAAATCATACCTTACTGATAACATGCAGAATTTAAGGAAGTGATCTTCAGGACAAATTCAATCTATTGTGTTTTATCCTACCGAAACAAGTGAATGCCTTTTTTAAAAAATACTCCGTAATATTTAAAATCTGAAAACGCAAAAAAAAAAACAAAAAAAAAAAAGAGGTGTAGAAATCAAACCTCAAACGTATAGTTTACAGAAGATTCAATTAAAATATTGAAGAAATCAAACCTCAAACGTGTTTTAAAAAATCTGGAATTTATATATTTACATAATAATTCTAACTTTAAACTAACAAATTCAAATTCAAATCTGGAATTTAAAAAAACAAAATTACAGAAAAAGAATGTTAGATGTTGAAGATCTACATTATTTTAAAAAGTTTTTTCTCTATTTTTCGAATTTGTATCAAAAAAGCCCCCAAAAAAATTACATTTATAAACATAAATTGCATACTTTAGATCTACACGTTCGAAATCATATCCATGTCTAGAATGAATTAATAAAATAAATCTAAACACTTAAAAAATGAAATTTACAGAGAAGTGTTATAGATCTACCAGATCTAAAAAAATTCCTATTCACATCTCAAAAAATTAAAAATCCGAGAACTTAAAAAAACAGTTATATTTTAACATCAAAATGGTGTCAAAGAGATATCAAAATTTCGATGTAGAATAATTTTTTTTAAAAAAAGAAATGTGATGAAGATTAAGAAAACTAGAGTAAAAAGAAAGAAGGGATAGAGAGAGAAGTTGAGGGAGAGAAAATGAATCCGCTTGGTGGGATCCCCTCCACTTTTAGTCACTCATTCCCTTTGTTTCTATTTTTATGTTACTCCTCCTTACACCTACTTCATCTTAACTTTTTTGAGTCAAATACATTTAAATATCAAATTTGAAATCAATATATAATATTTGGTCCGTCCCTGAGTGTTTGTCCACTTTTGACTTTTGAAACTGTTCATCTAAGCACTTTGACTCATCAAATTATCTCAATGTGTAAGCCTAAAAATAGTCATGTGTGATCTTGTTTGATTCGTCTTAACATATAGATTATTAATATATAATTTTTATAATTTTTTATATACAAATTACAAGATAAAATGGATTAAAGAAGTGCATTGGATGGTGTGCAAAAATGAAAGTGGACAAACACTTAGGGACGGAGGGAGTAGTAATTTACGGAGTACTAAAATTTGGGTACATTTAATTTACTATAATTTATAATTTATATTTCCTCCATTCCAAAAATGACTTTGATAAATTTGTCTTGATTTTCCAAAAATGACTATGATGTCATAAGTATAAAAAAAATATGATATATAGATTAATAATAAAAAATGCTTTGATAGATACTAGATAGGATATGAAAAAGTAAAAGATAAAAGTAATTTTTAAATAATAAAAAATTATTTACAAGACGCATTTTTTTAAACGGTAAAGAGATTTGGGACGAAGTTTTATTAAATTTTGTTTATTTGATTTTAAGACAAAATATTTTCTTGGTAAAAAGTTTTAAAACCGTTTATCAATTCTCTTCTAAAACAAAATAAACAATTAATCTTTATCGTTAACAGGTCGTACACATAATTCTTTGAAAAATCTGCACACGTCCCAAAATTGTGACCTTTGTTCAACAATTACAAGTGATGCAATTCAAACCCCACACTCAATGAAGATTTCGTCAAATGAAACACGAGCAAAACATGCTGTGTTTGTAACAGAATATTTACGTCAGTGTTGGTCTTTTGAACTTGTACATGATGGTGAAACGAATAACGAACTGGAAGTTGAAGATCATTATGAATATGACGACAATTCAAAAATTGATAGTTTCAGCACTATAGTAGAACATACTTTGAGAACAAACAATTCAATTGTTGGTGACGTTACGCGATTAGATATTGGTGATCCAACATTTACATGCTCAAAATGTGGGGCGTATTTTTGGTATGATGAACGAGTTGTTGGAATATCAAGTAAAAAACATCCAAAATACTCTTTGTGTTGCAAGCATGGAAAGATCGTACTTGCACCAATTAACGACCCACCGGCATTGTTAAAACATCTAATATATGATACAGATCGTGATAGTAGGCATTTCTAGGCAAATATTAGATCTTACAATTATATGTTTTCGTTTACATCAATAGCTGGAAAAGTTGACAAAGATTTAAATTTTGGAAGAGCACCACCTGTGTACAAAGTTGGCGGAAGAAACCATCATAGAATTGGTTCTTTGTTGCCTTTAAATGGAGCCCGTCCCCATTTTGCTCAGTTATATATATATGATACAGAAAATGAAATTGCAAATCGAATAAGTGCATTGAGGTATGTTTTAATTTATTAATTTAATTTTTTATTCTATGTATACTAATTAAAATAATCATTATATTGAATCATTTACTTCTACAATAATCCTTAGGGATAACAATGCAATGCAAACACTGCATGTAAATGTTTTAGCAATGACTTATGTACTCATTTTTCTTACAGTTTTTTAATGTAAAAAATAATCTCATAACTATCAATTCAAAGTATAAACATATATTAATATATACTACAGTGAGATAACTTAAAAAATTTAATTAATAATTTTCAAGGCATATTTTTGGCCGTGCAACGTACGGGTATGATTCTAGTTTCATATAATGACTAAATGAAATTAATTCTATAGTCCGTGCATCGCACGAGTACGAGTCTAGTGAATATAATACGATAGAGATTATGTACGTTCTTTATCCATACATTACATTTAACTCATTTATATTTTACAAATTTAAGAAAAAATAAATATTCATTGTTTATGATTGAATTTTGTGAAATAAAGAATGCATATAAGAAAGAATGATTTTTTTACCCTTGTGTTTTGATAATGACAAACATGTTACGATTCTTTTAATGGTGCTTTGGAGTACTTAACAAGTTGCTCAAGATATCAAGTCAAGTTTTGAAGATGTAAAAAAATTTTAGATCCTTTTTTTAGTCTTAGCACTTTTGTGATAGAGAAAGACACACTTCTTTATTCCCAAATCTTCCATTTGTCCAAAAGTTTTTCTTAAAAATGATTTTTGAGTTCTTTATTAAATCCTTTCAAAGATTAACATTTTTCAAATTTATATTCGAACAAATTTGGTTTTATTCGAATGCGTTTACGTTTCTGCGCTTTAAACTTTGTTCTGAACTATTCGAATACATCTCAAATTATTCGAACAAGGTTGGCTTTCTAGTCATGCAGTCCATCCTATTTTATTTGAATAGTTTCACACTTCTTTGAATAAATTTAAATATGTACACCCTATTTGTTCACTTATGACCTTTTCTGTCAAAAGTGGTAAAGTTTGACCTCAAATTAAATAAAAATGATATTAGATATTGATACAAAAATAGTTTAATAGATTTGACATATAAAATATTTTCAAAATATTGTTTTATCTAATAAATACACAATATATATTTTGTTTAATTATAAATCAAAATTTAAAAACAGTTGACTCAAAAAGTCAAAACTTGACAAATATTTCGTGACAGGGATAATATGTTTTATATACATGAGATTTTTTGTTATCACTTAATTGTAAATTCTTCAAAAAAAAAAAACTATGTAAGTACTATGCTTTATGTTGATGCCCATATCAAACATGAAAAATGTTACTCCTGTCGTTCCAATTTTAAGTTACATTTTACTACTCTCAACATCAAATTTTAACCATTTTTTGACCCATTTTTGCGATCTATTTGAGAAAATAATGGTTTTGTCACCTTTTGTGTTGAAAACTTTTGTTGTGGTTTTTAAATTTAAAAATTTTATTTTTAATTGTTCACAAAATTTTAAATAAATTAATTTGAAATTAATTTTGTTAAATCTCGTAAACAATAACAAATATCTCTTTTTGGGACAGAGGGAGCACGGTGGCAATCACATGGATAAATATTACGATAGTATGATCCGTTGCCATAAAGATGAAATGCTTAGTTATAACTACAATATGTTTTGTATGTAACAAAATTACACTTAATGTTTTTTTACTCCGTGGTATTAAAATTATAAAATACGTAGTAGGTGTTAAAATTTTGGCGGGCAAGAACAACAGATAAAGTGTCGGGTAAAATTATCTATTTACACATAAAGTCGGGATCCACAATTCTAACCCAAAAAAGCTTAAGCTAATAGGTAAGGCTTCACCGTTCTATATATAGTATACTAGTGATACTCATCTTTATTTACCGATGTGTGAACTCCAACAGTAAGGGATGTAATTGAAAGGGGAATGGGTGTATACGGGTCGGGTCGGGGTGCGAGATTTATCGAGGGGTTAAGGGAGTAGGAATCGTCAATTTTACAAAAATGATACTGGAGTGCCTCTGGATTATCCTATGACATTGTCGGACAATGTCAGGAAAATGTTGCCCATGTGAAATATTTGCACTAAATATCACTAAAACTTAAGTCATTTCTCTAAGTAGCACTTAAATTGTTTTAATCTTTAAATAGCACTTAATAATGTCTATAATGACGTGTGTTGGCGAATATTTACTTGAATAATAACTAATGCATAATGATTAAAAGTGCTACATTGGGAAGAAAAACACATGTGGTGCTATTTAGGGAAAGTCATTATATTTTAATGTTATTTAAGTAAATTTCTCTTAATCTAATTTAGGAAAATAAGTTTTTTTTAAACAAAGAGAATCAATAAACCAGTGCTGAGTCTTCTGACATGGGCAGTCCCCTCCTCGGTAACGTTACACTTGGATTTTCAAATTTCACCATCCCCCCAACAACGGTCTGATCCACTGTTCATCTCTTCGATCCCAGCCGTTCATTATTTAATCTACAATTCCTATATATCCTCCCCGGCCGTACTGTACAACCCTATCAATTAGCTAGATTTAGGAAGTGAGAAGCTCAGTAAAAAAAAGGAAGTGAGAAGCTAAAGAAGAAGATGACAACTCTCTTATTTGAGAGTACCCATACTTCCAAGAAGAGTGAGATTTGATTTTTGAATCCCAGGTAATTTCCATCACACTTTCTGGGTGTTTCTTCGAAATTCTTGAAATTTTTGGTTCAAAGATTCAATTTTTAGCCCAATCAAACAGTTCTTGGTTGTTTTTTCTCAGAGTTTGAGGCCATTCTTGAAAGTCTTGACAACCAGTTGGTGGTCTGTCACTGTTTCGGCTGCAATTTGGTGCAGATTGTGATTGTTTGCTTGTTGAAACAGTCAGCTTTGGGAGAGTCCCAGAAGCCATTGAAGAAGCTTTGGATGTCTTTGAATCCCAGAAAACTTTGAGGTACAAAACTCAATTCTCTACTTCCATTCATATTTGTCTGTTTTTTTATTTTTTAAAAAAATGGTGCGACTCTCTCTTCAAAGCAAAGACTTCATTTTTCAACACCTTGGACAAATAACAAATTAATGCCACTTGTATGCAGTACTAAATACTTTAATGGTCGAAATTGGATTTTAAAATATGACAGTACTTTTCTTTTAAAAAAAGTGTATACATATAGATGAATTTAAGTCTGTAACTGAACCGCAAAGGTAAGAACTTTATGTAGTAGATGACTAAAATTCCCAATTCTTGTGATGTATAAATATTGCCTACTTTTGTATGTTTGATTTACCTGTCTGCTGAGGATTCCATACGTAAAAAATTTGAGCTTTACAGTTATGGTAAAAGTTTTTACCGCTGCTTTCATAGTTGAATTGGCTGTGGGAGTTTCTAATTGAATTGTTTGCTAATCTGTCATAAAAATCAGTCCAAAGATTGGTCCAATGGACAAACAGGTCAAAACAGGTGAACTGAACCGGCCGGTTTGGGGGAGGGTGTTTTTTTAGTGTCTAGGATTCTAGGAGGCATTTTCATTGTTAAGTCTTTTTCTATGAATTTATTGACAATTTGGATTATATGATGATGTGAAATTTTGAGAAAAGCTCCCTCTTTTGGCCCCTTCCTTTCCTTTATTGCCCTTTAATGGCTCAAACAGTTCTTGATTGAAAAAGCTCCAAAGATTTCATTTTCAAGAAAAATTCCATATTGTTCTTTGTTGCAGAAATCTCCTGAATTCTACTGAAATCTATCCCGGTAAAAAAGCTCTGAAGAATGGTTGAAGACGACGGGAAGAGGAAGACGATGCTGACCGCCGATGATGACGTGTCAGCAGAGGAGTGGCTGTCGCGGGCCCGGCAGCTCCTCCCGGAAGCTCTGGAAAGGGCCAGAGAGGTCCGGGGATTCCCCGGCCGGTGGAAGATGATCGTGACGAAACTTGAACAGGTTTCTCCGACGCTGTCCGACCTCTCCACGCACCCCTGCTTCTCCAAGAATGTCCTGTTTAAAGAACAGCTCCGGTCGGTTTTCCGGTCACTGTCGGAATCAATTGAGTTGTCGGAGGTCTGCTGCGGGGAGAGGTACGACGGGAAGCTCCGTATGCAGAGCGATTTGGATTTTCTCGCCGGGAAACTTGATTTGAACCTGCGGGATTGCCGGATTCTGATCAAGACCGGCGTCATCGGCGAGGAATTTCTCGCCCGGCTTCAGATCGGCCACCTGGAGGATAAACACAAAGCTCTTGATTGCCTTCTGGAAGCCATGGAAGAGGACGAGAAGAAGGTTCTAGAGGCTCTTGGTCGGAACAGCGTCACGGCCCTAGTCCAGCTCCTCACCGCCGCCACTTCTCCGAGGATTAGAGAGAAAGCAGTCACCGTCGTTTGCTCGCTCGCGGCGGCGGGGAGATTCGATAAGTGGATGGTGGAAGAAGGCGTTCTTCCTCCGCTCATACGGCTGGTTGAATCCGGGACAGATTTGGGTAAAGAGAAATCCGCCCTGTCTCTTCAGAGGCTTTCGAGCTCGGTACCGACTGCCCGGGCGATCGTCGGGCACGGCGGAGTTAGGCCGCTGGCGGAGGTTTGTGCGGCGGCGGGGGATTCAGTCACTCAGTCCGCCGCCGCTTGTACCTTGAAAAACATCTCGGTCGTGCCGGAGGTTCGGCAGGTTCTCGTCGAGGAGGGCGCGATCAAACTCATGATCGACCTCCTCGACTTCGCCCCGCTGGTCGGAACGAAGAACCACGCCGCCGAGTGCTTGCAGAACCTCACCGCCGGAAACGACGACATCAAGAGACGCGTCGTCTCCGATGGTGGGGTTCGGAGCCTTCTGGCTTTCCTAGACGGCCATGGCACGCCCAGGGAATCCACGGTCTTGGCCGTCAGGAACTTGGTCAGGTGGGCCCCGACCGACGAGTTGGTTTCCCTCGGCATCCTTCCGAAGCTAGCACGTGTGCTTCGGTCGGGCCTGCCCGGGGCCCAACAAGCCGTCGCGTCGTCGATATGCAAGCTCTGCACATTGGGCGACGCGATGAAGCTGGCGGTCAGCGAAGCGGGATGCGTCCCGCTTCTCGTCGAGATGCTGGGGGCGAAAACAAACGGGGCGAGGGAGGTGGCCGCGGAGGCGGCAAGCGCCTTGATGCGGGTCCCGCAGATATGCCGGGAGGTGAAGCGGGATGCGAGGAGCGTGCCGAATTTGGTGGCGAATTTGGACCCGAACCCGCAGAACGCGGCCAAGAAGTACGCGGTGTCGTGCCTCGTGATCTTGTCGACGAGCAAGCGGTGCAGGCGGTTGATGGTGGCACACGGGGCAATCGGCTACCTGAAAAAGCTCTCGGAAATGGAGGTCCCCGGAGCTAAGAAGTTGCTCGAGCGTTTGGAAAGAGGGAGGTTGATGAGAAGCTTGTTTGGAAGACATTAATTTCTCTTTCTTTTTCCGGCAAGCGAAACATTATTGAAAAGTGCTTTCAGTATCTTTCTGAAACAAACATTATAAAAAAGGGACATTTTATGTCATGAAGTTATTTGGGGTATCGAATGTACATTATATTTTCCTAGTGTTTCATTTCCAAATTTAAACTGTTTTAACTTTTAAGCCGTGAAATTTGAACTAATCATTTTCATACGGTGTTAACATGGCGTTAATTTTAGTTCCAACGGACAAAATTCGAATATTTACGTAATGAACGAATCACATTAATGACCATTGAAGATTGTGGTTGCAACCAACCGAAATACAGATATGATTTATACATACACGAATAATAATTATTTGTATTTATAGATGATTATAATAATTGTGTGTATGTATAAATTATTTGTGAGAAACACAAATCGAGTCTAGTCAAATACACCGTCAATGTTTTGGCCTTTTGTAAATTTTATTTTTAAAAAAAATGTGGCTTTTGAATTTGTTCCAAAATAATTACTCCGTAATTTTTTTTAACAGAGTGAAGAATATGTGAACTTTTTTTTAGATTGAGTAGTAGGAATTTCACTTTTCTAAATGTATGGAAAAGTTCATAATACACCATCTTTCTTTTTCTTCCTAAATAAAGTTTCACCAATCAATATGTAAGAAATCATGCTAAATAAGAGTAAAATATAGAGAAAGTACCAAAATAGATGTTCTATGTTTTTATTCTTTAAATACAAGTTCACACTGTGATAATGTGACACCGTACATGTGCATATTACTATAGTTTTTGGTAATGTAATTGTATTTTAACTCCTATTTTGAAAAATAAAAACATAGAACTTTTATTTTGCTATATTTTTAATGTTCTATTCATAACCCCCTTACTCTAAACATTTTTTTAAAAAAAATTCTTCAATTTTTAAAGTTAAATTAAGACAATTAATTCACGGAAAGGGAGTATTTTAATTGAAGGGATGAGGATGTTGATACTATAGAGAGTCGTGTATAAAATATAATATGTTTCCATTTTTCATTTTAAAAGCAAATACTCCCTCCGTTCCAATTTATATTGTTTCTTTCAGTTTACGCTGTTTAACTGAAATTATTTTCAAATCATTTTATATGACAAATGGTACAGAGTTAAAAAATAAAAGTTACATATTAAAATACTACGTACATCAAAAGATCTACAATCTTAGTATGAATCCTGGTCTGACTGTAACATAATCCTTTAATTTAACATGAGTATTAATTGTAAGAGGCGTGACACAAGTTAAAGAGAGGTGCTAAAAGAGGTTTAACAGAATTCATTATTAACAACTAATGAATTGGTTAAGTAAACTTGATTTCGATTCTTGACAATTAGAGACTATACATGTTAGGAGACAATTATAGTCACCATTACTCCATCCCTTTAATGTGAACTTGTGCAGTAATATAAACTACTCACTTCTTTTTTAATTAAAATGATAACTTACTATGACAACTGAAAATAGGAAAGCATGATGTTCAATGAGAAATGAAGTATTAATTAACGCAATGCATTATCGAGGATGCAATTTAACATAAAATAGAGAGGTAACTAGTATCACATCTGTGTGTTGCATGACTCATATTTACGTTATGAATATATATTGGTGTTATTATTGAAATAAAAATTTAGACCATATGATGAAATATAAGGTTTTTCATTATTTTAAAAACATGAATATCTTATGACTTAGAAATTTTGAAAACTTTTTTTATAAATTACTCCCTCCGTCCACAAATAAAACACTATACTCCCTCCGTCCTAATTTAAATCGCCTGTTTTGACTTTTGGGCATATTTAAGAAAAATAAAAAATAGAGTTAATTTTCTAAAATTGTCATTACTTTTTAGAAGGGGTGATGAAGAATAAAAAGATAAGGTGAAAAAGAGTGACTTATTTTAGAGGTAGTTTAGATATTTTATTTTTAAAAGTTTACGAAAACACCTAACAAGCAACTTATTTTGGAACGGAAAAAAAAAGCAAACAGGCAATTTAAAATGGGACGGAGGGAGTATTATTTATGCTTGAGTTTTTTAAAGAAAATTGTGCATTTTATTTATATACGAGATATAATTAATTATGCCACATCCAACTAAGAAAATTCAAATTTAATTGATATTTTTTGGGATTACTTTTGAAAGAAATACAAAAAAAAAAGAGTAGGAAACACTATCAAAAGCAATTGGAATCACTTCATATAGTAATAACTACCCGGGCTTGGGTTATGTGCAAGTAATATTTGTAGTTTGTTATTGTATGTTAGGTGTGTGTAGGGGCAGAACATTTGTATAAGGTAAAATTTGAGCTGAGTTGAGTGAAATGAGATAAGAATTTGATGCCTCACTATCTAAACGGTGAAATAGAGAGGCATCTTTACAACTTAAAGCATATGGGTGTTGCCCTAAGAAGCTAAAGAGACCTACACTAACATTTCAAGTGTTCACATAGCCAGTTATTGGTGTTACCCTAACAATGTTGAATCCTTTGTGAGTTTGTGTTGCTGTAAAATTTAATATCACAGGCAAGTCCATCATGGCTTTTGAGGCTTGAATCCACCAAATGGGATTGATAGGGTAAAAATAAAGCAGATGGATTTGCAGGTTGCAAGATTCTGATGACCGATAGGGTAGCTTCATCATTGGCCTATGAAAAATGAAAGAGAACAAAAANGTGTTCACATAGCCAGTTATTGGTGTTACCCTAACAATGTTGAATCCTTTGTGAGTTTGTGTTGCTGTAAAATTTAATATCACAGGCAAGTCCATCATGGCTTTTGAGGCTTGAATCCACCAAATGGGATTGATAGGGTAAAAATAAAGCAGATGGATTTGCAGGTTGCAAGATTCTGATGACCGATAGGGTAGCTTCATCATTGGCCTATGAAAAATGAAAGAGAACAAAAAATTGTAAACATTGGAAAGCAAAAAATATGGACAGTGAAAACATTGGAAAACAAAAAATGCAGATGAAAAGCTAACTAATAAGAACATGCATTATTTAAAAGCTTATAAACTGTAGGATATTATGATGACAACGAAGGAAATAACATCTTACTTCTTCCCAAGGAATTGACCCAATCTAGCCTCCCGTTTTCCACATTGGAGCGGTGTAACTCCTTTGTACCTTGAACAAAAAGATGATTCACTTCTCTATTTTGTTATTCAATTTCATATGTCAAACAAAAGAGATCCGAACTGTATTTCAAACAGGGCTATAATTAAATCTTGTGAAATTGTAATCAGGCAAGTTTTATAACCAGCGTCCATAATGTAGTTTTATAAATTTATTTATAGGTGAAGGGCAAAGCCATGAAATGTAAGAGTGTTTAAAAAAACATAAATGAGATTTGCTTTAATGTCATGCAAAGTAGAATGGCTATTGAGATAGGTGCAGGCAACAACAAATGGCTATGAAGATTTAGACAAATAACATGCCAAGCAAAGGATAAGCTAATAATTTCTTGCCCATAATGACACATAGCAAACTCAAGCAAACCCTTAATTTTTGAATCTGCAACCTTTCATGACATATAAAAACCCATACCCAAGATGATAGGTTTAAAAAAACTTGCAAATCATAATAAATAACAATGGATCAAAAAGCAATAACGTGTTATCATAGGTAATAGCATTATGAAAAGAAGATTAATCTCGTATCTATGTAATGAAGATGACTTTGAATCAAGCTTACATGTGGGGAATATGAAGAGTTGTATGTATAACATTTCTTAAAGGCCATTGCTGTCCTTAAACAATTGAATTATATAATATAGAGACAATGTGCTTAACTGAATGGTTCAAGATAAATTTTCAGATCAACACGCAAATCGATTAAATTTTCACCTGTGGAAGTTTGCTCCCATGCCCTGACATGGCTACAAGCATCAGATGGAAATGGAAGAACCTGGACAACTGTTGGCTGCTGAAAAATGGTATGATCTAATCCCCAAAACAAAACCAACAAATTCTTTAATAAAAAGGATTTCAAGATCTGATTTAATAATCAAGAATAAATAAATTAATATAAATAAAAATATATAAATAATACTCTCTCTGTCCCCCAGTTTTTGTCCACTTTCATTTTTGCACACCATCCAATGCACTTCTTTAATCCATTTTATCTTGTTATTTGTATATTAAAAAATTATAGAAATTATATATTAATAATCTATATGTTAAGACAAATCAAACAAGATCATACATGACTATATTTAGGCTTACACATTGAGAGAATTTGATGAGTCAAAGTGCTTAGATGAACAGTTTCAAAAATCAAATGTGGACAAAAACTGGGGGACGGAGGGAGTAGTACATTAACCTGCTACAAAATTCATAGATGTTTCTCCCATTGAAGATGATTAAAACAACCTCACCATCACAAAGGGTAGAAAGCTCATTTGCCTTCTTCAGCAATAAACTCCTCTTTGCAAATAAGACCTGTATGTATGAGACAGATATACAGATAACTCTATCAAGTAAATGATACTTTTGTTTCCAAATTTGTTTCTAAACTATTATATTTTGCAAACATCTACGGCCTAAGACATTCAACAATAATAGACTTAATTACTTAGATAATGCTAATTTAGATGGGTTCAGTTCATTCCATAGTCACATAAATCGCGGTACGTTTCGGTACGGGTACGCGGTACGGGTAAGAAATTCGCTAGAGGTAACGAATTCGGTACGAAGCGGTACAGTGTACCATGTATTCGGTTCGGCGTACCAAAAGTGAAAACATAAGTAAACAAAAGTAGATAAAAATAAGTATAATATTTAATTGTGAATTGAATTTTAAATTAAATATGAAATGATGAGAATGGGAAAGAGAAATATTTAATTGGGAAAGTGGAGCGTGCCTGGGAAGTGGAACATATTCAATTTACAAAGACTTGGGAAAGAGAAATCGTTGAAAAGGGAAAGAGGCAAACTGGGAAGAGGAAGTCGACGTTGCTTTGCTGGGAAGAGGAAGTCGCCACTAGTACGCTGTACCACCGGCGATGGGTGCGATGTACCTGGGTATTTGGATCGTCGTACCATCGCGATTGGGAGCGTCGTACCATCGCGATTTGGATCACCGTACCGGTTGCGATCGGATCGCAAGCGACTTGTGATTGGGTACGAATCGGACCAATACGGAAGTCGCAGCTCTGGGAGCGAATTCTGTGACTATGGTTCATTCATTGATAGAGAATATAAAAGAGGTAGATCTAGCATAGTCTATACCTTTCATAGACTTAAACTGAAACTTTTTGAATGGAAGAAACTACCAAAAGAAACAACAATCAAGAGCACAAAGAGTTGGCTCTCAGATTTCAGCAGCACGGCCATATTTTGCAGAACAACCACAATAGGGGAAAACAAAATACATTAACCACCTGATCATTTAGTGACTCATCTGAACATTTAATATACTTTGATATAACATTATCCATGTGAAAAGTCATTATTTTTTCTTAAATAAATCATGTAGCTAACAACAACAGAACTAAAAATCAATAGATATAATAGAGCACATTCACAAAAATTGATATTATATCAGCCATATATTTTAAAAAAAACATGGGTCCAACCACATGTTTGGTTCAAAGTCAAAGACGCACCCAAGCTAAAATTACGATGTTCAAGTATTTCCTTCTTAAGTGCAGACAGCAGACCAAATAATCAAAGCACATAGCAACCTAACAGTGTTCCCTTGTTATGAAACAAAAAGCCACAACAGATCAGCTCAACCAGGAAGCTAATCTGCCTAACCTATCTTCCTAAGAATCTGCTTTCAAATTGATCTGCCTTCAAATTAGAAAGCAGTTGGCCATAACCCAAGCTGATTTTCCAACAGTAACTGTCCAAATCCATATCTCAAATCAAACCCAAAACAAACCTCTCAAACTCATAGTTTTCAGCAAAGTGTTGTCTTCGAACAACCAATAAACGTATCCATGGAAAGACCCTTAAGAAATATGCCCAACCATTTGCAAAAGCAACATATATATCTATTGTCTCCATAAAAACACCAGCCTCTATATTCACTTCATATTTGCAGGCCAAACCAGTCCCCTTGTTACTTTGTCCAAAACCTAACCAGATCTGTAACATTTCAAATTCAAAAGCAAGGAGAAATAAAGTTCTTAAAACATTAAATAAAACAAAAGAAACAAATGGGCTGTAGTTTCTCAGAAAAAATTCTAAACAGTCATTACTAAATCAAACGCCACAAATTTCTAAACAAACAGTGATGCCTCTACTGCATATGAAAATGTACCATGCGAACAATTGGTTTTGGTGAATTGGGTGTGAAAACTGCTAAAAAAAATATGGAGTAATAATTTTATTTTACCATATACAACTAAGAAAATTAAAAGTAGGCTCTATATCAAAAGCAATTGGAAAAGGAATATGTTTTCTCCATGGAAAGAGTGAAATTGAAACGGACAATGTCTTTCTAAACAAGAAAGTAAATATAAAAAAAAGTTTATATAAACTTCAGTTTATTCCCAGAAATTTACAACATTGGAAGTGATATATTAATTCTTTTCCCCATGTAAAAGGCAATAGTGTATTGTTGTACATCATTTCCATAAGGTATTTCTTCTGTGAATGATAGTAATGTATGGTATATAATTTCTTTCTTTCTGTCAAACGTAAAATTTTTAAAAGCTATAATGAATTTCCATAGTTAAATTGACATTATATAAAAGCTACATAGAGTAATAGTGTACAAAATTTTTTCATAATGTAACGCTATTTCAACTCAATTTCAATTTTGCCATTATTTGTTAGACGCCTTGCACACCTCTAGACAAATACGGTGCAAAAGATTCATCTTTTTCAAATTCAAAGAGATCAACATAACGGGGTGAAATAACCTTGCCAGGAAGAAAGAGTTTTGTGAAAGACTCTAATGTTTCCTCATCTTCAAAGAAAATAGAAGGATTAAGAGTATAAGCATTACCTCGAATTTTCAGATAATTGAGGTTGGGGATTTGAGGATTCACTTCTTGGCCGATTGGTTCTCTTCTTGGTGTTGGTAGGACCGGCGAAACTTGCGTTTACTCAATTAAATAACCAAAATGACCAATCTACCCGCACCCTCAAAATGATCGAAGTCAATCACACAAGTTATAATAGCCGGACACTTGATGATTCCTCAACACCAAATCATATACTCTCTCCGTCCCTCTGTGTTTGTCAACATTTGACTTTGGAACTGTTTATCTAAGCACTTTGACTCATCACATTCTCTCAATGTGTAAGCCTAAGAGGGTGTTTGGGAGTGATTAGCATAAAGTAATTTCTACAAAAGCTGAAAGCAAAAGCACCTCATACCTGCTTCTCCGAAACGGTGTTCTATGCACAAAAGAATGTTGGTGAAAAGCAGAAGCTGACATGCCAAACAGAGTAAAATCACTTTCACTTAAAGCAGAAGCTAAATTGTTAAAAGCAGTGCACTGCCAAACATCTTCTAAATATAGTCATGTGTGATCTTGTTTGATTTGTCTTAACATATGGATTATTAATATATAATTTCTATAATTTTTTAATATACAAATTACAAGATAAAATGGATTAAATAAGTGCATTGGATGGTGTGTAAAAATGATAGTGGACAAATACAAAGGGACGGAGGGAGTATATAATACGTGCTTGAAGTAAGGAGGTTCTTGTCAGCATTGAGATGGACCACAATTTGTACATACATGTTAATAATAAAGCATAGCAAAACCAAAAATGCAAAGTAATAATAATTAAAGTTGGAAACAACATAAGAATTGTTGCAAAAACTAACTACAGTTTCACTACCCACTACATTCACACAAAAAAAATCTCTAAGATTATCATTCGTTGCCTTCATTTGACTTTGTCGGAAGGTACAATATGTGGCACGGATTCAAAGACATCGATCAAATTAACCTCCTTCTCTACCACAGGGCTTCCAGCTTTTTTTCTTTTTCAGGACAAGAGCCTCGTCACTGCTAGGCTAGAATGCCCTCACCAAATAGTACTTAAATTGTTTTATTCCTTAAATAACACTTAATAATATTCATAATGTGTATATATTTTTCATAATTTACAATATTGACGAAAAAAGTCAAAGGCATTCTTTTAGAAAGAGAGGGGAGTAAATCTTTGGAAGTGCTGGCTTCTGGATCAAGGTAAAAGTAAGACCACTCAGTAAAACCTATCTCCCGCCTCCTCCTCACTCCTCTTCACACTCAGTAAAACCCTACCGCCACCGCCTCCTATTCTTCTTCTTCCATAGTTCCATCCAACTCCCCAACAACTATGTCGGGACGTCCTTCCCTCAATCCATCGGCCCCCAAACCTCTCCCTCTCCCGCGTCTCGGTCGGCGGCGCAAACCTCTTCATCGCAGCCTGAGTCGACGGCGCAATCCTCTTCATCGCAGTCTCAGTCGCCGGCGCGAACTCTTTCCCCGACCGGGACTAAAAATCTCGGGATCTATCTGCTCTAAAGAATATAAAAAAAGAGATTTGTTTGGGGGGTCATGGATGAGTGTACAAAACTTCAAGAAATCAATGGTGAGTTCTTTCTTTAATTAATATAATTTTTCTTTCACATCTTATTAAAACCTAGCTACTGCATATCTTAATAAATAATATTTGTAAAATAATTGAAACTTATCTCTCTCTCGGACTCTCTCTCTCTCACTCTAGGCCTTGACCAGATGGCTGGAGTCGAAGAACACGCCTCCAATATTCGAGAAGAAGGTCGTTGACAGAATCGAAAAGGTCACAGGAATGTCCAAAGAATTTCGGAGGCTCACAAGGTTAGGATAATGTCCCCTTTTGCGTATACCAAAATAAAAATCCGAATAGAAAAAAATTGTATCTTTGCCATTCAATGCACACACAAAAATACACCCACATGCAAATATTTTGATAAAAATATTTTGCATGTGGGTGTATTTTTGTGTGTGCATTGAATGGCATTATGGCAAAGATACATTTTTTTCTATTCGGATTTTTATTTTGGTATACGCAAAAGGGGACATTATCCTAACCTTGTGAGCCTCCGAAATTTTTTGGACATTCCTGTGACCTTTTTGATTCCATCAACGACCTTCTTCTCGAATATTGGACACCTGTTCTTCGACTCCAGCCATCTAGTCAAGGCCTAAAGTGAGAGAGAAGTCCGAGAGAGAAATAAGTTTCAATTATTTTACAAATATTATTTATTAGGATATGTAGTAGACATTATGTATATTATTAAGTGTTATTTAAGGAATTAAACAATTTAAGTACTATTTGGGAGATTGACTTAAGTTTTAGTGTTATCTAGTTCAAATATTTCAAATATATATTTATAAAGTTGGCATTATTCCAGCTTCGATTGGCGATCTATTTTGGAAAGGCGACGCATCCTAAAGAAGGGCTGTGTACGACGGATCGGGAATGGGGAAACAACAAAGTTGCTGGCTACACCTTGGCTTTTGAGAAAGGAAGATCGTGCCTTGCAGAGGAGTTGAACGAGGTTTTGGTGTCAGCTTTTATCGATTTAGGTACTCGGAGATGGGATATGGACTTACTCCCAACACTGTTTAGCGTGGAGGAAGTCCAAGAGATATCGCGTATTCCATTGGGCCTATATAGTCGAGAAGATGCATGGATCTCAAGAGATGACCTCAAAGGATTGTATTAAGTGAAACATGGCTACCGAATGATGTACGAAGAGCGGTGGACAGGGACAACTACTAACAACGACATGTGGGCATTTATTTGGAAAATGCAGGTACCGCCAAAAGTTCGCAACTTTATGTGGCGAGCTCTCAATGATGTCCCACCTGTAAGAGCCAACCTTTAGAGGCGTCATGTGGAGGTGGCAGATGTGTGTCCTAGATGTTGCACCGATGAGGAGACCACTATCCACAGTTTAATAGGCTGCACTTTTGCCCAATAGGCTGCACTTTTGCCCAAGCATGCCTGGGCATAGTGGGCTATGTATGCATACGACAGTACAGGAGTATGGTTGAGTGGTTTGAGGAGGTTCACCCAACACACACAAAGGAAAGGGTTCAACAACTTTGCATGGTTTTATGGGAGGCGTGGCAACAACGGAATCAACTTGTTTGAAAGAACAGAAGCTTGAGCATGACCTATGTGGAAGAAAGAGCTTTTCGAGGACTACAAGAGTGGCAGGCAGCACGTCTCGGGGTCCTTAGAAGCCCGATTGGGGTCGGGGGACCGGATGCATAAATGAGAGCACCGGTGAGAGGGGTCTTAAAGTGCAATGTGGATGCAAGCTTTAACATACGTACAAGTGTGGCCCGGGTTGGAGTGGTGGTGCGGTCAGGGGAATTTTTTGCGAGGAGCTCACTTCGGACTAGGGCGACTGGAAGATGCACAAATGGCTGAAGCAACAGGACTCCAGGAGGCATTGAGGTGGCTTAGGACGCCGGTTGGACAAATGAATCTAAGTGTCGAGATCGACATCGAGGTAGTATTTAAAGCAATTCAAGAAGATATTGAAACTCATTCACATTCTTATTTCTATGGTGGATCTAAGATCCATCTTGGACTTACATACGAGTAAAATAAGTATTTTTTAAATAAAAAATAAAAAAGCATTTGTTTTTTAAATAAAATGCTTATTACATAAATAAGCATTTGTTTTTTAAATAATAAATAAAAAATATTATTAAATTAAAAAAATAAAAAAGATATCTTTTGTGTCAGCAGAGGAGTGGCTGTCGCGGGCCCGGCAGCTCCTCCCGGAAGCTCTGGGAAGGGCCAGAGAGGTCCGTGGATTCCCCGGCCGGTGGAAGATGATCGTGACAAAACTTGAACAGGTTTCTCTGACGTTGTCCGACCTCTCCACGCACCTCTGCTTCTCCAAGAATGTCCTGTTCAAAGAACAACTCTGGTCGGTTTCCGGTCACTGTCGGAATCAATTGAGCTGTCAGAGGTCTGCTGCGGGGAGAGGTACGACGGGAAGCTCCGTATGCAGAGCGATTTGGATTTTCTTGCCGGAAAACTGGACTTGAATTTGCGGGATTGCCGGATTCAGATCAAGAGCGGCGTAATCGGCGAGGAATTTTTCGCCCGGCTTCAAATAAGCCACCTGGAGGATAAACACAAAGCTCTTGATTGCCTTCTGGAAGCCATGGAAGAGGACGAGAAGAAGGTTCTAGAGGCTCTTAGTCGGAACAGCGTCACGGCCCTGGTCCAGCTCCTCAACGCCGCCACTTCTCCGAGGATTAGAGAGAAAGCAGTCACCGTCGTTTGCTCGCTCGCGGCGGCGGGGAGATTTGATAAGTGGATGGTGGAAGAAGGCGTTCTTCCTCTGCTCATACGGCTGGTTGAATCCGGGACAGATTTGGGTAAAGAGAAATCCGCCCTGTCTCTTCAGAGGCTTTTGAGCTCGGTACCGACTGCCTAGGCGGCGGAGTTAGGCTGCTGGCGGAGGTTTGTGCGGCGCATGGGATTCAGTCACTTAGTCCGCCGCCGCTTGTACCTTGAAAAACATCTCGGTCGTGCCGGAGGTTCGGCAGGTTCTTGTCGAGGAGGGCGCGATCAAACTCATGATCGACCTCCTCGACTTCGCCCCGCTGGTCGGAACGAAGAACCACGCCGCCGAGTGCTTGCAAAATCTCATCGCCGGAAACGACGACATCAAGAGATGCGTCGTCTCCAATGGTGGGGTTCGGAGCCTTCTGGCTTTCCTAGACGGCCATGGCACGCCCAGGGAATCCACGGTCTTGGCCGTCAAGAACTTGGTCAAGTGGGCCCCGATAGACGAAATGGTTTCCCTCGGCATCCTTCCGAAGCTAGCACGGGTGCTTTGATCAGGCCCGCCCGGGGTGAGCAAGCCGCCGCGTCGTCGATATGCAAGCTCTGCACATCGGGCGACGCGATGAAACTGGCGGTCAGCGAAGCGGGATGCATCCCGCTTCTTGTCGAGATGCTGGGGGCGAAAATGAACGGGGCGAGGGAGGTGGCCGCGGAGGTGGCAAGTGCCTTGATGCGGGGTCCCGTAGATATGCCGAAAGGTGAAGCGGGACGCGAGGAGCGTGCTGAATTTGGTGGCGAATTTGGACCCGAAACCGCAGAAAGCGTCCAAGAAGTACGCGGTGTCATGCCTCGTGATCATGTCGACGAGCAAGCGGTGCAGGCGGTTGATGGTGCCGCACGGGGCAATCGGCTACCTAAAAAAGCTCTCGAAAATGGAGGTCCCCGGAGCTAAGAAGTTGCTCTAGCGTTTGGAAAGAGGGAGCTTGATGAGAAGCTTGTTTGGAAGACATTAATTTCTCTCTTTCTTTTTCCGGCAAGCGAAACATTATTGAAAAGTGCTTTCAGTATCTTTCTAAAACAAACATTATAAAAAAGGGACATTTTATGTCATGAAGTTATTTAGGGTATCGAATTTACATTATATTTTCCTAATGTTTCATTTCCAAATTTAAACTGTTTTAACTTTTAAGCCGTGAAACTTGAACTAATCATTTTCATACGGAGTTAACATGGCGTTAATTTTAGTTCCAACGGACAAAATTCGAATATTTACGTAATGAAAGAATCACATTAATGACCATTGAAGATTGTGGTTGCAACCAACTGAAATACAGATATGATTTATACATACACGAATAATAATTATTTGTATTTATAGATGATTATAATAATTGTGTGTATGTATAAATTATTTGTGAGAAACACAAATAGAGTCTAGTCAAATACACCGACAATGATCGTTTGTGAACAGAGATATTATTGATTTGTATATAAGAATCATCTGTGGGGATCTTCCATTGAAAATCCTGTGGAACTCACAGACAAGGTTGAGAGCAGTGTCTTACAATGGGAAGTGGCCCATCAAGGGCAGGGTCGGGATGTGGTCGTTTTTTCGAAGTGAACGACAGTTGTACAGATTGGGCACTTCGCATACAAGCTGTGAGGGTTTACCAAGTACCACAACATGATGGAAGCATGAAAACATTGGATATTGTCTTTCATGATAAAGAGGTAAATGTATTTCATTGCACGAGTAATTCATTCAAAATATTTTTTTTGTAATCTATCTAAAAATTGATTCTGTTATTAACAGGGAACTAAAATTCATGTCAAAGTGAATAGCCCTGAACTTCATTACTATCTACCAAAATAAGCAAAGAAGATAGCACTATGCATGACGCAACTTCTGTGTACCGCCAAAGTTTGTCCTACAAGACAACATCGCGCCCCTGGGTTTTGAGCTTAACTTCAAAAACCATGTATAAGGATCTCACACTTGAAAACGAGGCGGACATACCCCTTCCCACCTTTTCCCAAGGTTTAGGTTTAATTACAGTCAATCGACTTCATACTGGCACAGAGAGATAGAAGGCAACTAAGGCTTAATTAGAGCATATTCACTATCTCTATATTAATATATTCTATTTGTCTTGAAGTAGACCTTATAATGTCTACAGTATCTATGCTTTTTTTATTTGCTGTCTACAGTATAATGTAGACCTTATAATGTCTACAGTATCTATGCTTTTACTAATGGAGAAATGTTGGTTCTGTTTTAGTTTCTTTTTAAGTTCTCTATGGCATCTACCCAATGTATATATTATTATGATGAAATGAAACTAAGCTTATATGAATATATATTTTTTCCTCTGACTGCAATGTTCTTCATTCTATTTTTAAAGAATGCATCTGGATCCTAAAAAATTGCTCACATGAAGAATCCCTTTTAAGAAATAATCAACTAAATTTGAAGGGGTAAAGTGAAAAAGGAAACGATTTGAAAGTTTCATATCCAATACAGTTTGGTACATAAAAAACAGTGCAAGACACATTTTTTTGAAATCGTGAAATAAGTTCATATGATTATATTTTTTGCTTTTGTCTTTGCAATAATCTTGATTCTGATTTTAAAAAATACTTCTAAACTCATCTAACGACTTGGTCATCGTAAAAAAACCCTTTTAAGAAATAACAAACCAAATTTCAAGGTGTAATCTTAAAAAGGAAAATGATTTGAAAACACCAGTGTTACAAAATAGAACACTTTAACATAAAATGTTTATCACTTCATATCAAATACAGTTTAGTTCATAAAAAACACTGTCCTGGACTGTTAAATAATTTTGAAAACATAAAATAATGTATATATGACCATTAAAATTTTAAAATAAACAATTTTACAAATAGTCATGCGCAGGAACGTATGGATAGTGACTAATTGAGTTATACCCTTGAAAAACCTTTATATTTAACACTTACACTCATAATTCAAAATCAGATTCCTAACTTTAAAAAAAAGAGTACTTCAATAAAAAAGTAC
The DNA here is from genome assembly GCA_900332095.2 of Cuscuta campestris. NCBI lineage: Eukaryota > Viridiplantae > Streptophyta > Magnoliopsida > Solanales > Convolvulaceae > Cuscuta > Cuscuta campestris. The sequence continues at coordinate 787,088 of OOIL02001452.1, forward strand.
ATTTATAATAGGGTGTCAAATGATTCAATATAATCAATTAACTTGAGATTCTATGTAATATTAAGATTACCTTTTCCCTTGTGAATAATGAAATCAGAGAACTTCATATTTTTTCCTGGCTCACTTCTTCAAACTTTTAAATAGACAACATCACCTACATTTAAATCAATAATATTATGGCCATAATCAATATATTACAATTTAAAGAATAACAAACGCTCCAGAGAGAATCTTAATTACCTTGCAGAGGTGGACCCTAGGAAGATAGATCATAGCATGCAAAAAAATTTGAAACGAGTATAAAGATAATCGTTTGTATAACGATGAAAAACTACTACTCCACACATAGATCTATTAACCAAAAACAAGATCTATGAACATTGGAAGAAATAAAATTTAGACCACTTGATAAATTTTAAAAAAAAATGTGTATATATACATTAACAGAAATTTATCGAGCTCAATCTGTGATTGCTCCAACAAAATATAAACCTGAATATATATATATATATATATATATTTATAAACCTATTATCCAGCTCAATCCTGGGTTGAGCTTGAAGACGTCCCATTCGGTGAGAATCAGTCTACCCAAGCCGATGATAAAATCCATAATAACATAAAATAGAAAAATTCATTCACAGAACAATCAATCCGGATCCAAAAACATGAAAGTATCTGAAACAAGTAAATATATTTCCGTTGTTAAAGCAATAATTCTACAAATAAACAAAATCATGTATTGAAAATGGAAAGTGAAAGAGGCAGAACAGAAGAGATAGCATTGTCGTGTAGAGAGAGAGAGAGAGAGTGAGAGAGGGAGATTGGGGAGGCGGAGAAGGAAAAAAACTAGAATCGGCTAGGGTTGCCCATGGTTGATTGGGCTGTCTTTTCTGACTATGATATTGAAATGTCCAAAATGCCCTCATTGAATTGCTTTGCCCCCACCACTATCTCACCCCAGCCACAGCTGCCCCAACCCACCTCCGCCCATCTCTGCGCTGCCCACCGCGGCCCCATCCTATCGCCACTCCCCACTGCTCCGGCTCCACCGCCGCCCAACGCCATCACCAACTACTTCATCTTCGCCATCCCTATCCTCATCTTCTTCTTCAGCCACTCACCACAATAAGGGAAGGGAAAAACCAGGGGAAACAAAACGAGAAGAAAAAGATCTAATACAAATCTATCCGAATCTAGCTCTCACCACTGCCATCTACTCTACTGTCGCCGCCGCCTGCTCTGCCATCGCTGCCAGCCCCATAGATCTAGCATAGATCTAGAAGAAGAAGATGATGATGAATAGCGCGGTGGGGGTGGGTGGGTGGGGGGACAGAAAAGAAGAAAGAAAAGAAAAAAAGAGAGTAAGAAGAGCAGACTCACCATCGGCATCGTCGGGCGCCACCTCGTCATCGCCGGCCACCGCCATCTCCATCGCCGCCATACATACGCTTAGATCTAGAAGGAAGATGAAATAGAAAGAAGAAGGGGAACATAAAGAAGAATAAAGACTATAGAGAGGAGGAAGAAGAAGATTGCAGGGATGAGGAAGAAGAAAGGAATAACATAGATGGAGGAAGAAGAAAGGGGTGGGGATGAGGAAAAAGGGGCGGCGGAGAAAAAAAAGGGAGGAAAGAGGAGAGAAGAAAAGAAAGGAAGAAAAAGAAAGAAAGAAGGGAGGGTAATTTTGGAAGAATAAAGAAAAAGAGTAGAGTGGGAACATCATTTCCGGACGGAAAAAAGAGTAGAATGGGAACATCATTTCCAGACGGAGGGAGTAATATTTTTAGTGTAAAAAATTACGGAGTATATTAAATTGGATTGTAATTAAAAATAAAATTAACATATTTAAAATCTACTATCCTTCTATTTACAAGAGCAGCAGGAAAAAAATCCCGCCTAAAGTTTTGGGCCGATTACTGTAGCTTTGGGCTGTTTTTTTTTTTGCATTTCCAACTTTCTGGGCCTATTCAATTTTTTCGTAAAAAAGCCATTTTTTTTCAATAACTAAGCTCCTGGGCCTGTTTAATCTACCTCTTTATAAGCAACAGAAAAATTTCCCCCCCAAAAATCTGGGCCTATTCACGAAATAATGGGTCTGTTTTTTTAGTGAATTACGGTGTAAAATCTTTTGGCCCACCTCAAGTTTAATAAATATTGGATAATGTTATTTTAAATCTTCTCAACTGCCATTAATAAATTAAAAATTAACATTTAAAAATGCAAGTTGAACAACCGAGAATAAGATTGTTTAAGATTGTTTTTTCCTTTTAGTAATAATAATAATAATAATAATAATAACTACAATAATTATCAAAGTCACTGTAAAAAACGGAAAATATGCTTGAGTATCCAAAGCACACCATCATTTCATACCGATGTAACCCCTGCACTTAGAAGAGTCAAAAAAAAAAAAAAAAATAATAATAATAATAATAATAATAATAATAATAATAAGTATGAGGGTAACCATAAATACCAAAAAAATCAACAATGTTGCAGTCCACTAAATCACTAATGCACCATCATTTGCACGTTGGTAACCACTCTTCTCCACTAACTACCCCACTAATTTTCCCACTAATGCCTCCCACGTCTACCTACATCTTCATTACACCCTGTTTAAGACCCTTATAAATTGAAGCTTCACACATCAAACCCAACAGAGTTCACCACAAAGCACAAGAAAAATTTATAGTACATTCTGCAGTTGTTATTTGACCAAATTGCTAGGATGGGAAGTAACAGCCCACCCAAGGTCAAAGTCGGAAGGTGGTCATTCCTTAAGGAAGTTGACAAAAGCAAGGAGGAAGGGCAAAGATTGGGCACTTCGTATGTATACTGTTCGAGTGTAACAAGTCTCGAGGAGGAGAGAATACGATGGATATGATTTTTCATGATATAGTGGTACTTGAATTGTTTTGTAGTGTAAAATTTCATTTTTTTTTTGGTTTGAAAAATGTTTGAATATATCCCAACCAAGGATCATTTAAATATCTATGTTGATGTACCTTTTTCAATAGGGAAAGTGGAATCCATGCAAAGGTAAATATCTTTATAATTTATGTTTACTGAATATGCTATATGTTATATTATAATGAAATGAATCTATGTTATTATGCACTTCTACATCCACATATATCTACTCACTAAAAAAACTAATTATTTTAACTTCAAAGTGGGTCTTCTTTGAGAAGATATAATTCAATTCAAAAAAGGTTTTTATGAACACATGAAAAAATTAAAAGTGATTGGAGGCGTGAACTCTTACTGATAGATATGTTAAAGATAAGCTCTTACTCAATATACACATTTTGGATAAAATTATGAGTACTAAACACATCATTATTACCTCCAAGAAGCAAATTGTTATGATTCCAAAATAATGTGGTTGTTTGGCAATGAAAAAATGTTACCCCATTTAAGATTCAATATGTGTGCTATATTCACATTTATAACAATAGAAAAAGTAATATTTAAAATCTAGAATACTAAATTAAAATAAGAGTTATTTGTGAGTCAAAAAAAGTTTTGGGTGGTTTTGTGTTAGCTTTTAGAACATGAATGTTTATTTACCCATGTTTGAGGATAATGAATAAAACAATTAACCTCATATTAAATAGATTTTGAGAAGACAAATTAGTTTCATTTTGGGAGTAGGGTTGAAATTAAGTAATGCAACACCTATTATGTTTACTTTTTTTAAATATTAAAATTAATTAAGGAATAAACAATACATTATTACCTTAAAAAATGTGATGGCAAGAATTAAAAATAATAAGGTAGTTTATAAATGAAAAATGGAATGAAATTGGGAATGAAGAAACTAACAAAGAGTGGAACAAATCTTCTAAAAAAGTAAATGAAGAATCAAATAAAGGTAACATATCTTTAATAATTTTATGTCGTATAAGTTTTGTAATTGCAATGGCTATTCTTTTTTAGTTTTAACTTATGTGGATTGTGTATTAATTTAAAAAAATTAATTTTTAATTTGGAAAATGTATATGTTATTTATGTATGAAATTATAATGTACACAGAAACATAAAAAAAGTAGTTACACGAGTGGATAAAAAAATATTAATTACCTGGGCTGATCGATTCATGAACTTGATAAATAATTATATGGCTCATCAAGCGATTGATTCTCATTTGGCCAAACACAAGAATCTGTTACCCAAGAAGCATTAGGTTTGATATCCTAATATTTACTTTTCTAAAATTGTCATATTTTGAGAAAATTTAAAATTACAACTTTTATATGTGAAAAGAATAAGTAATGTGAAAAATAAAATTTTCAAAATTTTCAAAAGCTTTTCAAAATATTCACAAAATTGAAAAAACAAATAAAGACGCAAAAAATAGTCAATCAACGAAAATTTGAGTTTTCTTAACCCAGAAATTGCAAAAATGTAGATGGCGATATATTTTAGAACTAAATTAATGGCTACTCTTCTCGGATTTAAGGATATCAAAAATAGAAGATATGAGGGTGTTTAAAAATATATTTCGATGAGATCTGAAGCTGAATCTATCAATTACATAAAAAAAATTTAATTACGAAATGAAAAAATTGTAATAACACAAATCGGTGTCTTATTAATTGATAAAAATACAGATCCATAACATCTAAGAGTGTTTAAAAAAAATATTCCCATGAAGATCCGAGGTTGCATGTACTGAGGTTTTAAAAAAAAAACTCATTGCCGAATGAAAAAATAATGTAAAAACAGAACATCGACTACAAAGTAATTGATGAAATTACAAATCTTTAAGATCTAATAGTGTTTTAAAATAAATTCGCATGAAAATATGAGGAACTTAGGTTGCATTTAGCAACCCCTAAAAAAATCAACACCGAATGAAAACAAAGTGTAATAATGCAAAATATAGAAAATAAATAATGCATGACCTGCAACTCTTTGATAAATAATTAAAATCGAGATCGCAAGAAAGAAGACAAAGATGTGAGATGAGGCAGTTCAGTGAGAAATGAGCTGCAGACGGAAATGAAGAGGAGAGTGAGAAACGAGACACATGTAGGGTTAGACAAAAAGGCTATAGTCGTCTTATACTTATGGGCTGATATTGGGCCAAATATAAAGAATTTAACTGAGATGCACCGTTATATTTTTGGGCTGAATATTACATATTGGGCTTATTTTTTGAATATTATATCCATTCCGGAATATTTATCCAACTAGTTTTTTGACCCGTGCCACGCACGGGGTCAAACAATTTTTTTGTCAATTTTAAAAAATTTTTCATTGCAATATATTTTCTAGAATAAAAAACATTTATAGTAGGAGTTTTAGTAAGATAAACACGAACACTAATGTAAAATAAATATTCGAGTAATTGAGGGTCTACTTAACTAAGTGTTTTTTATTTCCTAATTTTTTTGAAAGACTTCAAGCTATACTACTTGTGTGTTATTGTCATCTATAAATAATATTTTTAATCATGTATTTATTGAGAAACAACGTAAAGCTGATCATGACTTTGGTAGGTGGTATCATTTTTATAAGATATTTTTTATCAATCCCAATTTTAAATTAAAATTTAGGTATTACCTTATCCCGAAATATTCATCCAGTCTGTCTTTTTTGTAGTCACAATGGAAAAAATTTGATGGAGTATAAAAGAAAAATTACATTATATATTGGAAAAAATTTATTTGTTAAATTTTTTTTATATCTTTCTTTAACGTGGTGGTATAAATTTACTTAGAAATAGGCTAAAATTTCCTTCCCTTCAAGTGGGATCATAATTTTTTTACAAAATTTGTGCCCACAAACATGACTTCAAATTTTTAATACTAAAGTTTCTGTTATTTATTCATATTCTCTTTATTATTTTTATATATGTAGGTACGATCCATCACAGAAAAATTTATAAACAAAAGCTATATTATATAGAATAATAGTTATAGAACGTAATATACAACAAAAGACCATTTTACTGAAATTTATTGAATTTTAAACTTATCATTGACCAATACATTTGAACCTAGACATATATTTAAGCTTTTAGGCTAAACCGCTAAACCAAATAAAAGTATTTGTAGATAAACCCATAAAATCATCTATTACTATCCACTCTTACATGGTGTAGTCTTATCATCTACTACTATCCACTCTTACATGGTGTAAGTCAAACTCTAAAACAAAACTCTTCAATAAATCAAATATAATACTCTGAACTCGACACTTTTTCCTATGTTTCTGTGTGAAGGAAGATAAACAAACTTGATTTTTTAAAACAACATACTTGAATTAACACATGAATAAGAAATGCTCGAATTGAGGAAGAATGCAAAGAGAGATTCTAAAAATTGCATATGAGTTTATGGAGCAAACTATATGTAGCAAATTCTATATACTAAGGAACAATATGAATAGAATATGCACAATTAAATTGGGATGAATAACAATTAAATATGAAATTCAAAACATACCTCTTGAATCTAATTATAAATCTTAATCTTTATTTATAGGGAGAATGTTACTAACTATGTGATGCTAATTCCCGAAAAAATTCTTAACATATTTGAACCGTAAATTCACATAGCCCTTTACTTTGAAAAAATGGGATTTGAAACCTAATTTTTTAAATTTTAAATGGTCCCCAATTTTTCAGAGTATTAAATAAGGTGAATCAAATTGAAATATAAAGTTTGCAAGGAATTCTTTGGGAAATATACTAAAAACAACAAAAATTTAATAAAAAAATAAATTTGAAATTTGGAAACAAAGCTAAAAAAAGAGTAAATCTTTCACCACACATGTTTTTCAAATACAAAAAACAATTACCAACACATGTTTTTGCCCTTATTTTTTAGACTAAACCAACACATCAATTACTCATTCATGGTTGAATCCATGTGCACATCAAGATGCTAAAAATAACGTCTAATCTCATAAAATTAGGGGAAAAGGTTAATTTCATGGATAAAATGTAAATTATTAATATCCAAGAGTCAATACAATGTACATACACGAAGTAAAACATACAATGCATCGGGGCATACCCCTATAAAATAAAAAAGAATTGCACACACGCCAAGGCACGCACGCCCAATCAACAAAACATGAGTACACAAGCACAAAAGAAAAGTACATCACACGGAAGATGATCAGCACCATCAACAGGCTTGTCCTCCTCATCCTGGATCGTCATCATCAAAGGATCATCAAAAGGTTCCAGTAAGGTGTAGTTTTGAGGCTTCCACTCCATGGTTCCCCAGTAAACGCAGTAACAACGGTGATGTTACTTTTCAGGAGTTGTGCACATCGATCATCAAGTTCACCCTCAAGAAATAGATGCCATGACCCAAGTCCACGAGTTCACCATAGACCAAAGTGCTAGAGTAAACTCAGCCGAACCTGAACACAGACGGCAATAGAAAATGGCTCATGCAAACTCAAGTGGACCAGGCCCGAAGTCATAAAACATGAGAGAAGCACCCAGTCCGGCATCATTAGTCACACAAAGGGGTTACGGTTTCCAAGAAGTCTCAACTTTCACACACTCGGGGGTCCATCGTACCCTTCCCTTGACTGTGTTGAACACTGAAGCCTCGGGCTCACAGTGGCTTCCCAACAAAAATGTTAGGGATGCAGCGAGAAATACAACTGGTAATCCCACCCAAAGGTGTTCAACAACTCCCAACTGAGGAAGAAGAGGCACGGTTGGTTCAAGGCTCCAGTGACTTTAGGCAGCCCCAAACCAGTAGCACAGCGGCCTTTTCCACCCAGAGACGTCCTCAATAGACCCATGAATCAGCACTACAAACACCAAGTAGTATGGCTGCCCAAGAGCTGCCTAAAACGCCAAGTATGAATACCAAACAAAGACATGAGGGACCTGGGCAGTGGTAGACCAAACCAAGGCAGAAGAAGATCATCCAATGCAAAAGGGAGAAGGTTGGCCTGCCAGCAACCTATGCGTGCCATCCCCATCCCTCAAGAACTTGAGTTCAGCGAGCAAACATCAAACCCACAGGAGGGTCTGTTGTTTGAAGATGGCAGCCCGGAAATCAAAAATTTCCAAACCCAATCATGGTCCAGCCCCCATTCAAGTACAGTTCACCTTACAACAAACAAAAACAAACCCAAAAGCCAATCAAACCACACCAGGCAGCAGCCTCTGGACAGTCTCTGGCAAAAGGTTAATTTCAAATATTAAATATAGTTGTAAACATGATACAATTAAAAATTAAGATTGGGGCACAACCACAGCTGAATTAGCACATATATAAACATGGAGGTATAATAGGAATCAGTCATTAATTAAATAGCGATACACAGAATTAATGATGAAGGTATAAACATGGAAAAATCTACACAGATATATGCACACATAGATGAGGGTATAAACATGAAAAAATCTGTACACATTAATTTAAGAGATCATGTTAAGACCTAAAATATGTTGGCTTCATATAATGATTCAAAGTTTCAGAAAGAAGGATAGATCAAAGTTTCATATAATCCAGGCTTCATATAATGATTCAAATTTTCAGAAAGTAAATGCTTAAAGTGGTCCAAATGTAGAAAAAAAGGTCCATCCAGGGCCCGAACTTGTGTAATCCCTATTCCAGAGAAACAATTAAGGGAAATTAAGACCTAATCTTTAATCCGGTTTCCATTTCTGGAAATCATCCGAGTCCCTTGATAGAGTGTGGCAGGGAGCTAACACCATGCCAAAATGTAAATACAATGAAGATTAAAATTAAGAATAGAAAAAGAATGTATACTTTCTCAATTTAGCATATGCCTCAGCCTTCTTTAAAGGATACCTAGAAGAATAGAAAGCAATTAAGCAATCGCATATCGGCCAGCAACAACCAAAACAAATTACAAAATTAGCAAAAAGACTTTAGTGTGTGAAGCCAGGTATGCTGCATTTTAAAGTATACCTGGACAGAGATTATTGTTGATGGCTTTTTTATAAGCATAACTTCACCTCGTTTTTTATTGATGGCTTCTTCTACATTATATTTAGGACTCCTGCAAGTTCTCCCATCTGTCGTATTTTTCTCCCAAGCTTAGTTTCAACATAATTCTTATTTATGCTGCAAGTAAAAGCAAGACACCTGTTAAGTACGGAGTATTTTTAATGATCTAGAGCACCTTCTAAAACATGTAGAGTCATACTTTAGGGACTAATTTTTCACCTCTTTGGGCATTTTTGTTACAAAAACAAACACCCTGGAACAATTAAAAACAAAAAGAACCTTTGATCATATATGTAATGTAAGGATAGCCAAATTGAATATACTATAAAAAGTAAAATAGAGAACTTCTACCTCAAATGATTTCATGCTTCGAGGAAGGGTATTCTACAACATTCTGCAAACTTCAAAGCTTGATGAATTAGGAAAGTATTTTAAATTTATTTAACATATAAACTAACACTTTTATATAATAATTTATAGAGCCAACAATAACTTAATACTTCGTAGTACTCTAAGTTGAAAAATGTTTAAAGACTTAAAGACAAACATTCATGAACTTTTTTTCTATCACAACATATACATGAAATCAATTTAGCAAAATTCACACTCTGTAGATTTCTATTCATAGAGGTATAAAATCTAAAATATATTTTCTAAGATTAAGCAAAACCTTGGGCTGAAATTGGAACCTTAAATCATACTTTGTAACTAATTGATGAAATTGTCTTAGGATGATATTCAAATGAAGTAGAGAATCTTACTATGAATACAATGCAAGTGGGAAACAAATTTGCTGGCTGCAGCGGGGTCATGGATGGCGGTAGAATCTGTAATGCATCCAACAACAGAGAAGGATTGCACCAGTACTTGTAAGGGTTCCGCGAGAAAACATTTAGCGGCTAGGCCTTCATCACGGCCCTTGGTTTCACCGCTGGTTTGGCTCCAAGTGATCGCTCCTTTGTCGTTATCATCCGTTCCTCATCGATCACTTCTACTATGTCCTAGTTCTGTCTCTATCCTCTTTAAATTTGCTAGTCTTCTCGGTTTAATCTCCATGTCTCCTCTTCTCAAAATTCTACATCACTAATTTGTAGATCTTTGTCCATTTAACCAATAACCTGGACGGAGAAGAAAATTGAAGTATTGAACTTTGAACATGGTGGCGTGGTACGATGTGGCATCAGAGGTTTTTGCCAATCGTTTACAACCATAATAGTTGTTTGAAGAAAGAAGATAAAAAGGAAGTTCAAAGTTCAATACTTCAATTTCTAAACAGATCAACTCAGGGCAATTATTTTGTGTGTGATGATGCAGGAGGATCAGCCATAGGACACACCACCAGAATCATAGAAGGCTAAAAACAATCATCCAGCTAACTTCACAATGCAAACAGGGAGATAAATGCCAAAGTAATACAATAAAAACATAAAGTAAAAGAGCAAAAATGTCTAGTCCCTTTGAAAATCATGTAGAGATAAGCCTGAATGCCTCTCCAAAAAAACTAAACTTTCCAAATAGCCAAACTGATCAAGATGACTCAAATATTTCCATAAAATAGATCACCCTTGTATTCATAAGCTGCCAACCCATAATGAGAGCAAATAAACCATGTCCATTCCATAAAAGCAAGGGTAAAATAAACCTTAATTAGAAGAAAATTAAACTCAATGAAATCGAAAGTGTTGAGAAACATCACCTTCAAATAATAGAACACCCTACGGATTACAATAGAAAAGAAAACATACCAATCACATCTCTTCCTAATATTTCTATTATGCCAATTTATGTCTTTTCTTTTTATAAAAGTAACTAATCAATAAGTAACCTTCAAAAACACTCATGTCTATTTTTCAAATTTAGACAGAAAAACTCATCTTTGCATGATATTTTCCACATATAAAATGCTTTTTTTATTAATGAGATAATTTTACAGAGAATATACATAGTTTATGAAGAATATGATTTCAAATCAAATTCAACAGAGAATATATGCTGGATTATTGCATATGTGAACTTTTCAATAACAATTAATCTTCTCTATAACACTATACTCGCATAAAATAATCAAAATTCCAAAAAACAAATTACTGGATTGCACGTTCTGAATCAATTATTAGTGGAACCCCAAATTATAATATGAGCATCAAAATTGAAGGGAAAATTACCTGGAGCAGCGTCCGTCCAACCTTGGCCGTTGCCGTTCATCCGCCTTCATTCAATAAGAAGAAAGAATATTGCTATTAATCTAATATAAATTAGGTATACGATTTCTCCCATGTAATTAGGGTATACGAATATAAATTAGGTATGAATCACGATTTTTATTATTTCAATTAATTGAAGGAAGCAGATTGGTATCAATCAACCCACCAATTCATGAAAAAAAGAATTTTCCGGAATAAATTAGGGTAAAATTGGGGTAGCCGAAGAAGAAGAATGGAAAGTCGAATCGGTACCTGGGATTTCTTTCCTTCCGTGAAAATCCAACGCAGCGAGGAATCAGGGCTGAATCAAATTAGTTTCCTTTGAGCGTGAAGATCCAATTTTTTTTAGTTTCCTTCCGTGAAGAACGCTAAGAAGAAGGTCGGAAGAACGATAATGCCTGCCTCTCTGAAGAGCTTTCGCTAATAATTGTACGCGTGTGTGTAAGCAATTTAGGAGCCTTTTCATTGCTGTCATCATTCATTCTAGGCTATCAACTCTCAAATATTATATTAAAGGATTTTAAGATTTTGCAGTTAATCATTTTAAATATTTGACATATAATTAAATAAAATATATATATTATATTAATTTGATAAAAATAAATTTTGAAAAAAATTATAAAATAAATCTAAGATCAATTTTATTGAATTAATTAAAGTTTGTCGATTTTGACTATAAAAATAAAAAATGATATAGATATTTAGGGGCGAAGGTAATAAAAATTACTCTATACTTAATGTACCGAGTATTCTTTTTATTGTAACTAGTATTTTGACCCGTGCGATGCACGGGGTCGAACGAAATTGTTGTCGATTTTGAAATTTTTCAATGAAATATTTATTCCAGAATCAAGTAAATATATTTTTGTCACAAATTTTAATCAATGGAAAACAACGACAAAGTAGAATATAATATTTGAGAAATTGAAAGTGTACTGAAAAAATCTTTTTTAATTCCAAATTTTTTGAAAGACTTTAGTGTACACAACATTTTTTGTATCGTTGTAAGCATTTTTATTTTCATCTAGAACTAATATTTTTAATCATGTCTTNTTTGACATTGACTTTTGTTTATAGTCATAGCAAAACATAAGACTATTATATTGAGAATTCTATCAGATGATACCAAATTTTATTCAGGGTATGTAAACCTTTTTCTCCAACGCGATTTCTCGAAACATCAATTACATTGATAATGTTCTTTCACATCTCTTTAACGATTAATCTTTTACCATTACACAATCCATATATTTGGTCAATGTTCTTCAATAACATAATCGGTACCCCCTTTTAAAAACTATTTTGTGGTTTGAATCCCCTAACATTTGATTTCATTAAGAAGATTTAAACTGTTATCTAATCGTCTTCAACAACTACATCTAAATATGTTTGGCATGAAGAATGAGAACTTAAATACTCTTTTAATACTCTTTAAATACATTTGTGAGAATTGGTGGTAGCACCCACAATTTCCTCTCTCTACGCTATGAGTAGACCTGAAAGAATTTGGGTAAAATCACCTCCGAGTATAGCTGTTTTCCCTCCGAATGGTTCATTTATGAAATTATTATTAAAAAATCTCATTACATCTCTCATTTTTCGGAAAAAATTAGTGGGTGACTCATGCTTGTCACTAATAATGTGAGGAACAGGTTTTTTAGCAGATTCTCACATCTTGACTTAACAACCTCTTTCATACCTTCAATAAATTCTTTATCATCGGTTAATAACCTCAATGCTTCACATTCTTCCTTGAATGCATTATATAGAACATTGTTAACTGTCCTCAAGCGCTTATAATTTGTACATCCTTGTTAGACATTTAATACTTCTCAAGTAGTATAACTCTCTAGTTTCTGTTAGCACGCATTGTAGTCTGCCTATTGACGGTCGTTGTTGCCTTGGAACTATTTCCGCACTTTGTGGTTGTACATAAAAGATTCTCGAAACTCTTTGCATACGTCAAATTTTATCCCGCATTATATTTTGTATTGAAAATCATCCAAGCTTCAAACATTGAGGCTTTATCTATAATTTCTTCGACAACATCTTTTAGTTTTTGTTGGTGTCTAAAGGTTACGAATTTTATCCTTGGGTTATAAAAATTCAATCTCAATACTGATCACTACCTTTGTTGTATATCAAAAGAGAGGATTATTCAAGAGGCTTCACATGCAAATACGTAATGACAATAAGAATACTTATTTGTTTCATAATATACCATAATATCAACAATGCCAAAGTTAGATTGGGTAACTGCAACAGTTACTTTATCTAGATCTTTATTTACATATTTAAAGAGATATTTGATTGAATTAGATTTATTTCAATGTTCAATGTTGTTTGATCCTGAAACCGGGTTGTATGTCACAACAATTCGATTATCCAACTCGATATTCTTTTTCATTATATTGTGGTGACCTTTAAGGTTCTTCTTTTGTATATCATGTAGTTATTCCCATCAAATGATGTCTTATCAAGAAATATTTTGGGAAAATGTTTCATAAATTTATTATTCTCCATATATAGAGATCTAAGATCATTTATGCTACATGGATCATGCATCAACATTTGAGTTACGAACTCATAAAATCTAGGATATTTATCTTTATTATGAACCTCTACACATGTCACACGATCAATTGACTCAAGCGATTGAAGTTTATCCCTCTAGTGTAACCATATTAAGATATGTGCATGAAGCAAGCTTCTCATTTAAAATTCAACAGTGTACAAACATGCACAAAATCATTACATTAATGTCCATTTAAATTGTTTTTTAATATACAATATCAAATATTTAAACAACTTAATTTTTTTATGTTATATACCATTTAAATTTCACACACACACATACACACACACACACACATAAAATCTAGGTTTACTAAATTATTACAAATATATAATTCTTCTCACCCCCTGAATTCAAAAAATATACGACAAAAACATTGGTGATTTTATATAAAAAAA
>OOIL02001452.1:802362-1049268 GCA_900332095.2 Cuscuta campestris
AATAAATGGAATAAAGTTAACTTCTCTTAATTGTACCGAAGTACTTCATACAACAGTATTAACTTCTTACTTTCTATAATATATTTTACGTGTCAGAAATGTCTCTTAAACAATATCACATCTCTACTTCTTAAAGATTAAAATATCAATTTTATAAATAAAGGATCAATTATAAACATATTTGATCCTTTTCTATAAGAATACTTTTAAATGAGAATATATATCATTATCAAAATTTTGTTTTTTGTGTATGCACTTAGTTAAAAATTTGATTCATAAAAAATGCTAGTCTTGAAATGGTAAGTGATAATACCAATTTTCTATTTTCACTAATTGTTTGCTACACCATAATAATTTTTATCATAAAATTATATTTTATATAATTGTTTTCCTTTAAAAATTTTATTTCGTACAATACTACATTTATCTTTCACAAATTTGATTTTATAACATAATTAATTTTATCACATCATAACAAATAAATAGATGAATTGCTTTTTAAAAATAAAAAATATAAATACTCAACTAATGTCACGAAGTAATGAATTCTTTATTTGTACTAAATCTTTTAACGTAAAATTTTTCCAAAATTTGAAATCATTATTAAATTTCTATTTTAAAATAAAAATAAAGGTCAATTAATTATTAATAAAATTTGCCACATAAGCAACCAATAAAGACTTGCCATCTCACCTTAATATAGCCCACATAAGCTTGTCTTTTGACGACTTTCTTGCAAACAAAGTCTCAAATATTATATTAAAGGATTATACTTTTTATAACTAAAAAGAAATTTTTATACAATCCTTTTTTAATTATGAAACATTATAAAAGCTTAAGTGAGATTCTAACAAAAAGCACCTTAGCTTGGATGGTTAGGAATTCAACTAAATGACCAAGAAATCCTTGTTTCAAACCCCATGGTGGTATGCTTTTGGAAAAAAATTGCAAAAATGTCCACATGTCAAACCAATCGATTTGTCCACATGTCGCACTTTAGCTTTGCCAAATGTCGCCATATCAACTCGCCACATGTCGCGTTTTAGCTCTGCCAAATGTCACGTTCTTATAGCTCCGACTCTGCTTTATATATATAAAGGATTGTATGATTGTAATTCCTTTTGTTTGAATGTAATTTTATTAAATAGAGAAAACCATTAAGAGAGACATGTATGCCACTTTTTTTCCTTTCACATGTTTGACAATTTGAAATTAAATGGGAGGCACTTAAATTTATTATATTTTTTATTATACATCATGATTGAATTTTTAATCCAAATTTGTTAACATCTTTTGTAACATTAGTAATGATACATATGATGAGGGAGATAACGAGCGTGTTCGTCTCAAGTCTCAACATTCTCAACTTTGACGTGTCGAATAAAAATTAGTCACTCTTTAATTAGACATAGTCAATTTTATGTTCCTATTTCGTGTATGATATATCGACAAGGATTGAAGATCTTGACTTACAATGAAGAAAACAACCCTCTCAACCACACTTCGAATGTTGTATATAAAAATGTTTTCTTGAATTTATGATTTTATTTTTGTTTTACTAATATCATGCATTCTTGATTGATGAAATATACTCCGTATAATGTGGATTACACATGCACTTTATATAGACTTGAAGTTCAATGACCTATCATATGCCTGTAATTATGTGTTATTTATTTTTTTCATTATGTACATTATTGGATAATATTTTCACCGTACATCGCACGGATTAGAAATATTGGATAATATTTTCACCGTGCATCGCACGGGTTAGAATATAGTATATATAAAAGCTGATGAGAAATTTTTGCCAAAATCAGGTTCCAATTTTGCCGCCAAAAACTAAGATCTAATGGTCCAATTTTTATCTAAATATTCTGCACAAATTTAGACCGTTGATTAGATTAAATGGCAATTGTGTAAAAAAAACAAACTTGATGGCTATTATTAATGAATTCTAGCACGGCAAAGTCTGGCCCCTTTCCCTACACATACACCTATCCTGCCCTCAATTATTGCTGCACAACCCAACATTTTCTGGCAAGAGACATTGCCGGCGACATTTCCCGGCAGGGATGAAGAAGGGAAGATGAAAGAAATACTCCCCCATCCCAGTGTATTAAAAAGTCAAACTGGACAAACTTTAAACTTTAATTAAATAAAAACCGTAATGTATTTTAACATAAAAATGACTTTATAGGATTTATCGTATTGAGAACTTTGAAAATTGTATTTCATTATGCTAATATGAAATATAAATTGAGAGTAATTGGAGTTTAAAGTTTGTCCAGTAACTCAAAAAAGTCAAACTGGACAAATACACTATGACGGAGGTAGTAAATAAAAAATTTTAAATTCAGGGGTACTTAACTTAATTCATTTTGATAAAGAAAATTTATCAAGAAAAGAAAATGAAAAAATTATTTGTGGACGGACCGAAGAAAAGTATACGTGAACTTAAAAATTGAACGTAGGAAATATTAATTTTTGTACTAGCATCATTATTTTATCTTGCCTTTCATTTTTCTAAATTGAATGAGCTATGTTTTATTATTATATTTATTGAATGAAACATATTTTAATATTAAATAAGATCATTATATTTTTTTCCCTTTTAAATTAAACTAATTTATGTTTTTTGTTATGGTATAAAAGTAAAAGCATATATGTAAAACTCAAGACAGAATTAGTGCTATTTGTAATGTATTTTTATGAATTTTTCACAATTGGCGGTAGAGTTGTGCAATAAATTATTTACTGTTATTATTACAATTATTAATCTTATTTATTTTTTTTATTTTTTTGATTGTATAAAAAATCAAACAAACATAAAAACAAAAATTGACTTGGTTTTTTTTATTTTTCTATCTCATATTCTTTCAATATTTATTTTATATCTCTTTTTTTCTTTTTTTTTTACTGTCAAAAAAAAAAAGAAAAAAAGAGATATAAAATAAATATTGAAAGAATATGAGATAGAAAAATAAAAAAAAATACCAAGTCAATTTTTGTTTTTATTTTAAAAAATAGAATTTAACCTGAGTAGAAATATGTAAATATTAAATAAAATTAAAAATATAATCATTACAGTGAAAATGAGACATTACATACGAGTGTGAATTGAGTTAGATTATGAGTGTAACCAATGTTGATGGTAGCATTCGGAGTTTCATTTCAATTCATATTTTTTCCTGATCTATTAGATTAGAAATGTTTCTCTTTATAATGTTTGTTGACAATGTAATCTCAAAGTATAAAATTGGATTTGGATGTTGACAAGGTATCTAGATCAATTTTATCTCATTATTGAATATTGATACAGTTTTTTTTATTAAAGTTAATTTTAATTCAATTTGTTTGGGAAATTGATATTGAATTAAAAGATACTCTGAGTAAAATTTTATATATTATTCTGAATGTTGTATTAAGATGTTTTTTCCACTGTATTGATAAAGTAAAAAATTGTTTTTCACCTATTTTGTATATTTTAAATTGGCACACTTATCAGTATACTTAAAGTAAAATCGTGGTTCCTTTACAGTAAGTTACAATATGTAATTTCTCGTTCTCAGTAACTTCAAACAATCTCTATAAAATCCTTCCTGTGTTGAAAGTCACAACTTTGTATTTTTTATTTATATTCGGTGTTTATTGAAGATTTGAAATACATGTAGGCAAAATCTTATAGAAGTATTTAATCCAGATTTCTAAAGATTACGTGATATATATCATATTCCGTGAATGACATAGAATCAATGAATTATTTTAACTCTATTTGTAGTTAAAAATAAAAATCATTTTTCTTACAAATTGATATAAAAATAAAAATATAAATTACATTGTTTAAAAATATATAAAAAAATTTTATAAAATAAGAGGTGACAAGAAGATAACAATCATGCTAACAATCTGTGTAATTAAATACAGTAAATTGTTACAAGACTTGGTAACCGTCTCTTGGAAGCAAAAATGATTCACGGAAAAATGCAGGACAAGCTCTTATGATCATGCGAGTTTCATTAACTTTTTCAAATACAATATTGTCATTTAAGTTTCAAAGAAGATAATTTTAGATTATGGTATCGTACGCGATTACCATAAACAAAAGCCATGAACAATCTTTCTCATGTTGGCCTGTTCTTGAAATAATCAGTTTTCAGTCACAGACAGCTGTATGTAATGATGTCTAGGGTACGCTCTTGCATTACGTTGTTTAAAAATAATGATATGTAATTTTAAAAATACTCCAGCTGACACTACAATAAATGTAGTTTATGAGGAGGTATTTGAGAATAATTAATTGGTCAGTTTTTAGTCTTTCATTTTCATATTATCTAATTATCCTTCATTTTCATATTATCTATTGAACATAGTACTATTGATTTCTCTCACTTTTATAATTTGTATGTCTATGCCAATTAATAGAAATGAAAATATTTATAAATTGAAGTGCTTACCTATATACTATTTTCAAAATAATACCCAATAATTTAATATTTCATATTTAAAATATTTTTCACAATTAGGATAAGGTTTTTTACCGTGCATCGCACGGGTGATGTACTAGTTTAAATTACTATTTATTGAAAACAATACTTCACATAATTTTTTATTTTATCAAATACATATCAAAAATTAGTAAAAAAAATTAAACTCTTTTAGTCGGAGTTTAATTAAAATGGATAATATGATTTATGGTTCTATTTCACGTGTCACAAATCGACAGGGTTTGAAGATTTTGAGTTGCGATGAAGAAAACAATCCATTGGAATATACTTGGAATGTTGTGTAGAAAGAAGTTTTTCAGAATTTATAATTATACATTTTTATTTAACTAATATCATGCAATTTACTACATTAAACCAAAAAAATTAGTATACATTTAAAAAATTGTGAGTTATCATTATATGAGTAATTATGATCTATTTTCATCTTTTATAATCTATGCACATAATGTTCTTGTCGTGCATCGCACGGGTTAGAATCTAGTTATAAGAAAGGGACATTTTATGTCATGAAGTTATTTGGGGTATCGAATGTACATTATATTTTCCTAATGTTTCATTTCCAAATTTAAACTGTTTTAACTTTTAAGCCGTGAAATTTGAACTAATCATTCTCATACGGAGTTAACATGGCGTTAATTTTAGTTCCAACGGACAAAATTCGAATATTTACGTAATGAACGAATCACATTAATGACCATTGAAGATAGTGGTTGCAACCAACCGAAATACAGATATGATTTATACATACACGAATAATAATTATTTGTATTTATAGATGATTATAATAATTGTGTGTATGTATAAATTATTTGTGAGAAACACAAATAGAGTCCAGTCAAATACACCGACAATGATCGTTTGTGAACAGAGATATTATTGATTTGTATATAAGAATCATCTGTGAGACATGGTGGATTACTAGCATGATTTAACATAAAAAAAAAACTCGATTAAAAAAAATCTTATTTGAACTCGAGATGACATCAAGTTTGACACCAACAAACACAACGATGTAGAGGTAGACTATATAGTCATTGTTTATGAAAGATTCATGTTAAAATTCAGAAACTTGACATTGAGTATGACACTAAGAGATACATTGATATTTGTTATCTAAGATCTACAAACAGTCATTGTTTGTGCACATCTGTGAACAAACTTTTGAAGTCGAATTTAATACTCCATTTGTCTCACAAAACATTACTCATTTTGAATAGTATTTGATCAAATAGTTACTCGTTTTTACTACAAATTGTGAGAAAAGTATATTAAATCATAATATAAATTTAATATAATTAGATTTATCTTAGGATCTAGTTTTGATATATCAAATTTTTATAACATTTTTTTATTTAAATTATATTTAATTTATGATTAAAGCATGTAACTGTTTGACAAAAAATACATCAAAAGAAGTAATGTTTTTGGGATGGAGGGGGTAAGTTTTTAGTACTCCCTTTGTCCTTCAAAGATTTTTCTATTACGCGTAACGCGGCTTGATTGATATTATTTTTAATTCAATTTATTTACTTGTAGATATAAAATTTATATACGGAGTAGTAAAAATTGAAAAATACTACAAAACTAGATGTGACCAAATTATACTCGGTATTATTTTATGAAATTAGTAATAAACAAAAATAAACAAAGTGATTTAAAATTAATCTTGTTACGGGAAGATCATTACGGAGTATTTCTAAAACGGTAAGAAGTAACGGCTTATCCAACGTAATACCAAACATAGTCGTTTAAGAAATTAATCGAATATGACTTTCATAAATTTATCACAAAATAGGAATTCTTACTGTGACAATGTGATAAAGAAAATTCATATTACTTTTGACACTGTAAATATATTTAAAATTCTATTTCGCAAAAAAAAAACATAAAACATGTATTTTGATATTGTTTTCCATATTAAATCGGTCAATGCCCCAAATGCTAAAAGTCTAAAAACCTCTTCAGATTTCACGCCTCGCTTCCATTTATATACTCTCCGCTTCTTCCGTCTCTATCCTTTCTTTCTCTTCTTCTCTGATCTTTCACTTCTTCAGGTGAGTTCTTAAATTCATCGCTGTAGCTTTGATTTCTTTTACCGATTTTTTTAATGTTGTTGTTGATTTCCAGCTGCAATTGTAATTTCACTTTAGCTCTGCAATTGTTGGTGTTTGTTCTCTGTGTTCTAGCTTATTCAGGATTCGTTCATATTAATCCTTTGTAATTTATGAGATGAACTCTTTATTTCTGAAATTTTTGTTTATGACTTGAAATTTGAATTCTCGTTTGTAGATTTTGAATATGCAGGGAATATATATGATGAATGATTTTCTTTTTTTGTGCTTGTTTAAATAAGTATTTTCCGAATTTAAAACTGTTGGTGGGTTACAGTAGTGAGGTTGAAACTTGTATAGTTGATAAATTACCTTAAATTGATCAGCTCTTGATTGAATGAAGTATAGAACTAAACACTTTCATGGTGTCTGCCGTTTTCATTTCTAGGGGTTTCCCCCCTTTTTTCTGTTTATTTTAAGTTTAGTTTGTATGTTCTTATTGGATGAAAAATCAATCCGGTAAGTTTGATGTGATTCACTCAAATTCTTGGTTTCCAGCATGTTTTGAATAAGTTCTATTGAAATTTATTCAAATTACTTGCAAGTTATAGGTTCAATAGATTTTTTCCATTTATTTCCGAGATGCTAAATAATTTCCTGGGTTTTTTATTCATATTATTTTTTTGTTTAACCAGTTTGCAGTTGACTAAGACATAATGACTGCATTAGATGTAACACGGACGGAGCTTGCTCTTGCTGTTTTGTATCTGAACAAAGCCGAAGCGAGGGACAAGATATGCAGAGCCATTCAATACGGTTCAAAGTTCTTGAGTAATGGGGAGCCCGGAACTGCTCAAAATGTTGATAAATCGACTAGCTTAGCTCGCAAAGTGTTCCGTCTCTTCAAGGTTAGAAACGGTGGCTGCTTGTCCAACACCGACAGTTTGAGGATGGCACTGACGATTTAGTGATATATATGGCTAAAATATTGTCAAAATTGTTTACACCGACGACTTTATATATAAATGACTTTTGTTTTAATGAAAGGTTGCTACTTTATGTGTTCTTTCTCTTTCTTTTTTATTACAGTTTGTCAATGATCTTCATGCTCTTATCAGCCCAAGTGCTCCCGGAACCCCACTTTCACTAATCTTGTTGGGAAAGGTAGGAAAGTTAACTGTTACTAAGTTTTTTCTGTAATGATGAAAACCCCGCTTTGGCTTTCCTAACATTGAGACTATTAATGGTTTCAGTCAAAGAACGCTTTGCTATCCACTTTCTTGTTCTTGGATCAAATTGTATGGCTTGGAAGAACAGGCATATATAAGGTTGTAAGCTAGCTGTATCCATCGCCTTTTGGCGTTCTTGGAACGGTTTCTTTGTACATATGATGTTTGAGCTGATTCTGATGCATTTTATTGTGATTTGCCCTATAGAATAAAGAGCGTGCGGAATTGCTTGGTAGGATCTCCCTTTTTTGCTGGATGAGTTCATCAGTCTGTACCACCTTGGTTGAGGTCCACTTCTCGCCTCTTCCATCTTTTAGTATAAACTGTATAATGGTGTTGTTACAAGTAACCAATAGTTTTCTTTAATTGCATTACAGAGTATTTTATATTGTTTAACCTGCAGATTGGGGAGCTTGGAAGACTCTCAGCATCAATGAAGAAGTTGGAGGCTGAGCTTAAAAATACTGACAAACACCAGGTCTTTATATTCCTCACTTTGCTTTGGGGCATGTTTGGAACTCGGAAAATGGGAAGGAAATAAAACCTGAGGGGAAATCAAAGATAGAGTGATATACTCAAAGACAATAAATTTGTTTCAACTCATTTTATCTTTTTATTTCTATTGTAAAAAAACTTAATGGAAAGAGAATATTATTTTAAAAAAACATTCTAAGTGGACACGGGTAGAGAGGATATTTTCGAAAGAGTCATACGGTATTATTTTTGTCACATTTTAGTGCATTTGTTATTATTGCAGAACGAGCAATATCGCAATAAACTTCAGAAGTCAAATGATAGATCTATTGCACTGGTCAAAGCAGGGTTAGATATTGTGGTTGCAGTTGGGTTACTTCAGTTGGCACCGAAGAAAGTAACTCCGCGTGTGACGGGAGCCTTTGGATTTGTTAGCTCTCTCATATCTTGTTATCAGGTACCCCCCCCCCCCACCCCCACCTCAACCCCCAAAACGAGGAAGTTCACCAATAGCTCTTCAATTGTTATGCTTTGTTTGGATGTTTATAAGTATCTTATTTGGACATCTATTTTACTTTGCAGTTGCTTCCTTCACCAGCGAAGGCTAAGACAGCCTAACAGATTACAGACGCCGAATGGTTCTCCATCTGCTGCCAGAATAATTCTTCGTACTAAACGACGTGCGAAAGGGTCGGTGTTGCCTATGTTGTTTCCAATGGTTTGGTCATATGTAGCATGAAACTTCACTTGCCACACTTAAAAATTATGATCCATATGATCTTTAGCTTTTCTTCTATTTAGCCAAAACTACTAAAACAGAATATTAATTAATACTTGAGTGAGAAGTTGAAAGTTTTTTTCCCCTTTCAGTTGACATAATGTTTTGATTTGGAGTGATGCATAACAAAATCTCACCCCACTTACAAAACTGAAATCCAATTTTCTGGTTCTTACATTTTGTTTTTATTCCACTAAAAACCAGAAAACAAAAGGACAAAAAAGGATAGTCAATTGTCACAGTCCGTCGTTCCTAAATAAGCAGTAGTTGTGACATCCACAATTTTCTGGTCCTTCATTTTTTTAGACATATTTTCATCAATAAATTGATGATATAATAGTACTTGGTAATATGCTCATATCACTTTGTTTGTAAAACTTTTGATTACGTAATACTTCCTCTGCATCAAAATGATTTACCTCTTTATTAAGGAGTATTATGTGTTCTTTCGATAATTTTTATTTGCTTGCATATTTTAATAATTACGGAGTATTTGAAAAAAAATATTTTTTCATCTTTTGTTTTGAAAAACTTTTTGATGAAGTTTTAAAGTATATAACTTTTGTTTTTTTATTTCTATATCTATTTGTAAATAAAACTATACGAAAAGTTAGGCTTTGTGAGATTTTGCACGTTAATTGAAGAGGATAATTAATTTAAAGATAGATGGAATAGTACTCCCCTTGTCCTAAGAAAGTTTTTTAGTTTAATTTGGTACAAAAAATTTAAAGAAAGTAAAAATGTGTGGATGAAAATGATGCAAAGAAGAGAAAAATTGTAAATCACTTGGTGTTTTCCATAAAAGAAAATAGAGTTTTTTTTTAACATCACAAAAGCAAAATAAGGAGTTTTTTAGGAGAGTATTGTTTTATAAACTTTTAATTTAATTTTTAATTATATAGTGCTCGTACATACTCTCACCGTCCCTGAGTATTTGTCTACTTTTAACTTTTTTTATCAAAGTTGGTAAACTTTGACCTTAAATTAAATAAAAATGATATTAGATATTGATACAAAAAGAGTTTTATTAGATTTATTATATCAAATATTTTCAAAATATTATTTTATTTATTTAAAATACAATATATATTTTATTTAATTATAGGTCAAAGGTTGAAAATAGTTGACCGAAAAAGTCAAAACTGGACAAATACTTAAGGACGAAGATAATATTATTTGTATTTTTATATTTGAAAATTCAAGCAATCACTTTTTTTTGTAATTTTATATCAATTTCTATCATACAAACGTATATAACACTCCAATTTAGAGCTTTTAAACAAATCCCACAAAAAGGTATGGAATATGAATATTAACAAATCAAACCAAACAAAAAGAGAAATGCTAAAGTCACAAACACTTCGGTCACAAAATGCACAAACTTGCCATTTGTCCACCTCACCAAGTGAATAAAATGATATTAAATCATTAAAAAGTAAACATTTAAATACACAAATGGTAAGTTTATGTATTTTGTGATCAAAATGTTTGTGACTCTAGCGTTTCTCAACAGAAATGGAGTATTACTTTAGCACACGCTATTATTGATGTAAAATTCATTCTGTTCACATTACTCATGTAAAATCATTTTTTCTGCAGCACACATAAATATAAAACTTGCATTTACATGAAGTTAAAATCCAGCTCAGATTTGCTAATATCAGATGGCCATGTTCTCATCATCATCATCAGTCTCAGCATCAGCATAGCCCCATGGATACATTTCATCTGGGACATCTGGGACATCTGGCTCAATGCCAATACCCAACAAATACCCCAACAAACCCACACGTCCCTCCGCTTGGTTGAACACTCTGGAAGCTTCTTCTTCTTCCCCGTCGGCCATGGATTGCAGCATGCATTCGAACGCTTCGTGGTTGCAAGTCATTGAGAACTTTCCGGATTGTTCAAGAATCTGCACTTCAAATCCGGGGGAGAGGGGCCTGCCAATTGCTTTAACATGGCTCACACTGCACCCCGGGAAAAAAAAATCAAAGTTAGAATACAGGTGCACAAAGTATACACGTCGAGAAAGGGTCCCACTATAAAGATGTGATGTAGAGTTGGTACTGTTCATTCAAAATTTCTCCATCCGTCCCAAAATAAAGTTAACAGTTTGACATCACGGAGTTTGAGAAAAGTGCATGGTTGGAATTTGTTTTAAAGATTGTATAAACTTTATCTTGGGACATTTAAAACAAGGAAAGTGTGAACTTTATTTTGAGATGGAGTGTATTAACTAATCATTCACATTCAAAAAGTAATTAATGTTTATAAGGTCATATCCACAAAAACAATAGAATGGAACTTTTAGCTGTTAGGACAGATTTCTGGAATGCTAGGTGGTACAATAGTGTTGTAAGGTACGCGACGAAGATCTACTAACCAGATATAAAACAGCTCATCCACTTCCTGTGTCTGGACCCTACCCATCAGCTCAATCTGCAGAAACCCGCCAATGCAAAGAATAGGTTCAGGCAGCTTGAACACCTGCAAGCAGTTCTCCTGCAAACCCAAAAAAGTCATTTCAGTTGGTGTTTCATTTTCATTCTCAGAGTAGAATTGTAATATCTCATTAATGAAATGGAGATGGTTTTAGAGCTTGCTTGGGATAACAAGGGTGTTTGGGGTCGTGTTTGAAAACTGTTTTTGTGCTCCTGCTTTGCTAAAATGCAATTTAGCTTGTTTTGCAATCTGCTTCTGTTTATAGCTTATGGCTCTGTAAGTCTGAAATGGAATGCAGAAGTGTTGAAGTCTTTTTCAACAAAGCTAAGACTAAGTATTTTCTGCTTCTACTTATAACTTTTTGCCTTTTCAGGAATCTACCATACTCTCAGAAATTTGAGAAATTACAAGAGTACTTCAGATTACATGATTATCATCTGCGCTCACAGAAATTCAATGTTTTTACAATAACACTTTAAGATTGCATATTAATCACAAATACGCCTTAAAATCGGGAGTCCATGTAAACTAAAACTTCCCTTGGAGTAATACTCAGAGATTATGAGGTTTAAAAGAACACTGTATTCATTTTCACTGTTGAGCATGTGCAAGAACCAAAAGAACTGAAAATAAAGTTGGATAGAAGACTACCAAAATGCAAAAAAAACCACCTGACTCATTGGGAAATCCTGTGAAGTGTAGGTCCACACAAACTTATCATCAACTGGCAGCTGTGTAGGCAATTCCAAACTCAATATTTCAGTAGAGGATTTGGGATGGCCCACTCGAAACCGGACAGATTTTGCCGAGTATATGGGATTGCCAGGTTGAAAGAAGGCTGAACAGAAATTTCAGTTTACAGCAATAAAAAAATTTATGATATAAATAGTAACCGTGTGATAGAAGTGTGTATCCAAAATAAAGAAAATACCTTCAAACGGTTGTATTCTAAATTCAGTCACAACACCAAAGTCGGCTTTCAACTTGTATATTAAAGTCTCGGGTACATCAGGATTACGCTGTCCTTTACTCGACCAATATGAGGCCCTACGCACGTATGAATCCCTTGGATATAAAGTATTACTTATACTTTCAAGAGGGAAATTGTCTGTACTTGAAGCCCCAATTGCATGATCAATAAACTCGGATGGAGGTGATGCCAGTATTGTCTCAATAGCTTTAAGTAGGGAAGCATAAACCTTATGCTCTGTCTTAAGGGTCTCAAATTCAGAACTACTAGATCCAACAGATGATTCAGACGGTCTACAACCTCGTTCAAGAATACGTGCAATGCTTGAAAGTTGAGGAAACTTTCTCTCACACACTTGCTTGGAAATCCCATTTTCAATCACTGCAAATATGTCGGCGTTTAATGTTGTGTCTAATTTATTAGTCCCTCTATTCCCGCACATAACTTCATACGTTCATTTTTGGAATGTCCCAAATTAGATCCACACTTCCACATTTGGTTAATCATCTGAAGCAAAAGTCTGAAATACTCTTAACTACATTTCCCAAAACACTCAACTTTTCATACTCATCCCATTTTTCCTAAACAATCACCTTTTCTTATATCACCTACCTGCCTTTACTCACCCCACTTTTCTTAACGACCAACCTTTTCTTAAACATATCAATGTTTCTTAACACACTCACCCTTTTTTACCCACCTCAATTAAATACAAGGGCAATATGAGGACGTCAACGAAAAAAAGTCTGTTGTAGAACTGGGAAAAAAATGAACTTGCCTCTAATACCTTGTAGTCAAACAGTACGAGACAAAGGGAGTATTAGGTATGTGATAGGGAATCAAGTACTCCCTTTGTTTCCTTAAAACAGTCATGTTTCATAAGCTTTTTTTAAAGTAATTTGCACAAAACAGAATAACAAAGAATTTAAAAGTGTTTTTTAGTGACTCAAATATGATAGATTTAGACTTAGTTAAAAAAAATACATTTTTTAAATGTATGACTCCGTGAACTTGAAAATTTGTACCTTGCAAAGAATTCAAAACAAGAACAGTGTGTGACTAAACTACAAGAGCGAGAATATGAAATTTGAAACAGGCAAGGGTAAAACATAATATGCAATGCATTTATGCATTTGACAAGCAACAATTGAGCGTTAAAAGAAAAAAACAAAAAAAGCTTAATGCTTACTAAACTGACGCCATAAATGTGACACAGCTCCGGCATGAACCACATCAGCTGAATCACTGAAGGACAAAAATATGTTCACTGTCACATCTGTGTCAAGCCATTGCATACAATCAACTGTAGTTTCCATTCCCCGTGATCTCAAACAAATACCTTATGCCCCTAGAGAGAAATGAGACCATGATCAAATAAACCATCATACATGACAAACCATCACATAAGTGCAGAAAGTAGGGCTGCTGTACTAGTATCAGAATGCTCGCCAAAATTCAATCTTGTTGTGCCCTGCGTTCTTGGCATAAGCATAACTGATAACTCCAACATTTACAAGGGCGAGATTCCATCATTGGGCCCATCTTAATAAATACTCCGTAATAATCTATACCAATTCTTTTAAAAGCTTATAATGACAACGACGAATAAAAAGAAAATAAAGTTACAAATATTACTTGAAAACATTTCTTGCTGAGGATTGTGAAGCAAAGTCGTCAATGACAGCTTCGAAATAAACATTTCTCTGTATCCCATCAAGATTCAACTATTTTATCACCTTTGGAACAATAAAAAAGACAAATGAATACAACAAAAACCATCTTAGGTTTTTTGGGTGATGTTTTGTTTGAAATCTAATTTCTTTTTAACATATTTGTTAGAATTCCCAAACTCAATTCTCACATTTCATTGAACAAGACTAAAAAATTTCATACAAAATTGTAAATTGCTAAATATGCCTTGCATATACGGCTTACAGCTTTACCTTAAAAATTTAAAGCTTCACATTTCAGTAAATTTTAGAAAGATAAAAACCAACATACTGCACAGACATAAAAAAAACTACTAGTACTAAAATATTGAACGAATTGTAGAAACTGATTCAGGAAAATTCACTGATTACGCAAAACTAAATTAATTCCGGTTTCTGAATTTTGAATCTTTTGATCGCACAAAGTTCGCAAACTAATCTCAGTGATCTGATTACAAAGCTGGTTTTTTTATTTATTTAAAAAATAATAAATAATTAAAAAACTTGTACCTGATTTCGCACACGGCAGCCCAGAAGTAGGTATACGCTCGACGCCGGTCACCGTCGAAGAAAGGGCTCAGGCCGGTAGCGTCGAAAATTATCCGATTCGACCAGCGATACAGAGGCAATTAAAAGAAAAATAAAACAGAAGTCAAAGAAATAAAAGTGTGGAAAGAAACTAAACTAAGATTTTTTTTAAAAAACAGAATATATAAAAATAGAAATGGTATATTTTTATTTTTAGAATATAAATTACAATATCTATATATAATATCTATTACTCCGTATTAAATATTCATATACAGCGTCACATTATTAAAATATACTCCGTAAAATTTTATTTTAGAATAAACATATAGTGATTTTATTTTCATATTTTCTCTAAATGGTGCTTGGGAAATTCCACTTGGTGTACACAAGGAGAATTCCTAAGTTTTTTCTGAATAGGTATGATGTGTTACTTCTTTCTATTGGAATGAGATACGGAGTAAATCAATAATTAAATAAAAAATATATTTAAAATAAAAAATTAGTGTGTTAGCTTTACTATACAAAAAATCATAAAATTAGTTTATACTCTTAATATACGGAGTATAATTTAATATTATTTAATTTATTATCAAAGTCTATCTATTTTAATTGGTAAAATAAAATAAATTAGATCAAATATTCTAGTACTAACGAAGTATGATAATTGGTTTCATCAAATGAAATTTAAAAAAATAAAAAATTAAAAAGAGAATAAAATGGTTAAATTTGTGTATAAGAAAGATTAATTTTATCACGCATATCAATTTCCTAAAACTGAAGAATTCTTAATTTTATTTTAAAACCCAACTTAGAGAAAGAAGTGTCAAAAATCGAAAATATTATCACCTCCCAAATTGGATTTTCCACAACATTCTTCTATCGTCCTTAAGTTCATATTTATTTTATGATCTTAATACATTAAATTGTTACTAGTAGATGTAATCAGTCTGGTAAAAAAAGAAATCCTAATAAATATATGAAAAGTTTTATATTTCACACACCTAAAAACTACAATAACACAACTCTATATATTCTTAATAATGAATATTGGTTTTGATATTAATGATGTATCTTTTCCTTGTAATTGAATTCATAACCCCTTATTATCATTGTCAGATATCCACTCAAAGTAAACAACATACTGAGTAATGAGTATTGATTTTCCCAAGTGACTATGATGGTCTTGCAAATATGTAACCTGTTTTACATTATGATAAGTCAAACAAAGCTAATCCTTTGAAGATTTTTCGACTAAACAAACCATTTAAACACAACACCACTGGCAAATCTTCAAAGAAAAAGTGGATTTTTAATATTTAAAAAAAAAAATCAGACTTTGAACTGTCTGCTAATGGTTCAATCAAAGTGCAAGTTCAGCAATGAAAAGTGCATATCTACTTCTTCATTTCATCATCCTCTCCCTCTACTGCCCTGGCTCTTGCCGAATCCCGCCGCAACAGAAGAAGTGTGGTAATTTCACTCTGCCACAAACCCTACAAAATTGCACAATGTGTTTGAGAGTGTTGATAGGCATGCTGCCAAGTAGGGTAAGTTTTGCATAATACCACCCTCTCCAAACCCTACTTCTATGGGATT
Organism: Cuscuta campestris; assembly: GCA_900332095.2. Taxonomy (NCBI): domain Eukaryota; kingdom Viridiplantae; phylum Streptophyta; class Magnoliopsida; order Solanales; family Convolvulaceae; genus Cuscuta; species Cuscuta campestris. The sequence goes on from OOIL02001452.1 coordinate 818,654, forward strand.
TTACTGGGATTGCCGTTCTTTTTCATTTGGGGGGAGGGGGAGGGGGGGCATTCAAGTTTGGGTGCAATGGGATATGAAAGTACTTACGTGCAACGGATTATCACAGGTTGTGGTTTCAATGCCTTTGGTCCATTTCGTATCCCCCTCTTGTGACGAGAAACCTGCAATTAATTGGCAATAGCTTTACACTATGTTTGGCTAGGATTTTGGAAAGAAAAGAAAAGAAAATGATTTTCACTCATTTTCCTCACCAAAATGGAAGGAATTTGGTTTTCCCTCCACTTGGTACATTTTGCCTCCTCATTTTCTTTTCCTTCCACTTTTCCTTTCTTTTCCCCTCTAACCAAACAAGAAAAATAGTTTTCCACTTCATTTTCTTTTCTTTTCCCTTTCAAATTCCTTGAACCAAACATCGTGTTAGAGTTTTGCTTTAGCATTTTGGAAAGGCTATCTAATGGTACTTTCAGCGTTTTCAAAATCAATTGTCACGGTAAGGAAGTTGTTAAAGAAAGAACCTTCTTTTTAGGGACGGCCATTAGTTCCATAGACCCGTTGAAGAAAGTGATATCTTGGAATCCGTAACCAATGTTCCCTTCAATCCTTTCCTGATTTTCAGGCAGGGCCATTACTGGTGGCGCTATGGGATTGCCGAAGATGATGCAGTCCATTGGAGCTGGTTGTGCAATGGCGTGGGCAAACTTATGGAAGCCGGATGTGGGTCCCACGTTTTTCCCGTTGCCCCAGCAGCTCCTTAGTGCGGCTACCCTAAAAGCCATTTCCCTACAGCTTGCCCTTCAAGTCCACACTCTCTGCAAATAGGATGAACACCATTTGTTTACAGAATTTGAGAGTCAACATGTGTGAAAGTGAAACATATATCGAAATACTCCCTTTGTACCATATTAAACTTCCCATTTTTCTCACAGAGTTTAGCAGAAGTTGGAAAAAAAAAGTGAAATTGTACGCAGAGAAGAGAAAAAAAATGTCCACTCAATGCTTTCCTTAAATAGAAAGGGAAGTTTATTTTAGGAAAAAACAAAAAAGAAAGTGAGAAGTTTATTTTGGGAATATAAGCTAAACTTAAACATCACTACAAAACAAAGATTCAAACTTTAGCCTCCTGATTTTGAAGACCAGTAATTAGAGAGTATATAAATATCCAAAACGGACACAGCCAAGAATATTTTAGCTTACTGCTGATTTTTTTACCACAATTAATTCAAAACCAGATTGATGATTTGAGTCCCCAAAAAACAAAAGAAAGACCGAGTTTAATAGCAAAAACAGCATACCAGTAAAATCACACAAATGGGGTCTGGGGATGGGAGTATGCAATTATGCATACCTTACCCCTGCCTCAAAAAGTTAGAGAAACTGTTTCACAAAGACCCCCGGCTCAAGTTTAATAGGTAGAAAAGAGTGAACGATAAATTATATGCACAATGATATGACCTATGACAGCAAGAGGTGATCTTTTGTTCAATATGTGATTATTGAAGGCAAAAGAAACATGAAATATATGAGCACAAAAAATATCTTTTGCAGCAAACATGAACAATTAATACAAACATATGGAAAATCACATCCACGAACAATTACTAAAGCCCCTCGAACCCCACCACCCCACTGTTGTCGCCGTGCCACCACACCCCCACCACCACTACCACTGTTACTGCCACCCTGCCATTACCTCCCAACCACAACAATGCCCCTGACCAAGCATGGGAGGAGGTAAGGAGGCTCCATACGGCCTCGAATCAAGTATTTTTAAGTACCTTGAGCACAAACTCAAGTATTTGTAAGTGCCTTGAGCACAAAATTACATGAGAAGTTAATTGCAGTGAGCTATCTACCACCCGAATTTCATCCAATTACTACTTTTGTGTAAGCTTTTAAGAGTGTATTGTGCTAAAGTGAAATAAACAGCTCGAATGAATTTCATTTAAGATTTTAAAAAATATTCTTGACACATTTGATTTTTTAAACCCATTTCGTGTTAAAACGCAAAAGGAAACATTGTGTTCGCTCTTTAGCCCAATATTAGGAGCTGCTGGTTGGCAGTTACTCGATGCACAATCCAAAGTCACACAAAATAAAATCTACCCCACACTCAAAATGATCAAGTCGGTTTCAGAAGTCATTTGCATTAGATCACACTTCCAAGTCAATAATTCCAATAAAAATCTGTCTTTGTCTTAGACAAGAAACAATTAACGAGTTCTTTTCAGAAATGCTTATAGTTTTCTTGAATTGCACAGTATAAACTTTGGGGATAATTGAATACATGGAGTATTTAAAATACATCTATGTTTTTCTTGAAATTAAGGAGTATAAAAAACGGATTTCTAAATACGAAATCAGAAATGAAATACTCATCGAGAATAACTCAAAACATCGAATGCAAAATAAACCAGATACATAGAAAAATAAAAGCAAAATAACTCAAATATTTCAGATTCAAAATTGAGGTTAAAGACTTACCGCTTTGGATGCTATTTCGGGCGGAATATGGACTTAAGGTCCGGAATCGGATGGCGGACGTCGGTGGGGAACTGGGGCCGCTGCTCTGTGGGCGGTGGTGGATGGTGGCGCGCCGCGCTGTGCTCTCTGAGTCTCTCAACTCCGGTTCTCGCTTGCGTTGGCGTGGGTTGCGTCGATCCAAACTAAGATGTTTGGGCTTGAACTCACATATGGAACGTGAATTTAGGCGGCCCAATTTGATTCGGGTACTACTCCGGTTCTTCTAAAACAAATCGACACATACTCCCCACGGAGTGTTATTTTCATCAAAAAAAAAATGATGGTCTATAATTAGTTGTTTTATTTTTTATTCACTTAGTTTATCAAAGTTCTTCCTCTTACATTTTTTATCTTTCATCAAAATACTTTCATTTTTTATCAAAAAATGATTTTTATTCTTACTAATAACTCTTACTCTACCTATCACAACATATTTTTTCTCTAATAATCTACTCATTACATCACACTTTTACTCATCAATTCAAATATAAAATTGGAAAATCAACTCCAAATAACATTTTTTTATTTTGGCCCAAAGTCAATATAGGAAAGATTTTCCAAGACGGAGGAAGTATAAGAAAATTCTTCTTTCTTTTGACAACAGCATTTATTGTCATAATGTAGGATTTTGCCATTTTGAAAAGGTGACAAAGAGATTTAGGAAAGATTAGAGGATAGGAACTATTAACTTCTCGAATCAGACCACCGTAGCCTCATTGTCGATCCTAATTAACATGACCTTATTATTGAGCATTGTCAAAAGGAGGGGCAGCATAAAATGGGATTGAAACATCAACAAGTCCTTCAAATAATTTTTTCATTCACTTGTGTGTGTGTGTCAACAATGTCCATGCATCATTTCGTCGTGAAATATTTTAGACGATCATAATGATTTTTTTATTGAATATAGAAGTTAGACCACTAATTCTAAAAATAATTGAAAGAAAAATTAACAATTAAATCGAAATGTAGAATGTATATAGAGTAACGATTTTAGGGCATTTATTTGTAAATTCTTGTGGTATATGTGTTCGTGTGTGTTTCATGAGCATATACACAAATAAACATATTTTCTAACTCTTATAACATTTCAAAGTGAGTCACATATAGTTGCTCATATGTTGAAGAAAAATGGTCCAAATGTATTCTACCATTGCATATATGCATGTCCGATCCGATCCTACAATGCTCATTGACTATTTTCTTACAGTACGTCAATATATATGAATTCTGGCCATTCTTAAAATAAAGTTTCATGATTAATGGAACATGACTAATTAATACATACTTCTTTTGTCTTAAAAAAAACTTTTCAATTTGACTTTCATTTACGAAATTTAAGAAAAACGTTAACAGATGAAGAAAGGATACTTAAAATTGATTAAGGGTCTGTTTGGGAATAGCTTTAGCGATTAACGTTAGCATTTTGAAAAGGTTATCTACGGACAGCGTTTAGCGTTAGCGTTTTCAAATTAATCTACACCGTTAAAATTTTATCCAAAACGTTAATCTCTAACGTTATTTCCAAATGGGTCCTAATAGGAGAATAAAATTTTCTTAACAACTATTTTTTTCCTTAAAAGGAAAGTAATTTTTTTAGATGAAACAAAGGTGAGAAGCTTTTAATGATCGAGATCCGAGAGACTAGTAAAAATAAAAGTTGTAGCTCGATTTTGTATAGAAAGAATTTGTGCAAATCACTAAAAGGATAGATGAGCCTTAATTATTTGAGATAAAAAAAAAAAGAAGGCCGGAAAACTATGTTAAATAATCTTACATTTTCGTGGTCTGTCAAAATTAGTATTCTCTCCGTTCTTAAAAACATTTTCTCTTTCATTTTTTCGACTTCCAACAAAACACTTCCACTTTCTATTAAAAAACCACTTTTACCCTTACTTTTTCGTACCCTACCTATCACATCATACTTTTTCTCTAATAATCAATCTATCACATCTTACTTTTACCCATCACATCAGGGGCAAAATTGGAAGTTAACTATAATTTTACACTTCCTTATTTTGGCTCCAAGTCAAAATAGGAACCTTTTTTGCAAACGGATGGAGTACAAGTTTGCAACGTGCATGATGCATTATAGGTAAATTTTATGGTAGACCTAAGGTCACCATGGATCAACATATGAGCAAAATAAGTGTTTCCTTACTACTTAAATATGCATAAAACTTTTTATGTGGGAAAGTCAACAAAATTGATATGCACTTAGAATGCACCAAAGAAACAATCCACATAAAAAAATATGAAAAAGTTAAACTGAACAGATATTATAAAAAGAAGATCTTTTGCATTAGGGCTAAACTTCACCATTGGACCTTCAACTTTATCAATTGTGCACGATTGGTCCTTCAAATTTAAAAGTCCATAAATAGTCCTTCAACTTTATGAATTATGCATGATTGGTCCTTCAAGTTTTAAAAGTGCATAAATAATCCTTCAAGTACACTTCAGCCCTCCAGATGAGGTCCTTTTGACAGTAAATGTTAAAAGCTAAATGGAATACTAGCTCTATATAATACGGAGTAGTCATACCTAGTGAAATTTACTCGTATTATATGAAACTAGTATTTCATTTAACTTTTAATATTTACTGTCAAAAGGACATCAAATGAAGGGCTGACGTGTATCTGAAGGACTACTTATGGACTTTTGAAACTTGAAAGACCAATGGTGCAGAACTTATAAAGTTGAAGGACTATTTATAAACTTTTGAAACTTGAAGGACCAATTGTGCACAACTGATAAAGTTAAAGGACCAAGGGTGGATTTTAGCCTTTGCATTAGTGGTGAAAATGTGATGGTTATTAGCAGAGTGCAACATGGGATGCTGGCTTATATTTGGAACCCTATCTATAAAATGCCAAATGAATCAATATGAAATTTGGGCAAATGCCATTTTAGTGCAATTGTAACAGAATCAGACCAATACCATAATATATCTGCCATTTTCTAAATATTTGCTCACTTCGTTCAAAAATTAAAATTATCGTGTTATGATGTTTGAATGAAATTATTTTCGAATCGGTCGTTTTATATGAAAAATAGTGCGAAATTAAAAATTAAAAAACATGACGTATTTATAAAGTACATTAGAATATCTACAAAATTAGAAGTGACACGACTATATTATTTTATTAAATAGAACATGAATGATGGGGCCAACTTTAACCATACATTTTTTTTTGAAAACAACCATACATGGCTAACATGTTACCATCAAATGAAAAGTGCCAACAACTTGCCCTGGTTTATCACATAAGTTAAAAGGTTCGAAAATGATATTTGGACTCGTTTGAGAAGAGTACTTTTGTTTAGGTTGGCATTTTAGATAAAAATTGAATGGTGTTGATTTTTGATAATATTAAAATTAAATGCTGCCGCTAAATCATTTTTTCAAAACGACGATTCTAACCTCAAACATTGTTATTGCTAAATAAGGCTTTCGTGTGTTTTTAACTCCGAAGATATTATCAAGTTTGAAATCAACAAGAGAATCGCGTACAAAATTTAATTGTGCGGCATTGTAAATAACGTAATTAACTCAAACGAATGAATTTCTAAGCTAGACAAATTACCTGTCACGTAATATCGAATAATAATTTAAATTATTTAAAGTTTAATAAAGATTTCGCAATGGTTTATTAACCCACAAAAGTAAATACTATGAAACTTTATTTCAACGATTTACAATTTAAAAGAAAAATGAATCTAGTTATACTACGTATTAAATTAAATTATTAGAGACGTTGGCTCCCTCAAACAAGTAATTTGCGTTATTAGATTTAAAAAAATGAATAATCTAGTTATATCCCTTAGGCCCATCTTCGATTTTCCTAGAGTTCATTTTTAAGGGAACATTAGTTTACTTAATTATATTAAGTACGACTAAAAACTAGGGAGGGTGTTTTATTAATACTCCGTATTTCCGTAATTCAATTGTGCGCTTGACCAAAATGATTAATTAAAGAATTTAATTGGAACACATACATAATACGAGGTAGTTAACTTCAAGTCTATCGATTTTCCTACCAAACCTTAACATTGTCGGGTACTAGTATATTTTATTTTTCTCAAATATAAATACCACAAAAAAAAAGGTGATGCAATCTTTAAATTATTTTGTCCCACACTAGCAAATACTTGGTCCGTCCCTGAGTGTTTGTCCACTTTTGACTTTTAAAACTGTTTATCTAACCACTTTGACTTATCAAATTCTCTCAATGTGTAAGCCTAAAAATAGTCATGTGTGATCTTGTTTGATTCGTCTTAACATATAGATTATTAATATACTCCCTCCGTCCCACTGTCTTTGTCCACTTACCTTTTGGCACACCATCCAATGCACTTCTTTAATCCATTTTATCTTGTAATTTGTATATTAAAAAATTATAAAAATTATATATTAATAATCTATATGTTAATACGAATCAAAAAAGATCACACATGACTATTTTTAGGCTTACACATTGAGAGAATTTGATGAGTCAAAGTGCTTAGATGAACAGTTCCAAAAGTCAAAAGTGGACAAAGACAGTGGGACGAAGGTAGTATAATTTTTATAATTTTTTAATATACAAATTACAAGATAAAATGGATTAAAGAAGTGCATTGGATGGTGTGCAAAAATGAAAGTGGACAAACACTTAAGGACGGAGGGAGTATTATATACTCGCTCACTCCTCAGTAATCCTCAAAATACAATATTCCTTTTAAAAAAAAAATAATACTCTCTCCGTTCCACAAAACCCCTTTCTCTTTTGTTTTTTTTGTTTTCCACAAAACATTTTCACTTTCTATTAAAAAACCACTTTTACCCTTACTTTTTCATATCCTACCTATCACATCATACTTTTTCACTAATAACCAAACTATCTCATCTTACTTTTTCCCATCATATCAGGGGCAAAATTGGAAAGTCAACCAAAATTATATTTTCCTTATTTTTCCCCAAAGTCAAAACCGGAAGGGTTTTGTGGAACGGAGGGAGTAGTTTATTTTTAATTTTAAGTACCATTGACTCTATTACAAAGTAATATTCGTTCAGACTATTCGCAACATAATGACGCACAAAGAGCTACCTTATGACTCAAACATGCATTACGGGGAGTGAGTTTACCACCACTCATGCGAGAAGTTCAAAAAAAGGACGGTTCCCATGACATTCCTTAGCAATGTCATGACCCAGGGATCGTACGATGCTCCATTCATTTTCTACTCCTCTTAACCCTCCTGGTAAACCCCTCACCCGAACCCACTGCCCTACCCCTTCAATTGCATACCCCAATTTTAATTGACTTTATAGTCAAAATTTTGGCTCCAAATCAATTAAACTTGAGGATGCGATTGAATGCGGTGGGTTCGGGACGGGGCGGGTGGGAGAGGGTTTACCAAGATCTTAAGAAGAGTAAGAACCGTCAATTTAACGAACGGGGCATTGTAAGGCCCCGGGGTCATTCCTTGACATTACTAATTTTAAATTGCTTAGCAATGTCAAGAAAATTGGGGTGCAAAAAAATCAAAGTTTATTAATATACAAAAAATGCCTGGAAGTACACACTATATATAATGTCGATTTGATCTTTTGTGTGTGTGTGTGTAATTTTTGCAGTATAATCAAATTTAAGCAGTATTGTGCTTGAAATAAGTGCACTACACTCATGGGATGGATTGCACTATGGAATAGAATAAAGTCATAAAAAAGAGAACACATGCAGGTAGACATACTCCACACCATTTTTTATTTATTAGGAAAAGGATAGTAAACAAAGCTCAAGTACAAGAAGAGTAAAGAATAAAGGGATTGTCTTTCTCAAAAAACACATAATAACATACTCCCTCTGTCTACTTAAAAAATATTGGTTGGAATATTTGCACTAAATAGTACTAAAGTATAAGTCATTTCTTAATGTAGGACTTAAACTTTTTTATTTCCTAAATAATACTTAATAATTTTTAGAAGGAGAAATAATGTCCAGTGATGGTTAACATTTACTTGAATAATGATTAATGGATAATGATTGAAAGTGCTAAATTGAAAAATAAAAACATATTATACTATTTAAGGAAAGTTATTATGTTTTAATACTATATATTTAAGTAAATTTCTCAATACTTAAACCATCAATAAATATAAATTTTAATTAGTGAGTGTTATAAAAAATTGATATATCAAGACCCTTTTGTATATTTCAAAATGAACATATTTTAAGCTTGTAAAATTTGGCAAGCTTAAAATATATATAAAGGGATTATATATTATAGAGTACAACACATTATATTTGATTGTTTCGAGTTACTTGGATCCGTATTATTTACGTTGCCAAATTACCGGAGTATTTTCTACTTCACTTACACCAAATGATGATGTCAAATTGTCAAATTATTTATTGGAATTAAACTCTAATAATGATGATACCAAATGCTATATTTTCAAACTAATAAGAATAATGAAACAAATACTCGGGTTGTACTCCCTCCATCCCAAAAAGTTTGTTACGTTTAGAAAAAACTGCGTCCCGTAAAATCCGTTACATTTCCATTAAAAAAGCACTTTTACCCCTTACTTTTTCATACCCTACCTATCACATCATACCTTTTTTCTAATAATCTACCCATCACATCCTACTTTTACCCATTACATCAATGGTATTTTTGAAAAGTCAATACCAAAACATCCTTCCCTTAATTTCCCAAAAAGTCAAACCGTCCCATTCTTTTTGGGACGGAGGGAGTATTTTTCTAATAAAGAAAAAGTATGAGGTATATTTTATTTTACTCGTACTTTTTTCTATATAAATGTTAGCTATTCGCTATTTATTGTTTTAATACTTTTATTAAATCTTGTAAAATCAAACCATAATTGCTACTGAGAGTCAATAGCATTTAAAAACTACTCTGTATAAGAGCACTGGTAATGGTTATGAAGCCACGGGGCTTCAAACCGGGGCTTCAAACTTTCTCTCTTTGCCACGTCAGCTTTAACTTACACCCAAAATTCACTGGAAATGAGTTTGAAGCCCCAGAGCTTCAAAACTGGGCTTCAAACTTTCATTTTTTACATTTTTAAATATAAATCTTCTAAAATTAAATTAATAAAATATAATTAATTTATTATTTAATTAAATTGAAACACGAATAATAAAAAAATAAATTAATTAAATAAAAAAACGACAATTTTTTTTAAAAAAACAACAATATTTTAAACCAAGAAATAAATAGACAATCAGAAATGAGCTTTAGTCCAAATAAAAATAACGTTTCTTTATTTGGACAAAAAATAAAAATGTATAGTTTGAGACAAATAAATTGTGCATTAATTCTATGATTTCTGATTTTTAAAACATTATAAAAATAAAATTAAAAAAAAACTTAAATCATTTATTAAAAAAAAGAAAAGAAAAAAGAAAAAATAAAGAAAAAAAGAGATGGGCGGGGAGGGGAAAGGAATGACGCAGCGTCATTCCTTTGACGCACGCCGGTTCACGCCCCTTTCACGCCGGAGGGGGGCGGTGTTTCACGCCCCCAGGGCTTTAAACGCCCCTTCACGCTGGCGGGCGTGATGAGTATAGTATTACCAGTGCTTTAATTACTACTCCGTAGTTAAAACTAGAGATAAGTCAAAATTCAGCTTGCCCAAAAGAATTGTTGAAGAAGAGAACATTATAATAGGGAGTATTTGTATTTGTATGGTTAGTTAAATATTGATATCGGAATAAAAATAAATATTCCAAAATAGAAACAGAAAATATTTTAATATATCGCCTCTCCCCATATTCTTTCCTTCCAAGTCCAACTTCCCATAAATAGTCACCGTTTGGGAGCGCCTCCGCCGCTCATAGTTTAAATCGCTCACGGAATCCCCGGCGGCGCGTGCACTTCAACCTCTCCTCAGTTCTTCCCAAAAGTGCACTCGTCAGCCACGCGGACCCACACTGTGTATAAAGAATTGCCCGAAGCCGCCGGGATTTAGAATTGGTGATCTTATAAGAACGGCCAAATAAAAGAAATTAAAGAATTAAAAAAAAAAGAATTATTTCTCGTCTTCTTCTTCTTCTCCGTCTTGGGTTGACGGAAAAAATGGCGATTTCTTCCCGGTTGCCGCGATTCTTGAGCGCCAGGACGAAAAAAACAAATCTTTATTTCGCGGCGGCGACCGCCGTCCTCTGTTCTGCGTTCTACCTCATCGGAATCTTGCAACACGGCGGGGCATCCAGTCGCCGTTTGTCCGCCGTCACGGTCCTCCCGTCGGTCAACTGCGACCTTCACACCAAGAACTCAATCGGGAAGAGCGATTCCTCCGGCGGCGCGTTTCTCGACTTCCACGCCCACCACGCCGCGGAAGCGGAGACGGCGGCGGAGGTGAAGCGGTTCCCGGCGTGCGGGGCGGAGCTGTCGGAGTACACGCCGTGCGAGGACACGGAGCGGTCGTTGAAATTCGACAGGGACATGCTGATATACAGAGAGAGGCACTGCCCGGAGAAGGGGGAGGCGTTGAAGTGCCGAATCCCGGCGCCTTTCGGGTACCGGGTTCCGGTGCGGTGGCCGGAGAGCCGTGACTCGGTTTGGTACGCCAACGTGCCTCACAAGCACCTGACGGTCGAGAAGGCCGGGCAGAACTGGGTCCGGTTCAAGGGTGACCGGTTCACGTTCCCCGGCGGTGGGACCATGTTTCCACGTGGAGCTGACTCGTACATCGACGACCTCGGCCGGCTCATCAACCTCAAAGACGGGTCTATCCGGACCGCCATTGACACCGGCTGTGGGGTATGTTTATTCACCAATCCCCTTCTAAATTGCTTTTTAATTATTACTCCGTGTGATTATATGAGTGTTAATATTTGTTTAATTTGGATGAAGATTTATTATCTTGTCATATCACGTGCGAAGAAGCCTTTTTATTATAATTACGGAGTAGTTCCTTGTACTTTGTCATATTCGGATTTTGTTTATGTTGTCTTCATCTTCATATCTAGGGAGTATTTTTTATGGTACATGGGAATTCTTTATAATTAGTTCCTTCCGTTTTGAGTATTTGTTCACTTTTCATTTTTTAGTTATAATTGTTAAATTTTAATGTCAAATTAAATAAAAATTATACGGAATACTAGATATTGATACAAAAATAGTATTATTAAATTTATTATATGAAATATTTTAAAAATATTATTTTATCTAATTAATATAAAATATACTCGGAGTTATTTTTTAATTATTAGTCAAAGGTTGAAAACGATTCACTGAAAAAAGTCAGAAGTAATAAACACCCCAGGGACACGGAGATAGTATGTATGTTGACAACCAATTTTGTGCTAAATATTACTCCATTATTTTTTGAATTCAATGATAATGTTTAACTCTAATTTTGTGCTAAATATTACTCCATTATTTCGTGATCCTACGGTCCACATGTAAAATGTGAAACTTTTTACATTTTTTCATGGTATGTGAAGTTGGTCTTTTCTTTTATTTTGAAAAAGACCCAATATTTTTATGATATCAATGCATTACGGTCTATAAAATGAGTATGAACTTTAAGACCACATAAGAATTTATCTTTCTTAAGAAGGTTATTAATACTTTTTTGTGATAAATAAAAAATTAAGCAAATGTACTCCGACGATGTTACTCCGTCCAGCTTAATTATTTCCAATACAATATACGGAGTATAGGACATCTGTTTAATTGAGAGAATGAATTGTAGGTTGCTAGTTGGGGGGCATACTTGCTCTCAAGGGACATACTGCCCTTATCATTTGCACCAAAGGACACACACGAAGCTCAAGTCCAGTTTGCCTTAGAGAGGGGCGTCCCGGCCACCATTGGCCTCCTCGCCTCCAACCGCCTCCCCTATCCTTCCCGCGCTTTCGACTTGGCCCATTGCTCCCGTTGCCTCATCCCTTGGGCCCAATACGGTAATTCACTAATTCAACCAAAACCTCAAATTTATTTTCCTAGTAAGGCTGCGTTCCATTCGCATGATCTGATCTGATTTTTTGAAGATCCGATCTGATTTAGTCTGGTCTAATCTGGTATGATCTGATCTGCTTGCAGTTATAATTAAAGTTGTTTCTGATCGCGTTTGATCTAATTATAATAAGAAAAAATAATAAGCAAAAAAAAGTTGAACGGAACGCCGCCTAACACGGGCTGAAAATGACATGTTCATGTTCGCATAAATATATTCAGATGGGCTGTACTTGATCGAAGTGGACCGGATCTTACGGCCCGGAGGATACTGGGTTCTCTCCGGGCCACCGATCAACTGGCAGGCCCAGTGGAGGGGCTGGAACAGGACCAGGAAAGATCTGAAGGAAGAACAAGATGGGATTGAGGGCCTTGCCAGAAGCCTGTGCTGGAAAAAGCTGGCCCAGAAAGGAGACCTTTCCATTTGGCAGAAGCCCACTAACCACCTCCACTGCAAGGCCAACAGAAAGGTCTTCAAGAAACCCCTCTTCTGCCACGGAGGCCCAGATCCTGACACCGCGTGGTACACCAAGATGGAAGCCTGCCTGAGTCCCCTGCCGGAAGTTTCCGGCATTCGGGAAATAGCCGGCGGGGCCCTCGTGAAATGGCCCGAGAGACTGACCGCAACGCCTCCGAGGATTCGCTCCGGGAGCGTCGGCGGAGTGAGTGCGGAGGCCTTCCGGGACGACACGACGTTGTGGGAGAAGAGAGTCTCGCATTACAAGCACGTGGATTCGTGGCTGGCAGAGCGCGGAAGGTTCCGGAACGTCCTCGACATGAACGCCGGGCTCGGAGGGTTCGCGGCTGCGCTCGTCGGCGACCCGGTTTGGGTCATGAATGTGGTCCCCGTCGAGGCCAATGCCAGCACTCTCGGCGTGATATAGGAGCGGGGTTTGATCGGGACTTACCACAACTGGTGCGTACGTGCCCTTACGTGTTACTACTTTAGTGTCATATGAACTGTCCATTATGCTTTTTTTTCAGATACGTTGAAAACTGAATGAATGTAGACACGATGTATGTCTAGGTACATTTATTTAATTTTCAATGTATCTAAATGTTAACGTGTAAGTAAGTGTTGTTCAGGTGTGAAGCCATGTCAACTTATCCAAGAACCTATGACTTCATTCACGCGGATGGCGTTTTTAGTCTTTACCAAGACAGGTAAGAACATGCCTTACCAAATGGATGTAATGTATATCATGAAATTTTAACATTTCTGAAGTATATTTCTGATAATGTGGAACTTGCGAGTTCTTAGCAAAACAATATGAGGAATCCTGCAGTACAATTTCAACATGTTATTTGTTTTTCAACAGATGCGAGATTGAAGATATTATGCTGGAGATGGATCGGGTATTGAGGCCGTTAGGGAGCGTGATCATCCGAGACGACGTGGACGTGATGGGGAGCGTGAAGAGCATCGCGGACGGGCTTCAATGGGAGAACCGAATGGGGGATCACGAAGACGGTCCTCTGGTGAGGGAGAAGATTCTGATTGCAACAAAACAGTATTGGACAACCCCTTCTTCTTCTGATGTCAAGAACCAATAACAAGGGTCATATACAATACAAGTTCATAGTCTGGATTTCTATTGGGTTTAATATATTTTTTTTGTTCATAGTTTTTTTCTTAAAATTATTATATATAATTTTGTTTTTTTTTCATTTTCCAATGAGGTTTCAGCTGCACAAACAGTTGTTTTCCTTTGTCATTTTACAAGCATGTTGCAATTTTATTCGTGAGAATATAATCTAATTGATGTAACTTTTAAGTTTACATTGTGTGGGTAAAATGGACCATTCTCCATTAAAAAAGAATCATGCACTGATGGTAAATATCAGTAGTTCACAGAGCTGCTACCTATATAATTCCTTCACGATAAAAATGATGGTAAATATCAATATTGTGAATTGCTCTGTATAATTACATGTCATTTTTTTGTTACTACTACCTATACTTTATAATTAATTTAGTACTTAACCAATTTTAAATGTAGAAAATACATAGATCTATTTTTAAAACTACTTTCACTGAATAATTAAAATGCTTTGATCTTTTTTATGCAAGATGGTTTAAAAAATAATAAAAATAATAATAGGGGCATGTCGCCGGTGGACATTGTACGTGCAGTTGGCAAAGTAATGAGTGTCAAGGGGGTAATATCTGAGTTCGATTTCTGACAACTGCGCTGGGAGACAACTATGCTAAGTATAGTAACTATGCAAGTGTCAGGAGCAGACTTTACTATTTACCACCAATCTGCAATTAAAATCTAATTTACATCCTCTCAATGACGATCAAGATAAAACTCGTCTTTTAATAGCAGGGGCATGTAATTTTCTTAGTGGGGTATATTTGAAAGTGACTAGGGAAGCTGCCCCTAATCCAAAACACATAGATGATGATGGATACACCCCCGTAGTAATTAAGGTCTTTCTAATTTCTAAAAAAAAATTATACTCTCTCTATCCCATAAAGTCATTCACGTTTCAAAAAAATTGTATTCTTTAAAGTCATTCTCATTTATATTAAAAAATCACTTTTACTCCTTATTTTTTCATACCCTATCTATCACTTCATACCTTTTTTTCTAATAATCAACACATCACATCATACGTACTTTTACCATCACATAAAGGATATTTTTGGAAAGTCAACACAAAAATTATCCTTCCTTATTTTTCCAGCTTAGTCAAACCGTCCCTACCTTTATGGAAGTATGGAACCGTGGGAGTAAATTTTATGGAAAATGAGTTTCTTTAGTAATTTAATTTGTGCTAGTTCTTAATAACAGAAAGCTTTTTATATATTGTCTTCGACTTTAAGATACTACGTTTCTGGAATTTTGATATTCGATATTTGAAAATCATTTTAGAATCAATCATTTGACCAAAGATATTATTTTTAACATTGTCTTTAAATGAGTAATATTGGATCAGTTTTTCAATACTCCACATCGAAGAACACAAATACATTAATTACTATCCATATTTCTACTCTAATTTTTATCCATTAATTATTATCTATATAAATATTTTATTTCAATTTTTTCAATGATCCAAGAACAAATTTGAAAAGTTATTTTTATTTTTCTTAAATTTGCACATAAAATCAAAGCGGAAAGATAATTTTTAGACAAAAGTAATATCATAAAATATCCTTTATATTTTTTGTGAATCCTACATAATTAATTCTGAAAAGGTATTCTACGGTAATTATATGGTATAGCCGGATGTACTTTCTATTGGCACCATATGACAAATTTGTATTTAAAAAATACAAATTTGGGGCCCGATTATGGCCTTGATCAGGTTTGGATCGATGCAGAGGATCTCTGGGCAGAGAAAAAGAAGAACAGGCTCGAAAATGATCTCAATGATTTAATGGTATGGTACACTCTGTCACTCTCTCTGTATAATCCCAAATTTGATTGAATTAGATTTCCTTGTGTTTCATAGTTTTCTCTTTGTTCTTACAATGTAATATTCTGTTTCTAATTGTTGGAAAAGAATAGCTTCTTAGGTTCTTCGTTTAGTTTAATTTCGTTATAATCATTGGTTTACAAATCCAGGTTTCCACATTATGTCTCACTAATTTAATGATGAGATGGTGTTTCCAGGATTCTGTTTAGTACTGAGTACTGTAATTTTTATATAATGATTGTAAATATGTTAGTAGAAAAATGTTCCAGCAGCCTTTGGGAAAGATTAAGGCTTAGAAAGAACATCCATTAAAACTTGGGGTGCTAAATTCGTTCTGATATACTCCGAATGTTTGTATATTCGTTCTAATATAAGAACAGTATACTATGGAGTAACATTCAGTCTCTCTCTTGTTATACGGAGTATTATTTCTTTTATACCATTATTATAATTATTTGTTTTACGGATGAAACTATGTTATGACTTAACTCGTTTGGAATAAGCAGATAATGAGCTATTATATTGTACAGTCCTTTGATCTTGTTGGTTCAAAGTTTTAAGTAACTTGCTTGAATTTATAAATTTTAGGATTTAGCACTCGGATATAATATTCTTCGTTTTCTTGTAGTTTAACTGAAAAAGGCATAGTTTTTTCCCCTGGGTGGGTGTTTTAAGCAGTTTTTGTTGCATGATGGGATTCATGTATGTTGCATTGTCCGTGTTATTTGAAGTACTGTTATTGTCAATTAATCTCTCAAGTGCTGCTATATATATTGAGGACATCTCACGCTTCTCTTACAGAAAAATTATATAAAAGAGAGCTTTAGAATGGGATTCAATGAGTTTGGAGATTTCTATTATAGCCGCGGTCAGCTACCAGATTCTCTCAAAAGTTATAGCCGGACACGCGATTATTCCTCAACATCAGATCATATAATCCATATGTGCTTGAACGTGATTCTAGTTAGCATTGAGATGAGCCAATTTATACATGTTACAACCTATGCTAACAAAGCAGAGCAAATCCAAGATGCTTTAGATCCTATTACAATGTCCAAACTTCGTTGCGCTGTTGGGTTGGCACACTTAGAGGCTAAAATGTACAAGCTCGCTGCTCGGAAGGTATGCTTATTATTTCTCATTCTGTCTTATTTTTATTCCCAAGCATATACTATTTCCAAATGTTTGGGGACATTGATGTCTTACCTCAATAAGAGTTTACCTCAACAAAAAAGACCCCAAAAAAATGATAAGAGTTTTAAAAATACCAGGTATATATACATTTTCAAAGAATGGTTTACAAAAGCATTGCTGACAATTATACGTGGAAGTTGGAACTAATGAGTCGTTTAGATATTTAACTCTTAATGTTGCCTACCTAGTCATTTTGGCATAGAAAAGCCCCCGCCCCCCACCACCACAAAGAAAGGCTAAACAGCCATTTAATATTTATTTACTCCGTAAATGAGTACAAAAGGGCTATATTTTGTTGTCATTGATAAAAAAAATTATTTACTGTTCTTTTGGGCCTTTGTAGTTTTTGGAAGTTGGTCAAGAGTTGGGGAACCATTATATGGAAGTAATTGCACCCCAAGATGTTGCAACATACGGTGGCCTTTGTGCACTTGCAAGTTTTGAACGAGCAGAACTGAAGGCAAATATGATTATTCTTAAATTATTGCAGTTTAAATGTGGATTTAGCCTCAAAATTTGTTGGATTGTAATTACTATGTGACTGTTGTTTTTGTTTGCAGAGCAAAGTTATAGACAACGTTAACTTTAAGGTTTTCTTAGAGTTAGTACCTGAGCTGCGGGAAGTTATTCATGATTTCTACGCATGGTAAGTTGACTCATTAACCCGCTCTCCCCCCGATATGTATGTTTGGTTTTCAGGAGATAAGAACAAAATGGGTCAGACATAGATGGAGAAGAGAGAATTGTGGTAGATTCTTTCCTGCTGGTTGGTTGAAATAAACAGGAGAGAAATAGAAAGCAAATATGTTTATGCTATTTTTGAAATAAATAGAAAAAAATATCCCTACATACTGAATTCAAATGTAAAGCAAGGGTATGGGCAAATGGAAAAATAAGACTCCTAATTTCCTCCCTCATTCTTGAGAACCTTCTCATTTACTTATTATTTCCTCTCCATTTTTTTGCTTGCCAACCAATGGAAAGATGTCATTTATGTACGTTTTCTTTCATACCCATTTGTATCTTCCCGGTTTCCCCTACTAACAAGTAACAAATGCTTATAAAGTTGGGTCCCTGTTATACTTGTCTTTCTAACGTATTTCATTTGTGAATGCAGCCATTATGCTTTGTGTCTTGAGTACCTAGGAAACCTTAAAGCAAACCTTTTGCTTGATATCCATTTGCATGACCATGTTGAAACACTGTACAGTCAAATCCGTAACAAAGCTCTCATACAGTACACTCATCCATTCGTCTCCATTGATCTGCACCTGATGTCCAATGCTTTTAAGACCACTGTTTCGGGGCTGGAGAAGGAGCTTGAATCTATGATTACCAATGACCAGATAAAGGCAAGTTGGTGAATTTTCAGCCCTGATTATTTCTACTTCTTTGCACGACCATGGATTTCTTGCGGTATTTGGTCATTTCCAGTCACTTATGCGGCGAAAATCAAGCATAAATTGCCCAAAAGCCGCAAGAAATCCAGCAATGCAAAGAAGTAGAAATAGTAAAAGTTGGGAACCAACATAATAGTTGTTTCCTATGGGTCAATAGTGGGATTCTTTCTTCTTATATTTCCTCATATTTTATATATCTACTTAAGAAGGCATTATCTTTTGGTCCTTTCTGGTGACTACTTACTCAGTGAATATCTACCAGAATTTAGCTCAATAAGTGGTTGGAACTTGGAAGCACCAAAATTCCAAAATGAAGAACACGAATGACCTAAGATTTTACACAATCAAAAGTGGAAAATCTTATTCCACATTTCCTAATATTTTCTACTCCGTAATTTCTAACGAAAGAAGAATTGGAATTTGTGCATTTTGTGGACCAGAGTGGTTTAGGAGTGGCGCACTAAAAAGCATTTGTGGTTCGTGCAGGCTCGCATTGACTCCCACAACAAGATTCTATATGCACAGCACGCAGACCAGAGGAAAACAACGTTTCACAAGGCTCTGCAGACCGGCTGGGAGTTTGACCGGGACATGAGAGCTATGCTTTTGAGAGCAAACCTCGTGATGCGCGAGCCGAGCTCCTTGAAACAACACCGCCAACAACCTAGTTTGATCCCACACAAGTAGGGTCTGGGAACACAAGAACATATAAATATATAATATACAGATCACATATACGATGACGTGAAAAAAGGATATGAATTCTTAATCTTTTTCCCCCTTCATTTTCAGGAGACACCCACCACAGAGTATATAATCCTATGCTGTGTTTTTCCATGTGTTATATAATGCCAGTAATTGACTAATTGCTTTAACACAAAGTCTGCAATGTGTAGTGTGTATACCTGAAAAGTGTTTATGCATCTACGAGTAGGAATAAAGTGTAGTTTGTATACCTGAAAAATAAAATGTGACCATAGAAAATGATAATTTTAACCTTATCTTATTTTAGTGAACCTAAACAATTTGAAGGAATAAAGGTTAGAAGTAATTTTAGAAACCATGTGTTATATATGATGTGATATTTTGATCATATCTCTATTTATTTATAAATATAGATTATAAAAATAATATATTTCAAAACCATGTTTCAAAATAAATATATTGATAAAAAATTTATATAAAAATTCAATATATTTTTTCTGTAGTATGTGATCAAAGTTTAAAAAGTTTGACAATAAAAATTAAACTGGGAAGTTAATTTTAGGATAGTGAGTACTTCACAGTTACACATAAAAGAAATAATCTAAGAACCACTCCGATCTGTATGAAATAACGTTCCACTAACACTCTTAAAATAATTCCAATTTATTCATAAAAAAGAATCAATTTCTTTATAAAGGAAGGAACTGTTGGTTCTTCATATTTCTCCCTTTTCTACACATTTATTTTATTCATACACGTTTTTATTTCTTTAAAACATTTTAAATGTTCCAATAAAATATTTGTAGGACAAAGTGTATTAACAATTTTAAACAAAACAATAAAATAAGAATACTTCTTAGTACAAATTCACTACCAACACTACGAAGTACTCCATACTATTTTAATGTGATAAATTTTTGTTATTTTATGAGTAAATTCCCTCAGGTATTTTTTAAATTAGTCACCAAAATTAATTAATTTCCAAGATAGTAACGTTAATTAAAAATAATGCTCAACTCAGTCCCCAACTAACGACTATTAAAACGACGATAAACTTTATATTACTTCCCCAAAATGATTCTCCGTACTTTCTAACTAGTATTTTTCAAATTGATCCATTTTCGATATAAAAACATATTAGTTGTGGAAAAATATTTTAAATTCTGTAATATGGCAATATAATACTTAAAACTATAAATTTAAAAGTAAATATTTTCAATTATTTATAATTATTTAGAAGAATAGCATGTAAACAAAATGTTTAATAATCGTTAAAGAAATCGGCATAAATATAAGTAAAACATAAATGAAGTACCAAAATATAAGCTCTTTTTCTATGTTTTACTCCTATTTATGATGATTTATTCAACATTTATTAAATATTTTGTTTACATGATATTTTTTTAAATAATTGTAAATAATCTAAAAAGTTACTTTCAGATTGATAAAGTTATTTTTATTATTTTTATTATGATATTATCATCCTATAAAATTTAAAATATTTTTCCATAATTAATACAGAGTATATTTTTATTTCAAAATTGACCAATTTGAGAAAAGACGCAGTTAGAAACTACCATCTTGGCAAAGTAGTATAAGGTTTAACGTTTTTTTAACATTTTTTCAATGGCCGTTAGTCAGGGGGATTGAGCCGAGCATTATTCTCAATTACCGAGTATCATTTCGAGAATTAATTAGTTTTGAGAATTATTTGAAAAAACACATAGTTATTGAGTAATATTCTGAGAATATATTTAGTTATACGGAGTAATATAGATTTAGTACAATTAAGTTTATTTTAAAATATAATTTTAAAAAATATATTTTTTAATATTTAATTATTTTAAATTATATTTAATTCGTGATGAAAGAATATAATTTGACTAAAAAATTAAGTGTGGTTTTTTAGGGAGAGAAAGTATTTTTGTAATCTCCTAAAAGTTTATCCTGATGTATCCCCATGGTTCTATACTCTTCTCCCAGATTACAGTACTCCAAAGATCACTCCCTAATCTCTGCCATTTTTGTGCTTCGTTTGCTTCACTTAGTCTTCTTCATACGCTCAGATCTTCAAATTAAATGTAGGATTTCTGGTGTGCAAACGGCGAGATCTTGATTACAAGTGTTAATGTGAACACGCAATGGGCCATTTGTCCATACATTCCTCCTCGAAGCGGAAGCCGCGGCGGTGGCGGCTCCTGGACTTGGTGACGGCGTTCTTATTCTCCGCCGTCTTTGTTTTCTTCCTCCTCCTCTTCACGCCGCTAGGCGACTCGCTCGCGTCGTCCGGTCGCCAG
Source organism: Cuscuta campestris (assembly GCA_900332095.2). Lineage (NCBI taxonomy): Eukaryota > Viridiplantae > Streptophyta > Magnoliopsida > Solanales > Convolvulaceae > Cuscuta > Cuscuta campestris. Next base: position 840,171 of record OOIL02001452.1, read on the forward strand.
TCGCTGCTGAACTCATACGAGGGCGCGCAGCAGCGGAGGCGCCTCGCCGCGCTCATCGAGGCCGGACACAAGCCTCCCCCGATCGATGTATGCCCCGCCGATTACTCCGACTACATGCCCTGCGAGGATCCTAGGGCGCGCCGGGAAAAGCATTGCGTCTTGCCTGAAGACGCGCCGCTTTGCTTGATTCCGCAGCCTGGTGGTTACCGAGCTGCTGTTTCGTGGCCGGAGAGTTTGCACAAGGTTTATTGCTAGCATCCTCGATTTGGATGTGATTAATTACTGTTACAATTATTATGTTAAGTTCTCAAATTATACTTTACAGTTTTAGTACCAGATCAGCTAATATAATCTTCACTGAACTTAGAATTGTGGAACCAACCATCCAGAGAGTGTCTAAAAAAGCCATCCAGTGTTCTAGTTCATCTAGAATAGCTTTTCTATGTTGATTATATCTGCCTGCATCTGTTATAAAGTTCCAATTGTCACATTTTTTGTCATTTATTGGAATGGTTGGGGTGATAGTGGTTAAATGCAGATATGGCACGACAACATGCCTTACGAAGAAATTGCTAACTGGAAAGGCCATGGTGGAGGGGGGATGAAAGAAGAAGGTCCATACTTTACCTTTCCTGAACATAGTCCCATGTTTTCGGATGGAGCACAGCCGTATATTGATAAACTCAAACAATATATTCCTATAGCTGGTGGAGATCTGAGGACAGCTCTTGATATGGAATCTGGGGTGCAAATTCAGTTCTTTTTTTTCTTCCTTTGAGACCATCTATTGATTATATCTGAAAATTTGTTGCTCTTGCTAACCATAGGTTGGGAGCTTTGGAGGTTTCCTACTTGCTGAAGACATGCTGACCCTTTCTCTTGCTTCTAAAGGTTCGAATAAACAACAAGTACAGTTTGCGTTGGAACGAGGAATACCTGCATTTGCTGCTACTCTAGGAACTTACAGGCTTCCATTTTCTGCTTTTTCATTTGATTTGGTGCATTGCTTGAAGTGCTCAGTTCCCTTTACAACACACAGTAAGTTTTTTAAATTATTCTCACTGTGACATATAATTACTATTTCTGATTCTTACAAAACAATATAACATTGCAGATGCAACCTACTTTATTGAGGTTGATCGGTTGCTTCGACCGGGAGGCTATCTTGTCATTTCTGGTCCTCCCGTACAGTGGCCTAAACAAGATAAAGAATGGACAGATCTCCAAGCTGTGGCCAGATCGTTGTGCTATGAGCTGATTGTCGTGGACGGTAACACTGCCATTTGGAAGAAGCCCAACAGGGATTCATGTCTTCAAAAAAATGAATTTGAGCTTGAATTGTGTGATGACTCTGATGAACCAAGTGTTGCATGGTTATACTAAGATACATTCTTGGTTTTTGCAGTTAGATTATTGATGAATCATTCACCTCCTCATTTATTATCTACATAGCTGATGGAACCTTGTCTAGTTACCTGATTGTGTTTGGTCATCTGAATGGATTGACAGGTATGTAAAGCTGAAAAAATGTGTCAGCAAGTGCTCTTCTGCAAAAGGAAATATTGCTATTGGTGCTATTCCAAAATGGCCGAAGAGGCTGATGAAAGCTTCTTCTAGGGCTGCTGCATTGAAATATGGATTGGACGTTTTTGAAGCCGACATTAGAAGATGGGCAAGGAGAGTGGCATACTATAAGAAAACGTTGAACCTGAAATTAGGGACTCCAGCCATACGAAATATCATGGACATGAATGCATTCTTGGGAGGCTTTGCTGCAGCATTGTCATCTGATCCAGTTTGGGTGATGAACGTGATTCCTGCTCGTAAGCCTTTGACACTTGATGTCATCTATGATAGAGGTCTTATTGGGGTTTACCATAATTGGTAATTCATTCTTGAACTTTTCAAGTCTTTATATAATTCTCTTTTTTGTATTCAACCATCAAAGTGTGGTGTCATGTTATTTTATGGAACTGAAGGAATTGATAAATGAAGTGCCCTGACAATGGTAAAAATAGCTAGAATATCTTAATCACACAATTGTTCGCAGTGACGCAGTCAACATTTGACATGCTGGCTGATACACTTGCAGTTTCTAGCACTTGGCTAGAGTGTCAACTTCCTTTGAAGTACTCTGCTATGACTTTTTGAAGTTCTGCTCTCTTTGGTTGACACTTGACAGTTAAAAAAATTTAATCAGCTGTGTTTTGGAAATCATGGTCTTAATGATGAAATCAACACAAACCCCTAAGGCCCTAAAAGAAGTTTAAGAATTTGAAGTTGTTTTGTATTATTTATCCATGATAGGTGTGAACCTTTCTCTACTTACCCCCGGACTTATGATCTGATTCATGTAGCAGCTATTCAATCTCTCATAAAGGATCCTTCTTCTGCCACGAGCAGGTGTGTATATGATTTTTATGCAAAAATGTCGTTCCTTCCCTGAATTATGTTATGTAGCTGTTTTACTCAATTTTCAATGTTAGGGTTGTGTTCTCGTCTTCTCGAAGTTCTTAACCATGCAATTTTGATCCTTCATACTGAAAGGGCTAAAACTATGGTCTGTTTTGAAGCAATGTTTGCAATTAGGGTTTGTGTTTTGAATACGTATTAATGGTATATATTAATTTTAAAAGCTAATGGAAGCCGGGCTCTAAACCATTTCCCATTTATTCAATCATAAGTTTGGGATCAAGTGTAGGATTTTGAAAGACTGAAACAGACGTAACATGGTTAAGAGATTTAGGATCCATTCATAATCACATTGATGACTAGTCAATTTCTTGGAGTATGATGTTTCCCCATTTGATCATGCTCTAAAGTTTTAAACTTTAAACTGGTGTCATCTAACAATTCATAAGTTCAAGTAATACAGTGAGCATCCAGTCATTGACCGTAGGATTAGTGAGAATGAATTCTGTTTTATGAATGTGTCTGGATGTGCATATTGTGTTATTGTTTAAATGACTTTACATAGCATAAAAGGAACTGCAATTGGACAAGATTGTACATGGATCAGAATATCAATATATGTAGTAAATAACTTACTTTCTGCTTCCCAAAATAAAATTATGTTTTTTTCCACAAAATGTGAAATTGCATGGTTGAGATTTATGCATAGGAGAGAGAAATAATGTGAATCATTCAACACTTTTCTTAAAAGGAACAAGAACTTTATTTTGGAATGTTCTAAAAAGAAAAGTGACAACTTTATTCTCGGATGGATGGAGTACATTTTTTGTCAAAGTTTACAGGCATTTGCTGGAGCTCAACCTTTGCAAAATCTAGGTCCATACATTCTGCCTTTTTTGTCCTTTGTATCTTTTAATTCAATAGATACAGAACAGTGATATATTCATCCGGAAAACCACTTGCAATTTGCAGTATGCGACTTTGCGTTGCATTTTACTTAAATGTCAAGTTATCACCCATTAAACCTTGTAATTGGGGTTTTGAAGAAACCATACTCTGTTGGGTAAATTCTTTTGGGCTTTATTTGTTTACAGGTGGAAATTTTTTCTGATTTCTCTCATTCGAATAAGGAAAATATTCTCCTTGGTTCAATAGACTTTTGTGGAAAAATTACCACCCGTTTTTAAAACTAGGAGTTATTTTCCTCAAACAGTTTTACATTTCCTATTTTTAGTGAGTCAAACGCTATATATCTGTTATACATAGAACAACTTGTTTTCCTCTGAAAATATTTTCAATGTCATTTTCCTACAAACAAACAAAGCCTTAGCTTCTAGATGTTAATGTATTACATTATGGTATAATAATCCAGTTTTGGGGCTTTTTTTCTTGGGCCATTTTGAACCTCATAATCTAGACTATAAAATCTCTTACTTTTGCAGGTGTGACCTTGTCGATTTGCTTGTGGAGATGGATAGAATTTTAAGGCCAGAAGGAACAGTTGTCTTTCGGGATTCACCTCAGGTGATCCGTAGATTAGAACGAATCACTCAAGCTGTAAGATGGACTTCAAGTATCCACGAGGACGAGCCCGGATCACCGGGAACAGAGAAAATCTTAGTAGCAATAAAGAAACATTGGACACCAGATTCCTCATCTAAGTGACGGCGTTGTGCCCCATTTGTCTCAACTTCAGGTATTGTTTGCCTATCACCAAAACCCATACCAAGTGTCTGGTTCATTCTTTTGTTTGATTTTACATTTTTACCCCTACTTTACTTCCAAATAGGGGTAAGGTAAGATCTACATACCCCCCCCCCCCNCCCTACTTGTGGGATTTTACTGAGTTTGTTGTTGTTGTAAGCTCATATCTCAAACCCCCTAAAAACCGTTCGCATATGGGAAGAAGATTTTGACCCAAACACCATAAGTTAATCGTACCAATCTTATCCCAAACGTCTGGCATGTTACTCAAACTCATACCCGACACCCGAACGCGAACCTTCGGGTATGATACTCGAAACCCATACATGTAAGAGAGGGACATGTTTTGTTCCTTTTTGCTACAGATTGTTTCCCACTGTAAGTGTTTTTTTTAAACCGATTCTTTTCGTGCTGTTTTGTTCAAGTTGTGGAAGGGAAGTAGTGGAAGAAATAGAATGAAGGTGAAGTGTACAAATACAGAAATGCCTTTCAGCCTTTGTAATTCATATGTCACAACCTTGTAAAAACCTATGTTCATTTGACAATTATGTACTTTATCTTATATATATGCTATATGCTCAAATAATCATGCCCAACATGTTTATACTACGAAGCGCTTTCCTTGTACTCTTTCCAACCGAACCTATTCGATATTTGTTAGTCATTAGAAGGCTGGTGTCTTATACTCTTATGTCGTCTATAAATAGATTTCTCCGGTACGTGGGGATTGAGATCTGAAATAATTTTCTTGAATCTACTAAATGAAATAAACTTTCATTTTATCTTTTTCTAAAATCTCTCTTTGGCTACATTCTAACCACATGTCTTTTACTCTTCAACATTTTTCTTTGACTCTGAGAATCCAAAAGGTCAAAACTCAATTAGACTACAATGGTTGACTAAATTTATCATTTCTTCCTTTGTCAGAAAACAAAAGTCCCGTTTTGGATTACGATGGTTGGCTAAATTTATTACTTGGTATAAATTGGATTTATTTAAATAATGGTATATCATAATATTATTTTAAAATAAAAATTATATGCTTAAAACTGTATTAGAATGTGAAAATAAAAATTGAGATAAGGTTTTTGAGACGAAAAGAAAGATAAATAATGAAGCAACCAATAAATTACTTTTGGTGATGTGAGTTTTATTAACATAAAACATTTAGTACAAAACGAGAGAAATAAATATTTTTTAACACTTATTAACAAAATAATAAACGAAATGCTCTCTCCCAATCTTTACAACAAAGCATAATAACCTCTATTGTTTTTTTATAATAAAAAGACCTGTGAGTAATTTCAACAAAAATCGCAACACTCTACATTAATTTTCTCATGAAACAACACTATACGGACTATTGGTAAACTCGGGCCGGGCGTTTTAGCCCGTGGCTGCGGGCGCTTTGTAATTTTGTATAGACAAATCTGAACTCTGAAGTCCAACCCGGGAGCAGGTTCGGTATGAGCCCAAATCTGACCCGGCCTGGCCCACTTTACGTCAATATATCAGATTTTCAGATCTGTCCACTTCAACATGTCCCCACCAGTCTAGCTAATCCAGTGCAGCAGAACTCATACTCGCAAATTATTTTTCTGTCCCAAAAAATTATTTACATTTACGCTCTTTTTTTATCAAAATTATCGTATTGATTTCAATTTTTTTATTATTTTGATCACAAATTTTGAAATTTTTGTTCACTTTAAGATGTAATTTGATACTGTATCAAATTTATATAATATTTACTTATTTATTCAAACTTATACAGAATCTTTAATTAATGATCAAAGAAACCACAAAAGTTAAAATTAAGACGACACTCTTGACTCTTGAGACGGATAGACTATTATTTATTTATTTTACCTATAAACTTTGATCATTATTTTACAAAATAAAATAGTTAATACAGATTATCAGTATCACCTAATATTTTTTAACCATTTTGGGATTGTTGGAATATTTGCTTTATTTATTTATTTATTTATTTATTTATTTATTATTAATTTATATAAACGAGTATCATTATTATATATATCCCAAAGGAAGAATTAAAATGAATGATGCTCATATTTGCTCTCAACCTGTGTGTGTGTGTGTGTTTAATGCAAATTTATTAAAGAATCCCGCCCTTTTAAAATTGGTTCAAGTTAATTAAAAGGAGTGATAGATTATAGATATGTTAGTGGTCAACATCTTCAAAAATCAAACTCTTTAAATTCCCACGGTACAATTCAAGGCCATGATATGGTGGAACTTGAAAAAAAAATTAAGGATATGTATGTATATTGGCATTTAATTAATTGAGTCACCTAGCCTTTTATAGAAAGAAAAAACATTGGTACCTAATCTCAGGGGAAAAAAATATTATATGTAAAAGATTGGTGAATAGTCACCACAAAAAAAGTAAAATGAACTTTAATCATAGATTGGCTCTTAACCTATATATTATAGAATTTGAGGAATGAGTCCGTATACATTTGCAAATACCAAAGATGAAAAATTAATCGGATATGTTATTGATTCTAGGTATGTTAAAAAGTGATCTGATTTATTTTATATTCGAGATTCTACTCGAAAATTTTAAATTATATTTAATTTTGAAGATTTGAAAAAACAATACTTGTTTAATAAAACCTTCATATTATTTGTTCCGTATTATTGTTGTATACTACGTATATCTTAAAATTACTTAAAATTCAAAAAAAAAACACCATATAATACTAACTTTATCATATACTCCATATTTTTCAAAATCTTGTTAGTTTTTAAAAACTCCATATATTTCAAAATCTTGTTAGTTTTTAATTCAAAAAATGGAATAATAATAAAAAGAAAATTAATTTAATGAACATGCCTTCTCAGTGCAAATACCTATTAGTTCGAACCCAACCTAACCGACATGCATATTTGCTCTACCACAAATCTCCTCATTTTCTTCTTCATCTTGATTATTATTATTATTATTATTATTAGTGAATGTGGAATCCTAGCTAACAAAAACTAGACACAAATTCAATATTCACTATAACTTCTCAACTGCATTTTCAGTCCACAATTCAATAAGTACTTAAACATATCCAACCAAACATGCCCTAATAAGTCTCCCCCGCCAGCCATGCACGCATGCATCTCTCACACGTACGTCCAACCAGAAGCAAAGATTTTTTTTTTACTCTAAGAAAAAAGGCAAAGATTTTACATGAAGTCAATAACAATTTGTAATTTTGACTTGAGAATTAATTAATTGCAGCCATGCAAGCATATATATATATATACTCCCTCCGTCTCATAAAGTGTTACCCATTTTGACTAAAGTTGAAATTAAAGGAGCAATAATTTTGTGTTGACTTTCCAAAAATACCCTTGATGCGATGGGTAAAAGTCGGATGTGATGTGTAGATTATTAGGAAAAAAGTATGATGTGATAGGTAGGGTTTGAAAAAGTAAAGGGTAAAAGTGGTTTTTTAATAGAAATGGGTAGGAGATTGTGGGACACAATTTTTTTAAAAGGTGTAAATCTTTTTGGGACGGAGGGAGAATATGCCAGGATGTGTGGGATTACAAATTAAATGCAAGAGATGCATATCATATTCATACACATACTCCCCCGTTTAAAGTCAAAACTGATAAATTTTGATCATTAATCAAATAAATTTTATAATCTGTAATACATATTTGATAAAAGAATAATTTTAGCGGAATCATCATGTAAAATATTTTTAAATATTTGTTTTATATATCTAATTAATATACCATGTAATTTTTATTTTTATTTAGTTATAGGTAAAATGTCGATCGTGATGGACTAAAAAAACTCAAAACTGGATAAACACTCTTGAACGGAGAGGATATCATTTGGTCAAGAGTGGTATAAATGAATGAAAATAATCAAAAGAAAAACATATTGTCAAATTAGTTGGATGAGAGCATAACTGGTGATGACCACCACATTTAATTTAAGAGATGCACTCCAGAAGCATTAAGTATTTAATACTTCATCCGTCCATAATTAATTATTTACCGAGTACTCTCAAAACAAAAAAATACATATTTTTTAGAATATTTGAGGATAGTTGATCGTAAACCGAAACGATACAAATTAAAAAGATAGGACGAAGGGGGTCCAAAAGGGAAAATTTTAATTAGAACTTGAAATGAATAAAAAATGAATTACGAATTTTTCGGGAGTTTATCATAATTTTCTTATTCATTATAAGAAATGAATAATTAATTTGGAACAAACAAAAACAAGAAAATGGATAATTGTTTTTACTTTAAAAATTAAAAATATAATGGAGAATGTAAATCTTCTTCAGTGTGCTTTTAATTTGGGCACTTTATTAATTTGTGGTCGCAATACTTGACCCTTTTGGCACAGATTTTTTCAAATCTATTGTTGACATTAATATTCTTTTTTTTTAAATAAATAAATAAATGCATGGCAACCTTATGCGGCGTTTGGTTTTTGGAAATATAGTTATTTGAAATAATGTAATTCTCTTTATTACTTTCCTGGAAGCATATTTATAAAATTAGTTATTTTTGATTTCTTAAATATAAACTTGGGAGGTTTGTCTTTTTCAACAAATTTTCATTTATTTTTATGTATTAATTCGGTTTGTAATGCGGAGTGTCTACCAATACCTTTATTCATTAGCTCAATTCTTCAATTTGTAATTTTTATTCCAAAATTATTGTTCTAGTTTAATATAATTTGTATAATTATTTTGACCACAAATTATAAATATTTCCTTTGCACTCATAAATTTTTTCTAGATACTATTTACATGGTCAAAGTAACTTATCTTGTTATTTATTTTTACCATTCATTTCATAAAATAATATAGTTTTTTCACATCTTCTTTTGTATAACTTCTCAGGTTTTTTTTACTATATAAACTTTATTTTGAATTTTACGTCCAGAATCAAATGAATTGAATTGAAAATAAAATTGGTTAAGTATTGTAACACGCAATGAGAATATTTACGAAACAGGTGAAATATACTTTTAAATGAATACATATTATAAAAATATGACATATCAAAAGTAATTCTTAAAATAAACACAACTATATGTTTTTTACTTCGTTTAATTTTATAAAAATCAAATTAGAGTGATAATTATTAATTTTAATACGGACTGTATTAATATTATCAGCTTGTAAGTTTCCGCAAAATATGCTCCTCACGCTGGGTAGGCTAGCTCTAAGAAGTCAACGACCTGGGCTCGGCCCAACAGTTCCAAATTCCAATACATGTCGAGGTTCGGCCCAACAAATCATGGCGTCAATGGAGAAAATAGGTCGGTCTGTGGGACTTATGGTGCATTACACGTCACGGATTACCTCATTCGCGGGTGAAATAGGTAACATAAGTAAAAAAAATTAATAATTAATCCCATTAAAATAAAAAATTTATGAAGCATATAATTTTTAAGAAAAATAAGAGATTAATGTTGTTTATGATAAAATCCTGCCCAATCTTCTATGTTACAAACTAGATATTTATAAAATGGAACATAGAAAATTAGAACAAACTTATATGTCCAACACAAGGTAAAATTTTCAAATTTTCATTTTTATATAATATATGGAATGTTTCGGGTGATAGATTGGTGACGGGAGAAAAACTTCTCCATCCGCATCCAACTGGATCCCCCATGAATCATGAATCGTCTATCCATCACTCTTTTCTTTTTGGGTTTTATCTATGGGAGTGTGTCGGGTGAATCAGTTATCTATCAAATTGGCTAGAGATTGATATCCATCCATACTCCTATATAAATCAGATTCAGTACTACTTCCTCTTATAAAGTTTTTCAAAAGAAAAATAAGGTGTGTTCAAAAATGTGTAATTTTAATATAATATTATTTTCAAATTTTATCTTTACTTTATAATAAGTTAGAATAGATAAGTCATAATTAAAATTAATTAGAATTATCTATTTGTAAGATGCTCGTTTTTTATCTTTGAAAAGTTTTATAGAACGAGTAAAGTATTAAACTTATTTCAATTTTCTTAAAAAAATTGTGAGTATTTGTTTCACAATAAAAGATACTCAAACCTAGGTCATGTTCTATTTAACTTATTATTATTACTTATTCCTTTTTTTATTGGAATAAATTTAGATCAAATCAGATCAAAAATATGTTTAAATATAACTACACCTAGATCAGATCAGAACTTATTTTAATCAGATCAAAATCATTCACATCAAGTGAAGAGAACATGACTTTAGTTCTTTCATAGTTTTTTTTACTCTTATCTATGAAGTTCTCCCTTTTTATTTTAGAGCAATCAATAAAGAGTACAATATATCTTTGGTATACATAAGAATCTTATATGGAGTACTATAATCAAAGTTTCCTTTATTTTTATTGGAATCAGATCAAATCGAACTAGATCGGAAACATATTTAAATATATACAACCACACTTAAATCAAAACTCATTCCAATTAAATTAGAATCAATCAGATCATATAAAGAGATTACTCATTTTAGGGTATGATGTTGATCAACTAAATTAGGGCCTCATTTGGCATCAATGTAGACGTTAGTGTTAGTGTTTAGAAAAGTCTATATGATAGTATCTTTAAGAGTCAGCATTTTCAAAATTAATCAATACTATTAAATCTATATCCAATATACTAACACTAATAAAAAAAAACGTTGTTTTCAAATAACGCGGGAGTGCCAATGGAGAGAGCCTTTATGTAAGCACCAAATAGTCCAAAGTGCTTGTATTCCTTGTAGCCCGCCCTTAGTATTGAAAGTGTAGGCTCTTATAGGGTAGCCAATTGAAAGCGTTTAGGAAGGGTAGGGCAGGGCCGTATAGTAGTAGATTGGTAGGGACACCCCTTGGAAGAAAAGCCACAACTGAAAGAGCTGTCTTTCAATTATTGGGCTTCCCCTTCGCCAAAAGGATCATGTATGTATGCCAGGGCCCTCCTATCATTTTTAATTGAATCTACAAATTCTAAGGAATTACATTATTTATACACCAAAATTAATAATCCTACTTTTAGATACACTTTCATTTTGTGATATTATGACTCGAGTATAATAGTTTACACATACACAAAATATTAATACAAATTTTTTTAATCGCACTGATATATCGTACTGGTGCAAACTATCGAAATGTTAATGCATATATTTGGTATATACGTTGGCCTAAACTCTTTAGGGTACTCTAGGAGTCTAGGATGGTTGAAACCCAAGAGGTATCACAGGCAAGTGTGACACTAGCCGTCAAAAAAAGTGTGACACCAAGTGTTTTAATGGCACACACATAAAACAATTATGTTTGGTGCATTCCGAAATTTATGCCCCAAAATATATACTAAAGGGGTAGAAGTAGATTTATCCTACAAATAATTATTGTTTATATTTAACTTGAGATATACTCTGAGGTGCGAAAAGGTCAAAATGGTTCGGGTTTTATACAAAACGAGAGGTGACAAAAATATTCTATTTTATCTAATACTTAATGAAAACATACAAATAAACAAAAGTTATTGAGAAGATAACAAACAAAAGTTATTGAGACAGAGAAAGTATTAAAACTTGCTTTTACTCATATTAAGGCATCATTTCTAATTGTGTAAATTAACCACCGAGTAAATTGTACTAAACCGGATCTAGAATGGTTTGCTGAGTCTAGAGATTGAAAGGTGCACGAAAGCATGGAGTGACGAGTAGGACTATAGGTGGAAACATCTGTAGTCCAATTGTTACTTAGTATGTAGGAGAGTGCTTGGAGCTATTACAGTATGAACTCAAGAGAGATAAAATTCGAATCTCTTCATTTAAGGATTACAGAGATATTTATAATGAAATGAAGGGGACAGGGCGCCGCGCGTCCACATCAGCCCATGTTCTCAGACAACGCGAGGTGACTTCCTTTTGTCCCGTAGCGTTTTGTTTTATTCCCTTGTCATCTTAATTGTATTGATGACTCACCCTTTGGCGCGTAGTGCCCAGTTGAGATTGAGGGAATATTTTTTCAATATTTCGTTGAAATCGGCTACTATATATATATATATATATATATATATATATATATATATATATATATATATCGAAACAATTAATTTTACCAAACATTTTTAACGATCAACCAACTTATCCTGTCTGTCAAACCAGCTAAATTAAACAGCTATTTAGAACAGCCGATAGAAACAGTCAACATCCAACAACTAACAACCAACATCCAAACAAGGCCTTTGTGTTTTATTTTGAATAAGTTATTTAGTTATTCCTTTATAACAGATGGTTTTTCTTATTTAGTTCTTTATCATCGAATATTACGTCCTTAGTCTTTCTTTTATTGGTACCTTTCTAGAAAAAATTCATTTTTATCTTCAATCATGTTATTTTTAATTTGAAGGCTGAATGTGTAATTTGACTTTAATCATATATCTTTCTTTTCACACATAACTCTAGAGGCCGCTCTTGATAAATGTTTGTGAATCACAGTCCCGTCTACTACAATCATATGCTACAGATGTGACCTTTTGTCAGCATTCTAGTCGGCAAATACTTTGCAGTGGAATTGAGGTAATATTGGTTTTTAGTACGGAGTATTTGGAATTTGGATTACATGTTCGGAGTACGCACATATACCGTACGTAATTACTCTATATTATGGAGTATGGAGTACATTGTTATTTTACTTTTTGGTACTCACGTGTCCAAATGTCTAATTATAATTTATAATATGACATGATTGGTTTTGTCTATGATTTAGTTTAATTTTTATGAAAAATAGAACAATCCAAAATAAAAAGATCATAAAATTTATATACTCCAGCCGTTCAAAAAAAATATTTTTTTTTATTATTCAAAAGTCACGAAATTTTTTGGTTGTTTATGCATTTTAATTGATTATTTAATAAAACAAAATATTCTTGCGTATGTACTCAAATTCAGGTAGAATTAACGTCCCTAATTAGGATGAACCATTCAATGAATATTGAAGTGAATATGAAACATTCACTCAATGTTCATTTCGTGGATGAGTAATACACAAACTGCACCAAAGTCACCACTTTTCTCAAGCTGCTATATATATAGATTTTTTTCTGAAAAAACAAAGAAATTAGAAATTTATTTTTTAGACAATTAAGAAAAAAAGTGTATAAATATTTTTTTATGGGGTTCTTGTTCTAGTTTTAATTTTTCTAAGGTGAATAAATGAGCAACAAGGGAAGTCTCAGTCATTGCACGCCCACACCCAAAATCCAGCTAATGTGACTTTAATTACACTACTTAAGTGCAGTGCATGTGTGGGTGTATGTGATTCAAGACATTTTGACATTAACATTTCAAATGCATTTATATAAAAGATGAATATTGTATTTCTTCCAGCATAAATGACATGAGCTTTTACTTGCTGTCATTGATTTTTTCAATTTGTTTTTTAAATATTAATTTTTTCAAAATTAAACTAAAATATGAAACTTAAATAAATGACATGATCTTTATGTGTAACAATTTGAGATTGGCGTTTGAAGTTTGAACATAATACACTCCCCGTCCCGAAATAGATTTCACTTACTAGTTTTTATGGAAATGATTATGTGATGAGTAATGCTAGAGTCACAAATAAAATATTTACAAAATTCACAAACTTATCATTTGTACAAAGTAATGGATTTGAATAATGGTCTCAAATAATTAAAAAATAAAAGCTAAAGTACACATATGGTAATTTGTGCGTTTTAATTTGTGAGTGTTTTGTTTGTGACTCTATCATTATATTACCCATCAAATAATCGTTTCCATAAAAACTAGTCAGTGAAATCCTATTCGGAGACAATTAAAAAATAAAATGTAGTTTTTTAGATGGAGAGAGGGTAACGATAGTATTTAGTTTTAATACTCTGTGCTTTTTAATTAGCTAGTACTCGATCTCACTGTCTCAAAATAATCTTTTCATTTTGGTTTACGATATTTGATTGAAGTTATTTTTTTCAATTTAATTATTTAAATATTTATATATATAATTATATAAGAAATAAATTATATATTAAAAATTACATAAAAAATTAATAAAAAATGATGACTTAACAATTTTATTTTATTAAATAATGAATAAAATGCATAAAGGAAAACATACAATTTTGATTTTGAGACAATAAATGAGAAGATAATCTTTCAAAAAATAAATAAAAATAAATGAAAAGATAAAAAATGGACAGATAGATTGAATATATATACTATAGAGAATTAACACACTACATACTTGAGGTTATAATGGTTTGTTTGTCAATAGATTATAGTAATGTCAATTACAAAGGTTGTTATCAAATAATCCTTTGAGGATGGACAAAAATATGCAACAAAATAGTGTACCCCTATAATTAAGATTAGTAAATCAAAAGTTTTAATATATGTACTCCATTATTAATAATTGCTCCGTATAATTAATTAATTAATTAATTGAACTTATTATTGATGTGCCATTTAAAATATTATATTACTCACAAATAATCTGGATTAGGACATAAAAATCTGTTGTGGATCATTAGCCGCCCATTCAATAACTAACTGTTCGTTCGTCCAAAATCAAAAGTTTCCTTTAAAAATTAGACCAAAAGGGAACTTTAGTCACACCATTAGTGTCTTACCAATTAATCCAAAAAGTTGAAAAGAATGTTACAAAAAAATTACGTACGGTCCTTATAAACCTTTTCACATTCGGGTCTTCTAGGTGACTTGATTATTAATTACTCCATAATTAATTAAGATGATATTAAAATTTTAAATTTTATTGATTTGTGTATATATTATATCAACGTAAAATATTAGGATTAAATAATAAAATATTAGAGTATAAAATTTATCTCGATCGATTACAAGTTTAAATATTTGATTTAATTGATTCATTGACACTTGCAACTAAAAATATAGAGTGCAAATTAAAGTTATTGTAGGTCTTAAACCAATCTTATTACAAATCCAAATCCATCTCTCTAATTAAGATCGAAGGGGGGGGGGGGCGTTGTAATTCTTCCAAAGGCTGAAGAAGATGAAAGGGCCCAATAACACCTACTATCTATTTAAATACTCCATTTGTCCATAAAAGGTTGTCACTCTTTGATTTTTTATTCAAATTATAGTATCTTTTGACCACGAATAATAAAAAAATATATTTAGTTATAATATAAACTTAGTACGGAGTAATATTTAGTTTATTTTAAAATATAGTTTTGAAATTTAAAATTTTTATAATATTTAAATATTTTTAATTATTTTTAATTCGTGGTCAAAAGGTGCCATAATTTGACAAAAAAGTCAAACGGTTACAATCTTTAGGGACGAAGAGAGTAAATTGGTAAGATTTTTTATTCGAGCCTGGTTAAACATTAAATGACCCTCTGCCCCACCCCATTTTATCCTACCCATGGTGCCAAATCAGCAATCTATGGGGGATGCTAGAGTGGGGTGCAAGAGGGGTTTAGGGTTGAGGGTTTAACTATTTAAGGATGAGTTAGAGGGGTAAGAACCATCAATTTTACTAACGGAATATAGGCCCCAAGTCATTCTAAGGTCACTTTAGCTCAGGTCAAAAACCTGTTGTGTAACTATAATTAAAACATGAGTTTTGTATTAAAATTAAACTTCACATGTTATTATACCTGAATAAGAGCATTTATAATGTTAGTATTTTAGAGTGTTATTTGACATTATGTATGTATTTGCATTATAAATCTTACTTTGAAGTATTTAATTTAGATTTAAAAACATCGAAAATTTTATGTTGATATGTGAAGTATGTAAAACTCTAAATAAGTGACTCAAATAGTTCAAGAAACATAAAAGTGTTCTATAAATAATAGAGAGTAGATTCAAACGCAGAAAAACTTAAACTTAATATTGTAAGCCTGTGAAAGTCTTTATACTCAAATACTCCACCATGCCATGTGAACATTACTTAAACGATGAAGTTTAGACTTCTCACTCGTGACCTCTAGGTTAATAAAAATTGATACAATATAATGTTAAAGAACCAATTTAATTATAAGTTCAAGTTCAAGTATATATATATGTGTGTGTGTGTGTGTGTGTATGTATGTATGTATATATATATATATATAATTATGTTTACTCAAGTAGTCAAGTGTTATATGTGAAAATTAATTTCTTAGAATGGTGAAACAATAATGTTTGAACTTGTGACACCTAGATCATCAAAGTTCGGTATCATACAAAAGAATCAAATCAAATAGAAGTTCTAACTTGTGATGAGAGATCCAAATATATTTTTGTTAAGTATTTCAAGGAACAAATCAACTAGACTTAAGTATTTATGAACAAGACGCTAATACAATACATGAAATAATTTAATTAGAGGTTAGATTTGTAATTGAAGAGTTGTACTTTTGTTGTCTTAATAGCTATATATTCCGTTGAATTTTGTTTGATATTCCACGACTTTTAATGCAATACTTGATCTTCAATATCTTTTTGTATATATAGATGCATACGATAGTGATATAATATTTCAAATCCATGTCTCAAAATAAATTTATTAATATTAAATTTATATTATAATTTAATACTCCGTGTGTGTGTGTATATATATATATATATATATATATATATATATATTTATAATTTGTAGTCAATGTTAAAAAAATCAGCATTGGAAGTTAATCAGAGAAGTTTCAAGGGTAATTTACATAAATAGGACTAAAACATAATGAGTTTCTCAAAATAGAACCATATGTTTTTATTTCCCAATGTAGAACCATTGGTCATTATCTATTAGTCATTATTCAACTAAATGTCCAGCATCACTTGGATATTATTTTCTTCACTAGTCATTATTAACTCTTATTTAGAGAATAAAAAAGTTTAAGTTCTACATTAGAAAATGGCTTATGTTTTAGTCCTATTCAGTGTAAATTTCACAAGAGTCCTTTCCTTATCGTATAAGGCTCTTTACTAGTGTCAATGTAATAAGGTCAATGAAATGAGCGTGGACCAATAATCACAAAACAACAATTTGTGAAATTTTTATTTATGATTTAGTAACAAAGATAAAATCACCAAATAGGAAAAAAAGAAAAGGAAGGGCTTAAAAAAGAAAGAAATGGCAGAAAAAGAAAGCAATCACAGATCTGGATACAGTCTGGCGTTTCTTGAATCCATTTTCCCCTTTCACTGAAAAAAGGTTTGAAACACAAAAACAAAAAGGCACACATCATTCACAGAGTCTTCACGGAAGACTTTTTTTTTTTTCAGAGATCTTTTAGAAAAGAGAAGAGTGTGAAAGAGAGTCAACCCCCAAAACCTTTTCCCTGAGCTTTTTTGGTTTCATGTATATGTAAGGCTTCGATGTGTCCACATGTTATCCCTTCCCCCATATCTTCTTCTTCTTCTTCTTCTTCCCTTCTTCAACCTTTTCTTTTTCTTTCTTTCTTTCTGCATTTCTTCCCCATTTTTTTAATGGATTGATGAGTAAAGAGAGCTCGATTTTTACAGTGAGGAGAGAAATTTACAGAAATTAAAGAAAAGTTTGAGAGGTAGCTGAGACATTTGGATTTGTCCTCGTGTCTCCTCTCCCTCTCTATATTTTTCTCCCCATTAGTTCTTTTTTTCTTCTTCCAGAGATTATATTATTTTGAAGAGAGGAAAAAAAAGATTTCTTTTCATAAAGTAGAGGGATAAAGATTTGATCTTTGAGCGGAAATTATTAATTTACTCACTCGAAGAGTCAAAGTGTAAACGAAAAAGAGAGAGATAGAGAGGTTGTTTTGATGAATTTCGGAGGGTTCCTTGATAATAGCTTCGCCGGTGGGTTCGGCGGCGGCGGCGGCGGCGGAGGGTCATTGGACGGTGGCCCGATGGGTCATTCTTGCCTTGTACCTCAGTCTCTTGCAAAGTCCATGTTCAACACCTCTGGCCTCTCTCTCGGCCTTGTACATCTTCTCTCTCCCATTTTCTCTCTCTATCACTAGAATTAACGAAATGGAGATGAAAAAGAGGGCTAAAGATTGTGTTTTTGTGTGTGTGTGTGTGTGGGTTTTGGGCAGCAAACGGAAATCGAGGGTCAAGGAGAGGTGTCGAGGATTGGGGAGAGCAACAATGACGGCGGAAGCGCCGGCGCCGTCGGTCACAACAGTCTTGGGAGAAGAAGCAGAGAAGAAGAGCCGGAGAGCAGATCTGGCAGTGACAACTTGGAAGGTGGCTCCGGCGACGATCAAGACGCCGCCGACGACAAGCCTCCGAGGAAAAAAAGATACCACCGACACACTCCTCAGCAAATTCAAGAACTTGAAGCGTAAAAAAAACTCTTTTTTTTTAAATTTTCAATTTTTACAATCTGCATTCCACCTTAGATCTTGTTTTGATCTTACATTTCTTTATTTTTTTTTTCCTCAAATAAATGCCAAATCTGTTTCAAATTTCTAGTTTGTTCAAGGAGTGTCCTCATCCAGATGAGAAACAAAGGCTGGAGCTAAGCAAAAGGCTTTCTTTGGACATCAGGCAGGTTAAATTTTGGTTCCAAAATCGCAGAACTCAAATGAAGGTAACAATGATGATAGTGATTCCTATAAAGATTCGATCTTTTTGAGGTTTTCTTCATGAATTTTGTAAATTTAGGTCCTGCCAAGCTTCATCTTGGTGGGTTTTGGTACTGATCAAAGTGTTAAATTGGTTTGATTGGATGTAATCTTGAACCAGACTCAACTAGAACGCCACGAGAACGCGTTGCTCAGACAAGAGAACGACAAGCTGAGGGCGGAGAACATGGCGATTCGGGAGGCGTTGAGGAACCCGATTTGCAATAACTGTGGGGCCCCCGCGATGATCGGGGAGATCTCCATGGAAGAGCAACACCTTCGGATCGAAAACGTCCGACTAAAGGACGAGCTTGACCGCGTGTGTGCCCTCGCGGGGAAGTTCCTAGGCCGTCCCATTTCGTCGTTGAACACTTCCATGGGACCCCCTCAAATGTTGCCGAGCTCCAGCCTGGAGCTCGGAGTGGGGAGCAACAACGGCTTCGGTGAGATGGGCGCGGTCCCCACCGCGCCCGACTTCGGGCCCACAATACCTCCGCCCATGTCGCAGCCGAACAGGCACGGCAACGGGGGCGGGGGTGTGGTGGGGATCGAGAAGTCGTTGGAGCGGTCCATGTACTTGGAGCTCGCGTTGAGTGCCATGGATGAGTTGGTCAAGCTGGCTCAAGTGGATGAGCCATTGTGGGTGAGGAGCTTTGAAGAAGGGAGAATGGTCCTTAACCAAGAAGAATATGTGAAGACCTTTAGCCCTTGCATTGGGTTGAGACCCAATGGTTTTGTGTCTGAGGCTTCTAGGGAAACTGGGATGGTGATTATGGACAGTTTGGCTATTGTTGATACACTCATGGATTCTGTGAGTAAAAATTGGGAACCCATAACTTATATTTCTATTATTATATATTATCATCACTTTATATCATTGATTAAAGATTCATTCTTTGGTACTAATCTTTGTTTTGTAGGTCAAGTGGGGTGAAATGTTCCCATGTCTTGTGGCTAGAACTACAACAACAGATGTGATTTCAAATGGCATGGGTGGAACTAGGAATGGTGCACTTCATCTGGTAAATGCCCTTTTTTTGTTTTTCTTCATATGGTCTTAAACAATGTACTATATGTTCTAGGGTATCCAACAACAACAACAAACCCAGTAAAATCTCATACCATACTACATGATATTTCTCAAAAGATTGGGATGTTTTTAGCAATTTTTGCTAAAATAAGTACCCTATACGGAGTATATTTCTATTTTGCCCCCACCCCCCCTAAGGAACCGTCTACCCCTCCTTACATTGAGTACGAAGTAAGGGTAAGGTCTGCGTACACAGTGTTTTTTAGGACACTAGTCCTTGTAACATGATGATGATGATGATGATGAACATTATTATTATTATTGTTATATGGCAGATGCATGCAGAGCTCCAAGTATTGACGCCGCTAGTTCCGGTGAGGGAGGTGAGTTTTCTCCGGTTCTGCAAGCAGCATGCCGACGGGGTGTGGGCCGTGGTGGACGTGTCGATAGACACCATCCGTGAGACTTGCAGCTCGCCGGTGTTTCCTGCCTGCAGGAGGCTCCCTTCTGGCTGTGTTGTGCAAGATATGCCCAATGGCTACTCCAAAGTAAAAAATCTCTTTTTCTTCTCTATCTTCACACTTTTTTTAAATTTTTTTTTACAAAACTTCAGTTATTTTCTGGGGTTTGTCTGCTGCACATTTCTTATCACCTCACATGCATTATCTTGCCTTTTTGTTCTTATTTGATGTGTTCTGTTGATATGACTTCCCTAAATTATTTGATCAATATATATGGACCACTGGTTCAATTTCCCATCCACCTTTTGTTACAAGTTTTTTTGGTTGTATGAGAAAAATATGATTTGAAAAGTGAAGATTTGGGTTGGAATCTTCAATGTTGGTAACACATAAACAATGAATTTGCTGTATATGAAAAATCCCAGTCTCTGATAATAATAACAATTGGCCTATCTAAATCAGCCTACCCTATTGGCTGTATTATAATCTGCCCTAATTTGTATTTATGTGGGTTTAAGGACCCCCTTTATGTCCTTATCTCATGATCAATGGACACCACTTAAGTCAACCCCCCCCCCCCNCCCCATCAGTTTTTTTTTTTTTGTGATATGCCTTTTTTGACCTCTCCTCTAGTTTTTTTTAGCTATCTATGTCTAGCTACTCTCATTCTTTTTCCTTTTTTTTATATATATTATATAGACTGGATTTTGGCTATGAACCCTTGAATAAGAATTGACATTGTTATATATGCATGTGGTGGGGCAGGTGACATGGGTTGAACATGCAGAATATGACGAGAGTTCAGTTCACCAGCTCTACCGTCCCATGGTCGGCGCCGGGATGGGCTTCGGCGCCCCGCGGTGGCTCGCGACTCTCCAACGACAATGCGAGTGCCTCGCCATCCTCATGTCCTCCTCCCTCCCCACTAGGGACCACACGGGTACGCAAACCTAATAACCATTGCAATTGCATCAGAATATAAAAAATTGTTCCTGAACCCGAACCCACACCACAGATCTTGAGGTTTTGGTTTACTTAGCATAGTACTCTCTCCGCCCCCCTAAGAAGTTTTCGATTTGACTTTCTATGATTTGTAAGGAGAGCAGAAAAAAGTGAAAGTTTACCAAAATGTACGAGGAACAAATAAAAAGGGGCTAAAATAACACTAGTGGAATTTGCACTAAATAGGACGAAAACATAAATTATTTCCCAATGTAAGACTTAAAACTTTTTTATTTCTCTAAATAAGATTTAATAATGTCTAGTGGGAAGAATAATGTCTAGTAATGATGGACATTTAGTTGAATAATGACTAATTGGTAATGACCAAAAGTCATACATTGGGAAATAAAAACATATGGTCATATATTGAGAAAGTCATTATGTTTTAGTTCTATTTAGGTAAATTTCTCTTTTTTTTCAAAATATAAAAATCTTTCCAATTGTATCAGAATTGGAATATAAAAATCTTTGCAATTGTATCAGAATATAAAAATCTTTCCCGAACCCACACCACGGATCATAAGCTTGCATTGAGGTTTTGGTTTAGTTAACGTAGTACTCTCTCTGCTCCCCTTAGATGTTCTCGTTTTGACTCTTAGAATTTAAAAAGAGAATTGAAAAAAGTGAAAGTTTACCAAAGTACCCTTAATGTGCAATATGAAATAGGGATCACTGCGAGCGGGCGGAGGAGCATGCTGAAGCTGGCGCAACGGATGACGAACAACTTTTGCGCGGGGGTGTGCGCGTCCACGGTCCACAAGTGGAAGAAGCTTTGCGCGGGGAACGTGGACGAAGACGTTAGGGTGATGACGAGGAAGAGCATGGACGACCCCGGGGAGCCGCACGGCATCGTCCTGAGCGCCGCCACCTCGGTGTGGCTCCCGATATCCCCGGGGCGCCTCTTCAACTTCCTGCGGGACGAGCGGATGAGGAGCGAGTGGGACATCCTCTCCAATGGGGGGCCCATGCAGGAGATGGCCCACATTGCCAAGGGACAAGATCACGGCAACTCCGTCTCCCTCCTCCGTGCCGGTGTATGTATATATTCTTTACCTCCCTCCCTATTTCTCTTATTATTATTATTACATTATTTCCTATATATTCACTTCATGAAATAAGCTTTAAAAAAAAACTTCAAATAAACTTAATTTTGCAAAGAGACACATTGTCACACGTAGAAAAGACGTTTTATATACTCCGCATATATATAGCAAAATAAGATATATAGAGAACAAAAGTGTCTCCAAGTCAATTCATTTTAGATGTCATTTTAATTTTAAATAATTTTTTTTGTATGATTTGAAGGCCAAGAAATCTAATTCATTAATTTATTTACTAGTATATAATTTTAAATAGCACATAAACATAATGATTTTTCCTAAATAGCATCATATATGTTTTTTTCTCAATGTAACACTTTTAGTCATTATCCATTAGTCATTATTCAAGTGAATGTTCGTTATCACTTGTCATTATTTCTCTTTCTGGATATTATTAAATGCTATTTAGAGAATAAAATAATTTAAGTGCTATTTAGAGAAATGATTTAAATTTTAGTGCTATTTAGTGCAAATATTTCATAATTTTATTCATTTTTCAATATTCAAAAGTCTTACTCCGCATATTTTGCAACCTACTTCTAGAGTATTCGTCACTTCTAATTTTTTCAAATCAAATTTGACAAAATTTGATTGCAAATTTAAATAAAAATTATATTAAATATTTGCATAAAAATAACTTTGTTAAATTTATCTTGCAAAAACATATATAAAAAATTTAAAATTAATTTTATTATAGTAACAAGGAATGTTCCCTTAAAAAATCAAAATGGATATTAAAATTAAATCTATTGAGTTTGAGTTTATCCTCAATTTTCTTTCTCATTTTCTCGGAGTAATTTTTTTTTTCAAAAATAAAATTAATTGTTCGCTTAATATTTTTTTGCAGGCAATAAACTCGAACCAGAGTAGCATGTTGATACTCCAAGAAACATGCATAGACTCTTCCGGGTCGCTCGTAGTCTACGCTCCGGTCGACATTCCGGCGATGCATGTGGTGATGAACGGCGGAGATTCTGCCTACGTGGCATTGCTGCCGTCGGGGTTCGCCATCGTCCCGGACGGGCCCGGCGGCCGCGGTGGTTACCCGGAGTCCGCCGCCGTGAACGGTGGTTCTGACCATAGAGCCGCCGCCGGCGGCGGGGGGTCGCTCTTGACGGTGGCGTTTCAGATTCTGGTGAACAGCCTCCCGACGGCGAAGCTGACGGTGGAATCCGTCGAGACGGTCAACAGTCTCATTTCCTGCACCGTCCAAAAGATCAAAGCCGCCCTCCACCGGGAGTGTTGACCGGGAGGGGCCCACGTGAGTCCTCACGTGGAAATAATTCCAACCCTTTCGTCTTTTTTCCATTTTTTCCCGTCTAACTAGGGTCGTGTTTGGTTGGCATTGGTTATTAACGCGTGTGATTTATTCATGTAGTGTGGTTTTTAGGGAACGAGTCAAGAACGAACCAAACAAACCCTTTGCGTGGCGGCACAGCCTCTCGCCGGCCGCCCTGCAACCGGGTGTGGTTCGGGTATTGACTCTTGGATATTAATCGAGTCGTTATTAATTAATTGATAAGTGTGAGGAGAAGAGTGTCCTTAAATTGTTTTTTTTTTCTAATTAAATTTCTGTAACTTCTCTTTGATGTATTTGGAAAAAACTATATATATGGAATGATAATTGTTATAAATCTGTATTGATTATTCTATGTTATTTGATGTACCTTTATTTACTAAAATTTTTATAAAACAAAATTATACCCTTTCAATCCATTTATTTTGTACGGAGTATTACTGAGTAGTCTTCTATCCCATTTAAAGTTGTTTGTGATAGTTTGCGATGTTGCGACTTGCGATGTTTGATTAAAATTATTTTTTATATTAATTTATTTTAAAATTGAAGTGAATTTTAAAAATACTCTCTGACCGAATTTAAAATTCATGTTTCCCGTTTTCTTTGTCCGGATTTGATATTCTCGTTTCTAATATACATGTGCGCTTCGACAAAAATGTTTTCACCTATGTTAAGAATTTCTAACTATTCACCAACTTGTACTTTTTAATGTTTTGGATAAATAAATCCTATATTCAACTTTCTTTATATTGAGAATTTTTTTTATCTAAACACATCCTTTGACTTTAACGCTATCAAAGTTGCTTTACAACATTAAAAAATTATTCCAAAAGCTAACATTGTTTAGGAAAAAAGTTTTCAAAACAATTAAGGTGCAGTGGTAATGTGTACGGATAGAAAAAACGGATATTTTCTTGTTGGGAAGACTGGTAATGAATGAGGAAAGAAGATTAGGTAAGGGGTATCAGCCCGTCTCTAATTTGATTACAAATTGTGAGTTACGAGGTAAAAACTTTTGTTTTTTGAATTTATTTTATTTATAAATTGATACATTACTAAAAAAATTAAATATTAAAAAATTATGTTAAAAGTTCTATAAAACGAGATTTTATTAAATACGCAATGAAAATATATAAATCAACAAAAGGTATCGAGAGAAAAAAATTGTAATGTAATTTAGGACCAGAGAGGTGAGACTTGATATGGGGTTCCATTGGGGCAGTTGAGACTTGATGAGAGGCAAAGAGAGGTGTGTGTGTGAGTGTGAGGAGAGTGCATTTAATGATGGAGAGAACGGAGCAGATGCTGTTTGGACTAAACGTCCCCCATGCATTTAATGCCTTTTTTATGTTATAAATAAATTTGATCACTTTGATTTTATAAAACTGATACAATTTGATAATAATTGATATAATTGAATAACGAAAGATACTTTCCTATATAGGAATTACAAGAGAGAAGCGAAGAATTATAGTAACAATACAATAATGAAACAAGAGAATAAGGAATGTAATCAATAAGAGTAATTTACTTAAATAAGACTAAAACATAATTACTTTCCCAAAATAGAACCATATGTTTTTATTTCCGAATGTAGGACCTTTGGTCATTATTCTTTAGTCATTATTCAAGTAATGTCTATCATTGCTGGGCATTATTCCTTCCACGAAGACATTATTAAGTCCTATTTAGGGAATAAAAAAGTTTAAGTCCTAGATTAGGAAAGTCATTATGTTTTAGTCCTATGTAGTGCAATATAATCTATATTATTTCTCATTATGTTAGACAATAGTTATAATATTACTTACGATAGTATTGGTTATTATAGTGTTTGATTATTAATCAACTTTCTATTCTTATTCATGGTAGATGTAGTACTTTAGTGAGTTTTCATTCTTTATTTTTAGTTGTGTTAAGAGTCCCTCTTATATATACTTTATCTATACTTCATAATTAAATGCGCAATATTATTATTTTAATATTCCAACAAAAACAATTAAGTCAGTGGGCGTTGCGTAGTTGGCAAAGGCAGATACTGCAAGGAGTAGACCCAAATTTGATTTCTAGCAACAACATTGGGAGATAACTATGCTAAGCATGTGTTCTCTGCAAGTATCAAACTAACCAAAGTACCAGATGTAGACTCCATTACCTTATCTGCCACCTATTTACTATATATTAAAGTTCAATTTACCTAACCGTCCGTTTGAGTCTGAAGGGGCTCTCAAGAATGGGCCCATCATTCTTGATAAAACAACTAAGAAAAGCATTGGAATAAACATCAAATTATCATAAAGGAATGGTTATAATTTATTTTAAAAAAAGAGAAATATTTTAAATCGCATGTTTTTTAAAATATAAAAAATGAATGTTTGATAAGAAAAAATAGAAAATAATATCGACCACCCTATCAGAAGGCGATATAAAAATCTCTTTAAATAGAAGTAAAACACAGAGAAAGTACCAAAATGAGAGTTCAATATTTTATTTCGAAAATAAAAATTTGCACTGTGATAATATAACATTGTATATAGACATTTCACAATATTTTTTATATTATTTATTGACACGGTTGACATTCTAAATACATTGTAACTCCTACTTCATGAATAAAATCATGGAACTTTTATTATCTTAATATATTTTTTATGTTTTATTTATACTTTAATCTTTTTACAGCACAAAATTAGTAAATACTTATGTGACAGGAGGACTTAAAAATCCCTCATTTTAAATGCTCTAACAACAAGTGTTGTCCGTGAAAGCGTTTTTATATGTATCCCATAATGTAACACAAATATTGGATAGTTTTTTTGTTCACAAATCACAAATGCTGCACCGTTGCACTACAGATACTGTCGGTTTTATACAAAAAGAAAAATATTGTTCGTACGTTGACCATCTGTGTATCTTTGTTTCATTTTATACTACCGCGCCTCAAAATAATAATAATAATAATAATAATAATAATAATAATAATAATAACAACAACGATAATAATAATAATAATAAGTACACCAAAAATAAAAAAACAAAAGTACTCTCTATTGAAAAACTTGCACACGCGCGCACACACACATAATATGTAGTAATGCCAATTCTTGTTTTGTTAAATTCTTTTTGTAATTTTTAAGTTTTATATTTTTATTTCTAAGTTTCAATTCAATTTTCAAAAGCATTGATTTGAAATAAAATAACTTTAGTCAAAGAACGTAAACCACAACAGATGACTTAAAATGTGATGAAGGACAATAATTCAATTTTCAAACGAATTAACTTGAGAATAACTTTAGTCAAATAAGGTAAATACCAATGGGCAACTCATCAAAATATGATGGAGGACAGGAGGAGTACTTTATTGGGATTCCTCCAAGTCCCACACCAGAGGGAGAAGAAAAAATGAATCAAAATATATAGGTTCACCCAACCCCATTAGTATGAGGCCTTTTGGGAGGTGCCCAAAAACAAATCCGTGAGGGCTTGACCCATAACGGACAATATCATACTAATCCGGGGTTGGGGTGGGGTCACGTGCAGTCCCAACATACTTGTTTAGCTTGATGAAAGTCCCCCATGGCTCAAAGGAAGAATTGTTCCTTTCTTAGAGAGCATATATTTTCATTAATTACTTAATAAAATTAAATGATTATGTCACATTTTAATTTGTGAAACTTTTGATCTAGTTTATAGAAACAAAGCATAAATTTATTTATAAATTTCATACTAAATTTTCCAATAATTGAAATGATAATAGGTCCAAATAAAAAAAAATCCTTAAACAAAGAGAACTTAACTTAAGTACATGGAGTATTTCCCGTGCATGAATTAATTTTGTGTATACACTTGAACAACTACCTCCGTTTGTTCCAACTTATTCTGCCCGGTTAAATTTTCTTAGTCAACGTTTAAACAAGTTTACGGAGATGCTATTCATTTTGCTGTGATAATTTTAACTAAATAATTTTTACTGAATAATTTTATAGATCACTTTTATAAAATTTCATTTTGCTGGATGACTTATATAATAAGTGGGGTAATAAAAAAAGTAGTGTAAGATTAGCCTTTCTTAATCTTAAATTAGGTTACTGGAATTTAGAGTTTGAATAATTGGAATATAAAGTTAAAGAATAGGGCCTGGATCTCATTGATAAAGTAAATTTAATTGTAACTGCACACTTAGCTTAGATGGCCTTAAAGAAGTAGTGTTAAGTCAAAAGTCTAAAGATTGATTTTCGACAGCGCCAATGTGGGAGTTTTATCTAATATTATTCCGAGGTTTATAATCTCACACTACTCTATCTAGATGGGATGTGAAATTATCTGTGATGGATATTCCACCTTTTTTTGTATGATGTTGGCAAGTACAATTGTATCGCCAAGGACCTTGTTGTCCAATGATGTCGATATGAGCTTATGACTCTCTCATTTCAGAGGTCATGTGTTCGATCTCCGATGGGACAATAACTCTACGGGCTTTAATATGTTCAAAATGCATGGACATAAACTATCTTGTAATAGAGTTATTAGTATTAAAAAATGGTAACAATTGCCAATTAGTAAATCATACTCTCTTCGTCTCAACTTTAACCGACAACTTCAATTTACGATGTTTCACTAAATTTATTTTCTATACAATTTATTTGAGATTTGGAGTGAAATCAAAAATGAAAATTTACATATTTAAAAACTACATCAAAAGTTTTATAAAACAAGTAATGACGTGACTATTATCAAATATAGATAGTGAGTGAATTTTTATTCTGTAAATACTTCCTCCGTCCTAAAACTTTCTTCTCGGTTCGCAAAACGAAGAAAAATCCCAACTTTTTTTAATCTATTTTATTTAAATATTGGTATAGAAATAAAAAATAAAAGATACATATTTAAAAACTACATCAAAAGTTCAACAAAACAAGTGGTGACAAGAATATTTTATTTTATCATATAGGCCATTAAAATATACAAATAAATATAAATTCCCGTGAAGTTGGAATAGTGCATTGGGAAGAAAGTTTTAGGACGGAGGGAGTAATAAAAAGACAAATAAATTTGAGGCATAGAGAATAAATTGTATCCAGCTACTACAATTAAACAGAGTCCTTTGATGGGAAAATATCTACTGTACTATAAACTCGTGGCACTCTCATGAATGGTTTCAACATTGTTCAATAAAAACAAGAAATTAAAAACCTGGTCAAATGACTAAATTTCAAACAACATATACTCTTCATAAACGTGTGAACACAAGAAATATATCAATTCAAGACTTTCATCATACTTGTAGGAATTTTAATCATCAATAAAATATAAAAATTAAAATTTTTGACAACGTGTCATGGATGTCATAATATGACACTTGGACCATGTGAGGGCCCTACGCTACTCTGTTCGACCCCGAATTGATTCCTACCATCTAAACTCCTGCAATCTCCCTCCCGACAAGGGGGCAAGGGGTTAAAGGGCTAAGAATCATTTTGAGGTCGAACGGAACATGAAAAGCTCCTGCATGGCCCTTTGTGTCAAAATAACCCAACTCATCAGTTCGTGTAATCCAACTGCAAAAAGTCAGACAGGACAAATAAACCATGACAGATAAAACTAACTCCAAACAAGCCATCCAACCATTGAAGATCACAATGACAAAATGTCCTATCCTATTGTAGTGGAAACCTAACCTCACACTTTTTTTCCTTTTTTTTTTTCTCGAAAACAAAGACTACGCTAAGATCTGCCTCTCTCAATGTATAGATTTCCTCGCGTGCTCGGGAATAAGACGGCTTTGCAGTTCGGGAGGCACGCCAACTAGCTCTGCACGGTGCGAAGCATAGTGAGAAAATACACCAAAAAAACCAAATGGAAATAGCTACAAAATGACGAGAACAACGTTCGTTCATCACCTTGAGGAGTGAAGTTGAAGAGGGGAGGCACGGGTTTCCCGTTTGGTAAGGACACGTTTGGCTCCCTCAAGGCATCAAAGAACGGGTGTGCACACGCCTCCAGCTGTTAAGGAGCCAAATAAGCAAGTGAAATAAGAGGAATAAGTACAAAAAAACAACTACCAAACGAGGCCTTAATTTCCGCTTACAGCTGTACAACGCAGAGATGGCGAGTATTGGAGCAGTCTTGAGATTAAATCCATTGCCTCGGTCGGCATCCTCTTATGAAAGACCTGAAAAACAAATAAACCCATTGAACAATGAATGCTTAGATTTTTTTTATTTTTATTTTTCCTTTCCAAAATCCAAAGATTGCTAGTTGTTGTAACAGACCTTGTGAAAGGGATGAGCTTTGATATGGGGAAACTTGAACTCTGTATAGTTTGGATTCATCAACTTGATCTCCTCCCTAGTCGGCGTCCCCAAAATCTGATGAACAAAAATGTAAATAAATAAAGAGATTTCGGCAAAAAAAAAATTCAAAAAAATCACAAGTTTCATCGGAGAAACTTGATGGCAAACCTTGATGATTTCGACTAGCTGATCAATACTGCTTTCCCCTGGAAATAGAGGCTGCATATTAAAAGAAGTAAGTATATTTGTTACTACTAAAAAAAATACGTTTTTCGTGGAACCATCTCAACCAAAAGTTCAAGCTTGCCCAAGAGATTTGTTTTTGCTCGAACCATACTGTGAGAAAATTAATCGGTATATAAGCTCTTGAGTTGAACTAACTAATCGATTGGATTCAATCTTTTAATGTGGTTCAACCCAAGTGTCTTATTACCCAATCCAGTTGTCCATACCCCATCCTAAAATTCTATCAACATAGACATTAATTATTTGAATTGGGTGGTGGTGAGGTTCGAACTCGTGACCTCTGGTTTGAATGAAAGCCCTCAAAGAACCAACTCAACCAAAAGCTCAAATTTCTGGTTGAAGGCCGAGAAAGGTTTTATACTGTAACAAGAGTGTGTGTAAGTGTGGTAATCACCCGTCCGAGAAGTAGCTCAGCCATGACGCAACCAACAGACCACAAGTCTATAGCGGTCGTGTACTCGGTAGCCCCAAAGATTAGTTCGGGAGCTCTGTAGTAACGTGAACAGATGTATGATATATTCGGCTCACCGCGGACCTAACACCAAATAAAATAAATTATTAATATTTTTCAAAAAAAAACAACAATAACAACCCAGTAAAGTCGTCCCACAAGTGGTGCTCAAGAAAATATAAAATGAAAAAAAAATGATCATTTTCCAAGTAAATATCAATAATACTCCGTATCACATACCAACTTCTTTGCACTCCCAAAATCACAAAGCTTTATCATATGACTATGGGGATTAACCTGCAAAAAATACAGCAAAGGACACAGCCTTTAATTTATATCCAATCACAGGCTTTCCAAAAGAAAGTTGGAGTAATCCCATATCAGCTAAATATGAATAGAACTTCAACTCTTTCGGGTAAGTTAGGCCAAAGATTTATTCTTGACATGAAAAAAGTAAACTTTGGATAAAAGGGATCAAGAAAATAATCTCACCAATATATTCTGGGGTTTAATATCACGGTGACACACACCGACTACACTGTGAATATAATTTAGGGCTCGACAAATCTGTAAAATAGAAGAAATACACATAATTGAAGTAGAACACTTAAAAAAATAT
The DNA here is from genome assembly GCA_900332095.2 of Cuscuta campestris. NCBI lineage: Eukaryota > Viridiplantae > Streptophyta > Magnoliopsida > Solanales > Convolvulaceae > Cuscuta > Cuscuta campestris. Next base: position 871,360 of record OOIL02001452.1, read on the forward strand.
ACTCCATCTGTTCCAAAAGCACAAAAAGAGAGGTGTCATGTTGCAAGATGTAGTTTCGTAGAAGAAAAAAAGAATCTTTTTTTTACAAAGGGAACTAAGTTTTCATTGAAACTCATATAGTTTTTCCAACAAAAAGTGTTTCAAACAAGTTAAATTTACTTTATAAATAAATAATGTAAAAATATACTCCGAATGTAGGAATAGGATAGGATGTGATAATCTACAAGAGTAGTAAAAATGTAAACTTTGTACCTGGTACGCGTACAATTGAACGTATATGATGGGCAAATGCTGGTTAGTTCTGGTATAGTGCCTACAAACTCGGTAGATAGTTTCGGGCACATACTCCAGCACCAGGTTAAGGTACGTCTCGTTCTTCTCGGTGGTCGAGTAGAAAAAATGCCTCAGCTTAACCACATTTGGGTGATCAACTAAGCGCATAATTTGGAGTTCCCTGTTCTTGTATCTCCGGTCTTGAAGCACCTTCTTTATTGCAACAGCATCCCCAGTTTCAAGGCATTTTGCCTATCATGTTTAGCAAAATGAGGATTAGAACACGAAAATAATGACAATATTTTATAGGACATTGTTTTGTGTTGTTATGTCCTAATTCACCTGAAAGACAACTCCGAACGAGCCACTCCCAACCACACGTTCTGCCATGTAGGACAATGTCTGGAAACACAAAATCAATATGAGAACTATGACGCTATACTAATCCAAGGGAGTAGAAACAACATTATGTAAAATAGGAAATCCCAAGAATGTCCAAACTATGGGAGTTCAATTCACCTGTTTCTGCTGCCCACTTTGGCCTCCCACGCTTGTTACAATTATCTGACCCACTTCTGTTCCGTTACCACAAACAACAACCGGCGTCTCCATATCCTGTCACGGAGTACGCAAAATATGGGTTAATAAAGCCTTGAGTTGGATTTGATTCAAACTTTTAGTGACCTCTACCCAATTTTGAATTCTTATCATTCGACGAAACAAAATCTTTTAACCTTTAAGTAGGACTTGTGATGATCAATTTTGTCGTCTCCAATTTTCAATTCAAGCATTTTCTTGGGAAGCTCATTGTGGCCAGACTTTTCAGATTCTGCAACATTCGACACTTCCACATCTGATTCGGGCTCAGCGACATGCATCCTTTCACTCTTCACCCTCGTAATGGTATATTCCCCTCCCTAGGAAAGTCCATTGAAGTAAAACAAAAAGAAGGGATTAGTTTTGAATAATTTTCTTGACAGCATATTAAGAGCTGAACTGGAGTGTATGATCCTCAAGCCTAAAACCTACTCCCTCCATTCACTTCTATTCTTGAATGTAGACATGATGCATGTCTATATTCATTCAACGTTTGATTCATCACAGAAGTCATAACTGTAAGTAAAAAAAATAATGAAGGGAACACACGATAAGTTTACATGGTGGTGATATGGAAATTTCGGATGTGGGATGCTTTAGAAATTATCAACACCTAGCCCCACACAAAGGTGCATTTGGTTTGCATTTGTGGGGGTAACTTGCTGGTTTTGGAATCACAATAAGCCTTTCTGTCTATCAAAGCCAGTCTTAGCATTCACTCTAGTCAGAATAAAGCATCTATACCCAGATTAAGATGATTGAATATTTTAAACATGCAGTAAAGAAAACGAGACAAGAAACCACTGGTTCAAGAAACATCTCATGATCTCAAGGAAAGAAAAAAAAGCAATCCATAAGCAGCAAAGATTCAATCTTTCCTCCTGATTATTGAATAAACATCATTTCACAGGACAATTGACTGCTCAAAACTGTAAAGCTATCAACCAAAGCATATATCCACACTCAAATCTTTAAAACCACTGATTCAAGAAGCATCTCATGATCTCAAGAAGAGGAAAAAGCAACACATAAGCAGCAAAGATTCAATCTTTCCTCCTGATTCTCGAATAAACATCATGTCACAGGACAATTGACAGCTTAAAACTCTAAAGCTCTCAACCAAAGCATATATCCACACTCAAATCTTTAAAACCTGTGGAACTTTTTGAAATTCTGAAAATTCAAACAAAATCCACAAACTCCAATCCCAGAAAAGCTAAAAAAAATCAATCTTTTTTGGTCAATCTGAACTGAAATGGAAGATCAAACTAAGTACAGAAAGAATAGAGGAGATTACAGGATCAGAAACAGAAGAACGGCCAGAAGCAATGCTCTTGAGGCGACGCATCATATTCATTTTCCAATTCTAACCAGCTAATACCCAAAATCCCAAATCTTTCTTCTCTTGAAGATTGAAGATCACAGACAATGGAGAGAGAGAAGAATGAGTTCTCTGTTCTCTCCCTCCGTAGCTTATAAAACTCTGTGGGGAGCAGAAGTTCCGTTCAACGATTTACAGCCTCCTTTTGGTGAAAAGAAAATTTAATTCAAAAATCAAAAAACTAAAAAAAAAAAAACCGTCGAACATATTCATTCTTGTTGCTAAAACATTTCTCTTTTCTGATCTCTCTGTCGGTCAAAAGTGGATTACTGACCAGCTTTCGGGTACGAAATGCGTTTCAATTCCGGAAAGGAAAGGGAGTATTGGATTGCGCTGATTTTGTCTAGTGAAACCTTTAATTTTTTACAGAATTTGAAAATATATTAAAATATGAAAAATACTCGTATGTACTTATAGTTTAGTACTCCGTATTATTAAAGTGACAAAGAAATGTTGTGAATTTTGTAAATTTTATAGTATTAAACTAACAAAGAAATGTTGTGAAAGTTGTGTTTCTTTTTTTAAAAAATATGAGAAATAAATTCAAATTAAGTTGTCTGTTTACCATTCACATGATAAAATTTTATTCACATTTATCTTATTTTTATTATTCAATTGATAAAATAATATAATAATATAATCATGTTACCTTGTTTCACTAACTTTTGATTTAGTTTTTTTAGTATATAAATTTTAATTTAAAATTTCATCTCAATTATAAAATAAATTATATTAAAAAAAACTTTACTCAAACATCGTAAATCGAAAAGAACAATTTAAATTGAGACAAAGAGAGTAAAACAGATTAAAATGAAATTCGGAGTAGTAAAGTTCTTTACAAAACGATAACATGTCACTAGGGAAATGCTAGAGTAACAAATAGAATTGTTGTTACAAGCTTACTACTCGAGTATATAGTCGTATCATCGTATGTGTTTAAATTTCCACTCTTTTAACCATTTAAGACTATTTACACACAATTTTTCTTTGTGTTTACAAATATAAGTTTGTAAACTTTGTGACAATTTTATTTGGAATTTTAGCATTTCTCATATAATTATTAAAAATATTACATAAAATAAGGTTTCCAATGAAAAATCTATTAATTGAAGGTTATACATACTATAGTTTGTTCTATTCCACTAAAATACACTAACATTAACAAAAATTTAGATGCTTATAGCAAAATTAGCGATTCATATCTCTCCGGTAAAGCCCCACCCTATCCCGACCCAAACACTCTCCGGTAAAGCCCCACCCTATCCCGACCTAAACACACTCCGCACCAATATCTGAAGTGTCTGTGCGTCTGTTAATAATGGTGTACTAATGGGTAACCTATTTTGGTGTACCCAACATTATTGAAATATACCTTAGACACAGAAAAAAACAATCTTGCTGCTAATTAAAAATATGGATCTACCAATAATCTCTACAAGAACAGGTCCCAAGCCTGAAATGGTGAAAATAATTAGAGTCCCTGAGAATGATATGGCGTTGGAAGACCTTGGAGATGAACTTCATGGCGGCATGGCAATCCCCGCAGACCCTGAGGTTCTTGTACACTCTAATGGCCGCCCCTTCCGGCGCGTAAAGAAGCCCGAACGCCACCGCCAGCTTCTCGCTGTGGTAAGCCACGCTCTCCCGCCTCCCTTCCTCGTTGATGTCGTGAAGAGCGCAGTTCACGTCCGGCACGTACCCCGCCTCCTCGATCGCCCTCAGGACATCCTCGACCTTTGCAAAAACCTCCCCCGCCCTCGGGTGGTCCCGGTCCCCGGACAGGAACTTGTGCACCGCCCCGCCCGTCTCGATCCAGCTGTAGCTCCGCTCCTTGCGGGCCCCGCCCGCCCGCATCCGTGCCCGGACTCCGGAGGACTCGTCCCATCTACCCGCGGCGGAGTATATGTTCGACATCATGACGTACGGGGCCGCGTCCTCCGGGTCCAGCTCGAACAGCACGGCCGCGGCCTTCTCCGCCGCGGGGACGTCTCCGTGGACCCCGCATGCGGAGAGCAGCGCCTTCCACACGGCCGCGTCGGGCCCCGCGCCGGCCGCCAGCTCCATGGCCTCTTGCGTCTTCCCGGCCCGCGCTAGAAGGTCGGTCATGCACGCGTAGTGGTTGGCCCCGGGCTTGATCCCGTAGACGGGTTCCATGGATTCGAAGTGGGACCGCCCGAGCTCGACCAGACCGGCTCGGCTGCAAGCGAAGAGGAGGCCTATGAACGCAACCGCGTCCGGTTCAATCCCTTCGCTTATCATGCTGCCATACAATCTCACTGATTCTTCCCCTCTCCCGTTTTGGGCATAACCGATTATTCGGGCAGTCCACGTAATCACGCTGCGGGAACGCATTGAATCGAAAACCCGGTCTGCGTCTTCGAGGGACCCGCAGTTCGCGTACATGGCGACGAGGGTATTATCGACAGACGCTGACGTGGTGAGGCCCGATTTCATATAGCTAGCGTGGATTTGTCGTCCCAAATCAAGAACTGCAATCTCCGCACACGAACTCAAGACGCTGGAGAAGATGACCGGGTCGGGAGTGACATCAGCGGACGACATCATCTCGCGAAACAGCTTCAACGACTCTTCGTGCATGCAGTTATGAGCGTAGCCGGTGACGAGGGACGTCCACGAAACCACGTCTTTGTCCATTATACCCTCGAACACTTCCCTCGCACAAACCAACTCCGCTTGTTTCGCGTACATGTCCACAAGGGCATTTCCGACCAGCCTGTACCCGTCGTACCCGGTCTTGATGACCGAACAGTGGATGCATTTTCCATTCGTCGCTTCCTTTAAGAGAGCAAGAGAGTTAATAACCGAAGGGTACGTGAAATTGTCTATGTCCATATCTCTAGAAACCATGTCCTTGAACAATGACAATGCCATAATGGGAAACCCATGGTTGACACACCCTAGCATCATGGCATTCCAAGAAACTATGTGATCAAAGGACATAGACTCCAACTCTTTTCTGGCACTGGACAAATCTCCACATTTGGCATACATATCCACCAACGCGCTCTGCACAAACAGATTTGAACCAAACCCGTCGCGAAGAACATTGCCGTGAACTTGAACGCCGAATTTCAGGTCAGATAGTGCAGAACAAGAAGAGAGAAGGCCGGGGAACGTGTACTGGTTGGCCTTAACATTTTCTGCTCTCATCCTCCGAAAGCAGTCAATGGCTTTTGAAAAGCAGGCAATCTGAGAATACCCACAGATCATTGAGGTCCAAGTGACATGATTTTTGCCATTTGAGATTGAGTTGAAAACAGATTCGGCTTCCTCGACGCGCATACATTTCACATACATTTCTACAAGACCAGTAGCTACAAAGATGTCTAGATCGAATCGAGTCTTTATTGAATATGAATGAACCTGCTCTCCTTCAAAAATCAAACGCTTGGCAGAACATATCCTGAGAATGCTGGCAAGTGTGGTCCCGGTCGGCTTCTTCCCGTCTCTCTGCATCGCCCTAAACAGTTCAAAGCCTTCGTTTTCCAACCCGTGTTTCGAGTACCCGGAAAGGAGTGTGGACCAAGTGAAGGCAGACTTCTTTGGGGCCTTGTCAAACAGCTGTCTTGCCTCATCAAGCATCCCTGCTTCTGCATATGCCGAAATCATTGCGTTCCACGCAAACACATCCTTCTCAGGCATTTGGTCGAACACAACGCGGGCATCATCTACGGAGCCAGGTTCCGACAACGCACCCAAGGTTCCATTTTTATCAGGAAAAGCAGATTTCTGGGGGATTCTTGGAGTCGAATTCGCAAGAGTTTGGAGTTTCCGCCATGGCTGACTGGGCTTTCGCACTATGTCAAAACACTGCAGCTTAATTTTGCTCATGGCGTCAACAGAATTTGATATTAGAAACCATTCTTGGCTCCAAATTTGATGGGCGAAACAAGTTTTCTTGTATAATCTAGGAATTCCGAGTAAGTGTGAATTCGGGAAATATGAAAGAAACGATTAAAATCATACTGGAAATCGACGGGTTTCGACCCCACCCATACCCGGCCCGTTTTATCGGATTTAAGAAGAAATCATGCTTCTACCAATTTGAAATTGGAGAGGAAATGAGAAATAAAGACCTCAAGTTCTCACACAAATCAAAAAATCTCCCTCAAGGGAAAATATTACCCGGAGTGTTCTTTAATCTCATATTCCTCTTTTCACTTCACTCAGTTAAAATAAATTGTTTTTCGAAAATTTCTAATTTGAGTGGTTTTTGTAAACTATAATTTGAATTATTTGATATACAATACAATTTGGTGTACGCAAAGTGGTGCAAAAGTAGATTTTTTTCATTTTTATATTCTTTAAATGTTGTTTCAAAAAAATATTCTTTAAACGTATGAGTAACAAAAATTTCATAATTTGAAAAAAAAGTTTGTTAACGCTTTAAATATAGTATTAGTTATTCCGTACAAACTTACACCATAAACCAATATAATGTGTTTGAAAAGGTTAAACACGTGTATTATTACCTCCGTTCTAAAATGTTCTTTCACTCCCCTTTTTTCACGTCCTAAAGTTACCTCCCACATTAAAAAATCCATATTTTTATTTTTCAATTTTAGGAGAGTATCTTTGGAAGGTCAAAGTCATATATATAATTTTCTTAAAAATAAGCTTCGATCAAACTGAGAAGATAATATTAAGACGAGAGTATAGGTTTTTTATTTTTGTACATAAACATCGAAAAACCTTGTTGAAGTCTAATTAGATTTACTTCATTTCTTTTGTACGTTTTTTTGAGGGAGATGTTAGGGGTACTTTGCCATTCATTTCTTTGACATTTGGGTTCCCTTTGAAATACCCCTAGCATTTTCTTTTTTTTTCTTTTCTTTTACTTCTACCTTGTCATTTCCCATTAATTGTTCCTGGCTTATAACAAATTAGTGATTATTGACCACTTAAAAAATTGATCTATATTTTGTAGGGTTCCTAATGAAAGGGACCCTTCCAAAAATTCTCAATGGCTAAGGACAAGCCAAAGCCAAAGAGGGGGTTTGGAAATAGTTTTCAACCAGCAATAGACGCGCCTCGGTTATTACCTCACTAGCTACGTCATTGCCCCAAGCGCAAAGATAGTTTATTGTTGAGGCTGGCCTTGCCTTTAATACCTATTTCGTTTCCCAGGCGGTACAGTGCGTTTCCGGTGTGGGATAATAATGCCCTCTCATTTTCCACTCTATTATTAATAACGGGGGAAAACACTTCCTACGCCATATTCCTCATTTCCACTCACTCTCTCTCTACGTTTTAATTCTCTTTCTTCATATTTAAATTAAGAACTCCAACAATAGCTTTCAATATAATTTTGTATAGAGTTGTTGTTCTCTGGTTCTAAAGTACACATGTGAAATGTTGATCTTCCCTCATTTTTCTTGGGTTGGCAAGTAGATATTTTACTCTTTTTTTTGTAAAAGGCCCAATTGTTGAACTGCGGTTTCTGCCTTATCCGAGAGATGTGCCTCTCATTTGCCGCCCAAATGTTATGTCAACCGTTCAACCCACGATCTCTGGCAGAATGAGAGGCACATCTCTCGGATAAGGCGGAAACCGCAGTTCTCGCCACACAAACTATGGATTGGTCGGAAACCTGTGAATGTACGATGTAATTCCAAGTCTTTTTGTCGTCCTCGACGCCGTAGAGGATTAACCCGTTGCAAGAATCGATCAAGAAGGGGAATTTGTTCGGGGCGGAGGAGTTGACGGTGCAGAGCTCGGCGTTGTGGGGGTAGTGGAGTTTCAAGAAGACGGATTTTTGAGAGATTCTTGCGCCTCCGAAGGACCAGAGGTGGAGAACGAGACCAGAGTCGGTGACGGGCGGGTGGTGGAGCCGGACTCTGGCAATCAATTGCCGCCATGATTCGGAAACGGTCTCCAGCTTCGCTAGGGATTTCAGGGGGACGAAAGAGAAGATGGTTTCCACGATTTCGTCGCATAGATCTCCAAACTCTGTCCGCCCGCGGGATGACGGCCATGGCGACCGCCTCTGCTTCTTTGTCCCTTCCCCCTGTTTCTTGATTTTTCTTCGCCATCTATTGTTCATGAGCAACTACCGAGGCCGACGACGTCAACAAAGAAGACACGGCAGGGACAATGGCTACCTCAAGTATGTTTCGATTGTTTTTAGCATTAGTTAATTATGTCTCATACTAAAAATTCGGCCATGCTTACCCATGAATTTCACGGCTAGGGTTTATAATAATCAATATTTTCAGATTCCCTTCTAGCAATCTCTGATGAAAGTTTGATTTTAACTTCGGGTGCAACCTTAGCACTGTAGTTTCGATCCTCAATCGATTTTAAAAGATGATTCCAGGGGCAGTGAGATTGAGGTATTACTATTATTTTTTTAATTCAAATTCTTCATCATAATTCTTTGTATTTCTGAGATGGGGTATCTTAATTTGAGGTTGGAAGCTATATTTCTAGGGCACCGATGTCTTCCCCCATTCTTGCGGGTGGGTGGATTTGCCGGCTTAACTTTAGGTCTAGACGAAGAGGATGGTGGCTATGCCTTCTAAGCAGCGATTTTGCAAGACATACAATTTGGTATAATACGGTCAGAGAGTTATACAATTCCAATTTTAAAATGTTCTTTTTATTAAATCATGATTTTCAGATAAATAAAATCCAATTTTATAAATTGGATTATCAAATATTAAATAATTTTATGTTTAATTTCATTTTCTGTTTATAGAGAAATGTGAGTGTTTGAATCCTAATGTTAAGCTTTTCAAATAACTCCTCGGTAAAATATCTTTGAATATAAAAGGCTCCAATACAGTAGGCTAATAAACTTTCTTTTTGTCATTACTCCCTGATGGAGCAACTTTGTTTGCATACCCATGCTCTAAGAATCTTAAAAGTATTTTTGTGCATACTGGCATTGCATGCTTTGGGAATACCCACTTTGGAGGCATCATAATTGAAATGATATAGAATAGTTTTTGGTAATAGTATTTTTTGCTACTATATTAGATGGTCTTATTGCAAATTCCTCTTCCCTCAAACACTTGCGTATGCAATGTGTGTCTTGATGTTAGGTCTTAAACCCTTATTGGAAGGCTTAAAGCTATTGCACCTGGTGTTATTGTTTGGTATATATAGTGTACCTATAATGATCTACTTCATGAATAAAGTGACTAGAGCTTCAATTCAACATTGAAGCAGATAAAAAAAATTTCCTCCTGGTCAATTGCACACGCCAATGAGAAGTTCTGTAAACATCTTCCATTAAAGATACTTGACACTGAGGGCAACCTTTCAAATTTTTGAAGTTCCTGTAAAAATTTTTAAACAGGTTGTGGAGGATGATCAATTGACCATGAGTGTGGCTCTATAGGGAGGTACACATCTGTTTCTTTATTTAATCTTTCATTTTCAATCCTCAAATAAAATCATTGTTTGACCTTATACAGAGAATTAAACTCTAATGTGAGTTTTGGTTTTTAGCTGGTTCAAATTGAGCTCTTTTAGATTTTGGTTGTTTATAGTTTTTGGGGTTAATTTGAATGGACTCCGGGTGATGGGTCTCGAAGATTTTATGGTATACATTATGTCATATTTAGATTCTTGCTCCACTGTGAACTCTCCATCTCACAATTTGAGTTTGAGCATCCAAGGAAATGAGGGATTACCAAGGGAGTGAAAAAAGTGTGAGTAGAGTTGGGAACAAAAGCAGCAGCAGAGGCTGAAAGGACTGAATTCTGGGATGAGTGATTCACGGGTGGAGGAGGTGCAGTAGAGTGTTTTGAAGTTGGAGGTGTTGCTACAAGTTTTGCAGTTGCAGCAAATTTTGGGTCATAGTCTAAAATTTTGATGTGTCTTTTGTTAAACCTGTGAACGGTTGATGAATGAAGCTGCAACTTATAAGTGTGTTAAGAAATTTTGTTTAACTGATGGTGTTAAGGGGCAACATTATTCACAATCCATTTAAACTTTTGTTAAATGGTTTGAGATTCTATAAGTTGTCGTGTCTTTACAACTTATAGAATCTCAAGCTTACGTTCTACCCAACCTTGAGGGGAAATTTCTTAACACTCTCAACCAAAAATTTTGAAATTATTTTTTTTTATGTTTTTTTTTTTGATTTGAGATTAATATGCACATCTTGCCCCTTTGTAATCAAATTCTACTTTTCAGACTAAAAGAGAATGTAATGGAATAGAGTGATAATAATTTTTCAAATAGAGTGTTAAGAAATTTCCAAAAGTGATATATCACACACTTTAATAGTATAGAATAATTATCATCATAGGACAAATTTGAAATTACTCTTTTTAATACTTTTTTTTTTGGAATTTGAGATTGATATGCCCCTTTGAAATCAAATTCTACTTTTCAAAATCCAATTTCAATATTTTGATGTTAACCTCATACCAAAATATTCTAAAGTCTGATGGATTCTTAGTGGTTGGGCATTTAAAAAAAATCTGCATTTGATTTCATTTTTAAAATGTTGAGGATATAGTTTTATGCAATTCTTAATCTCGCCATATTTTCCCTTTAGATTTGAGTAAAAGTTTATCTTTAAAATTTGATATTTAAAATTATTACTCCATCTGTTCCCCTAAGATGTTCTCATTTTGACTTTTGGTGGTTTTTAAGGAGAATTGAAAAAAGGTAAAAGTTTACCACAATATCCTTAATGAAATATGGGTGGAGTGTATTAAATGAGGTGGGTGAGGGGTAATAAATAAAGTAAGTGGAGGTAGGTATGGTATTTTAATTGTTAAAAAATGAAATGAGAAGATCTATTGTGGACACAGAAAAAGGGCTATTGAGAAGATCTATGGGGGACGGAGGGAGTATATTTTTAATTACACCATCAATTCTATACTGAAGTGTGTAATTTTATTTGGTTTTGAGGTACATTACGTGATCATGTGGTAATCTTTTTCTACACTTACGAAAATTATTTATGAGGTACATTTATGAAAATTTTGTCATATTATTTATTAGACTTCATAAAGAACAAGGCAGTAGGTTAATTCATAGCATTTCTTTTTCTAAGCTAGAGTACGGTGAAAATAATTGATTATATGATCTATAAGATCCGAACAAATGTGTATTTCAATATTCAAAGATTTTGGGTATAAAGCCTATAAGCATTTGATCTATGTGATATTGGTTGAAATTAAAGAAATATGTAATTTAAAATTATTTTTTGGTGATATTGGTTTTGTGTTCATGTTTGTTAGCACGAAAGAGATGCAATAAAATTGGGTTAATGAAAATAAATATGTGCTTTTAGTTTAGGAAAACATGGTTTATCAATCTATTTTTTACAATAAAATTAAATTAAGAAAAAAATTAAGTCCGTAGAAATTTACGAAGTGTTTAAGTTTGTAACAACCTATTCTAGATTATGAGTTCAATTTGATCCAAACAATAATTATTAAAGTAAATGTTTTGGTCTTCTCGAACTTTGTTTTGGGCATAGGGCATCCTATGCCGTGAAAGATTTATACTCCTTGGATAGTTACTCTTTTGAGTTTGAGTTTTATTGTATGCTTATTTGTGCTTGGTATTGAAATGTTATATGCATGTATCATGGAGTTTTTTTATTTTACTTTCAAATGTATAGAGTATGTGTATGTGTGTCTTCATGGAAATAAATGAAACACTAACACATAGAACATTAAATGTATCCTTGAGAAATGATAACGCCTTTTTGTTTCTTGATACATTATTAAATGTTCTTGAGGGTGTGCTCTATTGTTTTTGTACTCATTGGATATAAGTGAGGTATAATTTTTGTTACGAAGGAAATATATATATATGTACTAAAAAAACCAAGTCAATAGCATTTAGCTTTATTTAAGATTGTATACAAATATTTTATTTTGTGAAATTTTTAAATTCTACATTTTGAAATAAACTACTTACCGTGCAACGCACGGGTAAAATCTAGTAAAGTGAATGTGAGTTCGAGTGCGAGTGCAGATGCGAGTGCACGAAAGTGCTAAAATTTAAAATAAAATGAGTGCGGGGATTATTTAGAGCGTCGTCAATTGAAAACAAATAAAAAACATATAGGCCGTGTTTGGAAAATAGTTTTTGGCTATTGACTGGTTTGAATGACTGAATTAACCGTTTTGACTAGCGAATTCTTTTAGTTGTTAGCAAAAAACTATTTGGCAAATATAGCTGTTCATAAATAATTGTTTATGATGTAAATTACATTTTTGGACATACCTCCTAATGTGTTAATTACGAAGTAATATTTTATTATAATTAGTAAATTTCTGGATTTTATTAAAAACATACTCTATATATGAAAATAATTAATGACAAATATACTCCGTATTACGTAACAATATACGAAAAAAATATTCACTGAGAGCACATAATTAGAGAAATGAAAAAACATGCTAGTGTGGCCAAATTTAAAAAATATATAGAAATAAACAAACAAAACAAATAAAAAATAATTACCGAGAGTACATAATAAGAAAAAAGGAAAAAAATGTGCTAGTTTGACAATGTTTTTAAAAATAAAGAAAAATAACAAACAAAACAAATCATATTGCGTATGTAAAACCTTTCTTAATACTCCATACATAAAAAATATGTTTAAACCTTTCTTTATCGGTATATTCTTAATCGTAAAATAATTAAACTACCTCTTGATTAGTAGATTTTTTATATACTTTTTAAATGTTTAAATTTGTTTTTTAAATTGTATATGAGTATTTAAATAAATTAAATTATAGAAATATTATATCGTTACGTGAATGAAAAGAGGGATTACGAATACATGGAGTAATATTTTAAATAAAGCTTACATGAGAATCTTTTTAATATGGCAATAAAGAGGGATAAGTAAAGACTAAAGAACTAAGAGGTTTTAGTAGCACTGGTAATGTACTAAGAGGGTGTTTGGGAGTGATTAACGTATGGATAAAGTGATTTCCACAAAAGCTGAAAGCAGAAGCACCTCCTACTTGCTTTTTCGAAACGGTGTTCTATGTAAAAAATAGTGGTGGTGAAAAGCAAAAGCTGACATGCCAAACATAGTAAAATCACTTCTACTCAAAGCAGAAGTTAAATGATTAAAAGCAACACACTGTCAAACAGTCTCTAAATCAAGAACTATGAAATTATCGTGCGAGAATTATCAAACACTAAATCGCGTCTTATCAATTACTTGAGCTTGAATTAACAACCAAAGTGCCAATTCGCAAATTGAGCATGAACTAAAATAGATTTGATGCAAATTCTGTTAACTCGGTTTCGATAAGAACAAAACATACAATGAAAAAAAATTGCAAACAAGGTAACATTATATTTTACGATCTATTTGGGTGTGTGAATAAGTAAATGTTATTCATTGTGTAACCTTAACAATATTATACTATCTTAAAATGATCACATTAATTATTTTTTTATGAAAACTATTCTATTAATTTAAAATTAATAAAATAATGTACTACCTCCGTCCCGCTATATTCGTCCACTTTTGACTTTTGGAACTGTTCATCTAACTACTTTGACTCATCAAATTCTCTCAATGTGTAATCCTCAATATAGTCATGTGTGATCTTGTTTGATTTGTCTTAACATATACTACGTAAATTATTAATATATAATTTCTATAATTTTTTAATATACAAATTACAAGATAAAATAGATTAAAAAAATGTATTGGATGGTGTGTAAAAATGAATGTGGACAAATACTCTAGAACGAAGGGAGTATTAAATTTCTTATAAAGGTTATTTTCAATTAAAAAATTATTGAAGAAGATGTTGATGTCTTTGTGTCACTGTTTTTAAAGAATGGATTAACGATATGCAAATTAAAAAATATAAACGGAGCCCTAAGTTTTACTGAAAAAAGTTGAAAATGGGATTTCAGTTGTGAATATATTAAACTGAGGGGGGTTAAATAAAATGAGACGAAACTTAAAACAAAATTTTAATTCTATTTGGTGGGGTGTGCCGGGCCGAGGGAGTAGTGCAAGCCCAAGGCGACACGCGAAAGCCCAAGTAGCAAGCTACTTTGATGGGCCTCCCCCTTAAAAAATTGAGTTAATATCGTGTAAGCCAATGGCCCACATATCAGATATTAAACTGATAAGAACAGATACTACACTTGATCTTAGCCAAAAGGCCGAGAAAGGTATGCCTTGATAAGTGTGAAGTCCGCCTTATTTATCTTACTTCAAAGGCATTATATTTCTCTAGCAAAACGGTGTGGGACAAAAGCTCCATGGTCTCGCATCCTTTTTCCCTTTAAATGTTTTCAATTTTGGTTAAATATCGATCTTTAAACTTCTTAATTTAAATTATTTACTCCATTTACGTGTGAAATTTTCTGGTAATTATAATAACTCTTTTTTTTCATAAACGAAGTAGTGAAGAGTATACTTCCTAGCATTACTCTGGACAAATCGAGTTGAATATAATAACCATAAGAGAAAGAAGCTATAATTTTGAACTTGTGAATTACTTGGACAATAGATATATATATATACTCCGTATATAAAATGTCAATGATGAAAATTAAAAAAAAACTTTATGCATTATTTCGTTTGCTAATAAGTAATGTTGTTATTATTGTTTTCACATTTGGTTGGGGTAGGTGATATATTTATTATATTATGGAGTAGAGTACTTTCTTTTTATTTATTATTATGTGTATTTATATTAAAGGAAATTTATAAATCCCTTCAAATTAGAATTTCTGGACTTTTACATATATATTGTTGGGAAATATTGATTAAATATTCAAAAAGAAAGAAAAAGATATTAGAAAAGAAAAGAAAAAGAAAAGGAGTAGTGGCATGGATTTGGACGTAAAACATGCACATGGAGAGTCCTTTTTTAGTTTTGTTTCTATCTCTTTGGATTGGTACAAATGCATTGTATCCCTTGGGTACATTATTACACATAGTTGAGTGAGTATTATTTTGAAGCTTAAGGGAATTGAGGTGTTTTAAAAGGGTGAGACTCAACCTAGATGTGTGTGTGCTTTCCACACCACCAATATATAGAGAGAAGCATGGGAGGAATTCTACACAAGAATACCACCGAGAAAATCCAAGGGGTCTTGGTGAGTGTGGGTGAGTGTAGGGAGTAACTGGTTTTGGTTACTCGGAAAAATACATCTGGGGAGAGGATGTGGAAATATCTGTTTATGAGTGTCTGAAATTTAGCCTTGTAAACAGGAGAGAGTTTTTTGTATATTGTCCTGAAAAAGTGGAAATATAATTTTTCTCTCATATATTCTTCTTGTGTTTGTTCTCTCATTTTTCTGGTGTTCTCAATATTTTTCGGTACCTTACGCGCTTAAAATCCCAACATATATTATTGTCAATTACTTTGAAAATATAAATAAAAAGTCATGACTTTATAGAGAGCTACTTGATATTTTAAAAATATGAACGCAAATTCATGATTATAAAATATGAAAATAAATCTATATAAGATTCACACCTTTTCGTTTAACCCGCCAAATTCAACAGATTTTGTGCTCGTCTGGTAATACTTTGAGCGTTTGAGGTTGTTTAGCATTAATATTTTTTTACTTAACTTAAGCCATTAAAAATTATTAAAAAATTCCCTATTTGGAAATTTAGCTTTTATTTTTAAATTTAGATTTGACATAAATTACTTAAAAAGTATTTGAGAATGCAAAAAATAAATTTGGACTTGAATTTTGAGTAAATTTCTCTCATTCTCAAGGTTCCAAAATTAAAACTGGAGAATTGAAGTTTTGGAATAAAAAAATCTAAAAATTCATTATTCCTTTTTCCTTTACATATAAAAGCTATAGATTTAAAAAAATTTGTATTGTACAATCTTTTAACTTCTTCGAGATACAATATATATTGTACAACCGGTTGAATGGTGTTTTCCATACATCCATTGCGAGTGCTAATTTATGAGTAACTGAATTCTCATTTTCGACCAAGTTTATGTCCATTCTCGAGTAATTGAATACTCATTTCTCTAAAATTTAGTTATGCTCAAAAATGAGCATTCGGTTATTCTAAAGTGAGTATTCTGTTACTTGAAAATGGGTACTTAGTTACTTGACAATGAGTATTCATGTAGATGTATGGTATTTAGTGTAGGTACTCTCTTCACGAACTTGACAAAGTGCTACTTTATCTCGAACAAAGTGAATATCAACCTCTGCACGGTGGTGCCAAACAAGGTTAGAAAATGAGTCGATAACGTTAATGTTGTCACAGAAAAATATAGTGGCTCGGCCTAGAGGTTGGTGTAGCTCAAGTATATGATTTCATATTTATCTTGTTTCAGTAAGAACATTTTTAACCGTCTGATATTCAGCTTTTCCACTAGATCTCGAACTGGTGTCATGCCGCTTTGATGTCCAAGAAACAAGATTATCATCGAGAAAAATGTAATAACCTGAAGTAGGCTGGTGCGTGTCTGGATATCCACCTTTTAGCATCAGAAAAGGCCTTAAAAGAGCCAGTAGAAGATCGAGAAGGAGTAATTCCGTGAGTAAGAGTGCCATGAAAGTACCGAAGGACCCGCATCAGGGCTGTAAGATGAGTGTTGCATGGGCAATGGAGATAAAGGCAGAGCTACTGGACTGCATATGTGAGATTTGGTCCGGTGAACGCGACAGGGTCACCCGAACCAATTGCCAATTTTCCATTCGTATTGACATGCGTGGGAGATGTGGGAGATGGGCTTGTAAGAAAGCATCCTCGTTCTTTTCTAAAATTTCATGAGCGAATTGAGTTTGATGCACTAAGTGATGTGAGAAAGGAAGGGACTTGAGGAGGCAGTGAGAATAATATCATTCACATACAGAAGTAAGTAGGCCATATCAACCCCGGCGTAAAGACAAAAGGAGAGGCATTTGTCTTGCATCTATTAATTCCGATCTGCTGCAGGAAGCTTGCAAAACACTAAAATCAAGAGCGAGGTGCCTGTTTGAGCCCATACAGGACTTTCTTAAGTTTGCAGGATGAAAATGATCTTGGAACCCATATGGTTGACTAGCATAAATTATTTCCTGCAAGTGCTCATGAAGGAAACCATTCTTAATGTCGAGTTGGTGAATAAGCCACCCTCGAGAGAGGGCCAACCTGAGTACAATACGAACTCTAGCATGTTTAATAACCAAATTGAATGTCTCACATGTAAAAATATAGACACACACACAGCTTAAATATTTGAATGCCACAATAACATTGTAAAATTTATAGCGACTACCTCATCATATTGTAAACGTAATGTTAATATGAAGTAAATTAAATCTACCATTCCCTCGAGTTTTGCATTCTCAAAATCAATCCACAACTTGTCGTCGTGTTTCTTCATCTTAGTGTGCTTGAATCCACCTACCACTATCACCGGAGCTTCAGACTTTGAGGCCTGCAAAATAAAATGGAAAAAATATATGCATCGACATTTATATAATTTGAATTACTACATCAACAACCTTACTTTTGTGAGATCGAAATTGGGTTGTTTGTGTTATTGCTATAACAACAATACACCTAATTACCAATCGGAAAAGGTGCTCAAAAAAGGAGATAGATCCCCCACTATAGGTGTCAATAGTTGGGCCGTCAATTCAATTTAGTCATCAATAAGTTCTTATTATATACGGAGTATATGATATTTTATAATTGAGATCTATTCTCTAAATAGTCTTTCGTAAAAAAATATCCAATAAGTAAAGGGTATTTTGGTATCCTATATCATATATCTTATCCTATTATATCATATATCCTATCCTATATATATATATATATATATATATATATATATATATATAAAGTTAAGTTGATTTGTTGTAGTGTTGACACGTGGCATGCCACATATGCATCCACATAAGCACCCATTTATGAGTTGGATGCATTTCATTGGCCCAATTAGTTTTTCTTATAGCTCTTTTAATACATTTGTAAAAAACTTTTTCATTTTTACACTTTTATAAACATACATTTCACTATTGTAAAATATACTCCGTATATATATATATATATATATATAGACACACACACACACATAAATATATATACAGGATTATTTTTATACTATTCACTATTTATTTTAGTTTATTACCTTCTTAAAAAGTTATTATATAAATTTAATCACATATGCATATTTATAAATTAAATACTTTACTTTAAAACTTTTATATTTTTACATTATTTATTTTAGTACTACGTATATTTTCAACAAAGCAAATAGAATAAAATTGGTTTAATCGAAGGGTGACAAGTGACATTATGCCACGTCTCTAATGATGTATCATTATTTAATTAGTCCATTTTCTTATCATAATACTCCATTCGTCCCTGAGTGTTTGTCCACTTTCATTTTTGCACATCATCCAATGCACTTCTTTAATCCATTTTATCTTGTAATTTGTATATTAAAAAATTATAAAAATTATATATTAATAATCTATATGTTAAGACGAATCAAACAAGATCACACATGACTATTTTTAGGCTTACACATTGAGAGAATTTGATAAGTCAAAGTGCTTAGATGAACAGTTTCAAAAGTCAAAAGTGGATAAATACTCAGGGACACACCAAGTATTTTATTCACTAAAACCACTTCATTAGTACTTCATTCAATGACCATTGATTTTATATAAGATTTTTTGTTTTTAAATTAACATGCTAATATATATTTCACCCGTTTAAAACATATTTTATCACTATTAGAAAACTAAAATAAAAAATTACGGAGTATATTTATAGATTGTCAAAATTTTAGAATGTATGCAAGCCCGTGCGAAGCACTGGGTTAACACTAGTTGTTTATTAGCTAAACCTAAAGTGAGTTCTCAAATTTATTAGTTCTAATGAATCATTTTCCAAAATGTTATTTTCTAATAAATGATGTGTATTTGATTCAAATTTTAAAATATTTTGATAGATTTTTAATAATTTATGGATTATGTATAGTCAATTATTGTTTTAATTTTAAATTAAATTATTTAGAAACGATTATTTTGAAAATTTACTTAAAGATTATATAATGGAAATACCAAAATACTCTCCAATTAATCACCATTTATGTAATATCTTTTTGTATGAATGATCATTTAGGAAACGAATCTCGCTCATAAATTATAATTTAGGTTATTAAAATTTATTGAAGACTAATTTGAAGCAAATATAATAAGAAATGACTATTTCAGGACTTTATTACTAAATACGGAGTATAATTTGAGAGAAAACGGAGAATATGGTGTGATACATGAGCTGTCATTACATATACTATTTGGACGGCCAGGAACAAACAAATATACCAAGGCAGAGTAACCTCTATTAACGAATGTGTAAAACATATGGTTCAAACATCACAGGTTATATTATATTAATCATGTGTCCAAACATTTTTTTTGTTTGAGTTTTTGTAAGTGTTTTTTTGTATGAGTTTTTGTTATTGTGGTTCAAATAAATATATACTCGTAATCCCTATTTGTATTTATTTAAACTCCTTACATTTCCTTTCAACTCAATTCATTTATTTTTAATTCTTTTCAATATTTAGCCTTTTTTTCAAAATTTTTAAACTTATTAGAGTAGTATACCGTGTACCACCATGGGGAGAGATCTTATTTCATTGCCACGAAGTGATTTTTTGATTGAGTACTTAGAGGAAGTGATTTTTTGATTGGGGAGTACTTAGAAGAAGTTGTTTGGGAGTAGTGAATCATGTAAAAGTAAAACTGTAAAAGTCATTATCTAGAAGCAAAAATATACTCCATATATTTTTAGCTTTTGCTTGAAAGCACTTCTAAAAACCTTAATTTTTACTTCTAAAGTAGAGGGCGAATTCATTATTATGCCCATTTAATAAATTTCGTTCTAAATACCCTTTGATAGTACACACTAGAACAACAAATTTGATATTAATTTGATGGGGTGTGCCGAGCATGGAAGTAGTGCAAGCCCAAGGCGACACGTGAAAGCCCAAGTAGCAAGCTACTTTGATGGGCCTTCCCCCTTAAAAAATTAAGTTAATATCGTGTGAGCCAATGGCCCACATATCAGATATTAAACTGATAAGAACAGATACTACACTTGATCTTAGCCAAAAGGCCGAGAAAGGTATGAGTATTGATGGGTAAAGGCCACCTTATTTATAGTATTTCAAAAGTGTAATATTTTCGTAGTGAAACGGTGTGGGAGAAAAGCTTATTAATGGTCTCGCGTGCTCCTTTGCCCTCCTTTACATGTCATCAGTTTTGGTTTCATATCTTTAAGCTTCTTTAATTTATTGATGTATTCAACACTAACACTATGTTTGGTTCAAGGAATTTGGTAGGAAAAAAAAAGAAAATGGTTTCCTCATTTTCCTCGCCAAAATGTGAGAAATTTGATTTTCCTTCCTCTTATTACATTTTGCCTATCTTTTTCTTTTCCTTCCACTTTTCTTTTCTTTTCCTCCCTAACCAACAAACAACAACAACCCAGTTAAATCCCACAAGAGTAGGGTCTGGGGAGGGTGTGTGTACGCAGACCTTGCCCCTACTCGAAAGTAGAGAGGCTGTTTCCAAAGAGACCCCCGGCTCAACGTCGAAAGTTGCATTGCTTGACTAACTGCTACTTCATTAATTAAAGAAGCGCAGACAGTTTAGAGATCCATTTTGATTTATTCCATCACACCCCAAAGCCAAAAAATGGTGAAATTTTGGCTCCATCAGAAATATTTTCTTTCTCATTTTCTTTTCTTTTCTCTCTCAAATTCCTTGAACCAAACATAATGTAAGAGTAAGACTCAATGTGTTTTGGATAGAAAACTTAACATTCAATGAAATAATTTGTCGAGTACAAAGTAAGTAACATTATAGTTTATGACCTATTTGGGTGTGTATGAATAAGTAAAGGGTGCTCTTTGTGTAACTGTAATAATATTATACAATGTTAAAATAATCGCATTAATTATTTTTTTATGAAAAAGCTATTCTATTTGTGGAAAAGTTCACTATAAAAATATCCTCATAGGCTATTAAACACCTCTCTTATGCTCGAAGGAGCTCACTATAAAAATATCCTCATGGGCTACTAAACACCTCTCTTATGCTCGAAGGACAAAATTGATCAATTTAGTGTTGTATGGTGTTATGTTTTTCCATGAATAGGATGTTTTTATTACCTAAAAATGTTATGAAGAAGATTATGGCCCTTAACATGAACTTTCTTTAGAGTTCTACACCTGATTATAAGAAAATCCCCCTTATCAAATGAGAAGATGTTTGCCTCTCAAAATAAGAATGTGATTTTGGCTTGAAGAACCTACTAATGTAGAACCATGCTTGTGTTGTGAAGCTTTTTTGGGATATAGCTAATAAATAAGGATACATTTTGGGCAAGATGGGTTCATAGTAAATATCTGAGGACTTCAATATGGGATTACTCCATAAAATCAGATGATTGTTACTACTCGAAGAAGATGATTCAGACCAAAAGACTCTTTCTGGGCATGAAATGAGAAATGCTTATGATATAAAAGAACGATATGACTGCTTAAGAGGCGCACATATTATAGTAGATTGGGCTAATCTAGAAATGAACAAATGGTCCATTCACAAAAATCGTTTTATAGCATGGCTAATCTGAAAAGGTAGAACTCTTATTAAGGATAGAGTGTGCAGACTTATCACAACTGACACTACTTCTGTGTTGTGTGCCGATGCAGTAAAAACACGTGATCATTTGTTTTGTTCCTGCTTATATGCGAATTCAATACACGAGTTCATTTCTTGATGGATATAGTGTGATATTTCTTACATCTCCCAATGCTGAGTTGGGGCAGAAAACGAGGATGGGAAAAACATGAAGGATTGTTGGCTCATTGCTACATGTATAGCTACGCGTTGTTTTTTGTTATCCTATCAAAATTTATAGCAAAAGGGCCAAAGAGTATATTGTGAAAACCATGAATACTACTATTCTGATGGCAATTGGGAATAAATATGTTTCAATTGTTTCTTGATGTTGGTTACTATTGTATTGGCATGTTTTGCTAGTTTTTATTGTACGTGGTAGGGCAATGGTTGTTTGAGGATTTGTATACCGAATGTTTTGGTGCTTTAATATTATGTGCTTTGTTCTAAAAAATAGTACTACCTTCATTATAAATAATATTAAAACTAATTTGCCAAAATATTAGGGAGTACTTTCTAATGAGCTATTTTTTAAATTAGTCCTCAATAAGTTTTTAATTACATACTTGGTACTTTATAATTGAGATTTAATCCTTAAGTAGTTCTTCGTAAAAAAAATATCGACAACGTGGAGGATATTTAGTGTTTTTCATTATTTAAATCTATATTAAGTTCTCAAATTTATCATTTCTAATGAAGTATTTTCTCAAAATGTTTTTTTAGTTAATTATGTATATTTGATTCGAATTTAAAAATATTTTTAATAATTAATAGATTATGTATAATCAATAACTATTTTAATTTTACATAGAATTGCATAGTTAAAAATTTTTTACATGACATGTTTTTATTTGAGTTTTTCTAAGTGTTTTTGCTCTTCTGGTAAGGAAGATTAATTCCTAAAACTGGTGGATGTATTGGTTGCTATATGCTTATTATATTATTCTTGAGGTTCAGAAAAATATACTCGTAATACTTATTGGTATTTATTTAAACTCTTTACATTTCTTTTCAACTCAAATCAATTATTTTTAATTCCTTTAAATTTTATGGACTTTTTTTTCAATGTTATTGAACTTATTAATATTTACTCCAATTAATTATTTCTGGTTTTTAAACTCATTATCTTTAACAATATTCAATCCGAAACTGTGTACCACCATTGCAAGAGATCTTATTTCATCACCACAATGGTATTCTTTTACTTGGGGAGTTCTTAATCACAAAGTATGAACAAAATGGAGAAAACGACGATTAAATTATTTAATACATATTCACTTCCTTCCTTAATAGACTTTGATAGTATAAACAAAAACAAATATTCGTGTGAGCCGATGGCCCACATATCAGATATTAAACTGATAAGAACAGATACTACACTTGATCTTAGCCAAAAGGCCGAGAAAGGTAGGAAAGGCCGCCTTATTTATACTATCTCAAAAGCCTTATACTCCCCTAGTGAAACGGTGTGGGACAAAGGCTATTTGAAAACTTAGACTTCAATTTTGGTTTCATATCTTTAAAGCTTCTCTATTTCTTTTTTTGAAAGGTTAAGCTTCTTTATTAAAATTATTTGTTTATGTATGAAATTTTATGATATTAAAAAAAACTCTTTTTTTACATACACGAAGTAAAGAAAAATATACTTCCTAGATTTATCCTTTAAAAAAATTCCTAGAGTTATAGTTATTAAAAAAGATACTCTCCTCATTACAAAATAGATCAAGTTGAATATAATATATTAATAAGCAGAAGAGAAAGAAGCTATAAATTGTATGCTTGCAAATTACATGAACAATAGATCAATAAAATGTCAATTATGGAAAAAAAACTTTATGCATTTTTTGTTTTACTAAGAAGAAATATTGTTATTATTGTTGTCACATTTGGTTGTGGTAATGTATATTCCTTATGGAGTATGGTGCCTTCTTTTTTATTTATTAATGTGCACCCCCGTCCGAAAATTAACTTCTACTTTGATAAACGTGGTCATTTTTTCTGAACTTTTACTACATATTTTATATTTTAATTTTGAAATATTTTATAATTGTAGCATAAATAAATATATAAATAGAGATATTAATAATCAAAGTGTTGCATTGGAGACCATGAAAAGTCAAATGAAAAATTAATTTTAAAACGAAGAAAGTATTTGTATGTGACAAAATTTATAAATTCCTTCATATAAGAATTTATGAACTTTTACAAATCAAAAAAGTGATCAACAAAATATTAATTTTATAGGAGGGACTACTTTTTTTCTACGAATTCTAAAATAATTTTACCATTATTAATTTCAAGAGAATTGCACAAACACAACATTTTACACATTTAAAAACAAATTTTAGCGAACATTTTGCATCTTTCAATACTTTTCTTAATTTCCACTCACCATTACTAAGTACTTTTTCCACAGACCCTAAGTTGCTCTCTGATCACAACTCTTCCCCAGTTCCCTATTCTTCTACCATATAGTTGGAGATTAAAAGCTCCCTACCAACAAAGAAGATTAGAAGTGAAAAATTCCATGGGACTGTAAAATTGAGACGAGGAAGACGATTTTAAAGACTTCAATAGGAATGTACTTGAATACTTGATTAATGCTATAACAAATCCAGCACACGTTTCAAAATGCACAAACATAAACTTCGGGCAGTTCAAACATAATCTTCGCATCGAATTAACAAAAGAAAAACCAAACAAAATTTCAAAGTCTTAGCAGACACCAAAGAAGAGTCTCTCTCTAGTTCATCCTTCGGATCAAAGCATTAATGTAATCCTCCCTGTTCCCAGCATCTCCTCCTTCCACATAGTGGTTTCTCTTCTTCTTGAGGCCACCCACCGGTGCCTTGAGTTGGAACGGCCACAAGAAATTGTTGGCTTCCTTGAAATGAGGTCCCACAGTGATGATCTCATATACCAAATCTTCAATGCAGATGATGTTATACTTGCCCAGCACCTGTGGATAATACACAAATTACTATCTCGCATTCATAATCGACAAGCTTCGTGAGAAATTATAGAATCGAAGAAAGCATTTTTCACCTGTTCAATGATGGAATTATCAGTCAAGGGAATCCTGTCCTTCTTAACCTTTCCATATCCCCTCTTGTAGATCAACTCCCTCACACTCTTCAAGTTTGGATACCTTTTTAGAACAAGGAAAAATCATTCAAACCCATGCAAAGATCCCATTATTACTACAATAGTATGACGGGTAAATGATAAATACCCAAAGGTGACATATGGCTCAACCCTGTGCAACATGTTGGTTGTAGCTTTGTTAACCTTTAGGAACACACCATTGAATATCTGTAGGAAAAGATAAAATGGCCAGTAAGGCATTTGTAGATGCAATGTATATGGAAATACTCCGTAAAAGTCATTAAAAACTACCTGTCTCAAACGAAGAAGCTGCAGAATCTTTTTGGTGTTGGGGTTCATGGCATTGATACTGGAATTTATTACAAGAAGCAAGAAACGTCAATTCTTTTTAAATAGCCAAAGACTACCTGTCCTAATAGATAGTCGGTAAAACATCTAACTTATAGCATAATACAACATTTATAAATTATCCATCAATTTTAGCTATGTTTCTAAATTTAATTGTCATTCTCACTAAATTTAACATATTTGGTTGACACACTTTTTAGAAACAAAAAAATACCCAAAAAACGAAATGAAAATTAGTTTTTATATAAGGATCTCCTTTGGGAGACAGTTGAAGTAATACTTCCACTCTTGAAAAGCAAACAAAAATGGAAGTATATGCATACCCACGGATGCGAATGATGAACAACAATTTGGGTTCAGGGCTGACGTAGAAACCTCCTTTTAGTCGAGCCTGACGCTTGAACAGAACAAGCTCCCTTTGCTGCATTAACATAACTTCGAAACTTAGATAGACACAGCAGTAGCTCAAAATCCCTGGATAGAACTAGAGAAAATAAGAAAAACAAGCCTCCAAAAGCACAGAACGTACCTGTTTTTCATATTCCTCAGCATATTGCTTAGCTCTCTTGAAAATAATCTTCCGTTTGGCAGCATTTTTCTTCCTGATAACATCAATCTCCTGTTTCTTTGCTAGTGCCCACTCCTGTTCCCTCTTCTGCTTCTTCAATACTGACTCAGGGACACATGGGGCTCCATTCTGTGCTTCAGCCATCTCTGGAGAGAACAAATCCTAAGCTTTCATCTTCAAAGTTGATAATACAAACCACTAAATGAAATAACTAACTGAAAATGACAGCATTTGTCAAACAAGAAAAGAAAAAACACAATGATATGATGTAAGTCGGACATGACAAAGACCGCCATGAAGTAAAGCATATGGTTGTACTAAGAACAATACTAAACAGAATTTAAAGAATCTGCTCCTAGACCGCGTTAGAATTTATACATGCTAAAAGTTAGAAAATAAAGATTTATTTCATAAAAAGCTACTCCGTAGAAATAAATTGGTTGAGCACTCAGGTCAAACAAAACAATTAATGAAGAACATGGTAACAAGTAATGGAACACATAATTCTTTCAATCAGAGTATAAAATCCTCTATCTGAGCTAGAAAAGGATTTTTGTACTGTTCTTTAACTACCTTTACAGATAAGAAAAAATGAGCAAAGCCAAAGCAACAACTTCAAATTGCACAAACACAATATTTTCATGGCACACAAGAAATTAGACATGAAATGGGGTTTATCTGACCAATTTGCAGTATATTTGGCTCACATGCTTCATATAGGGAAAAGAAGAACTTAGATAATCTATAATAAAGAAATTAAAGATGACATAAAAAAGCACTTCACAAAAGAATACATTTTTATAATGAAATCAAATAATATGCATCTAAGATGCATGACTCCAACTAGCCCTTCAATCTGCTAAAGCATTACGAACTAGAAATGGATCACCTAGAATCATGCTACAGACCCAAACACCCATTGATAAAGACCTATCGGGCAGCCAGATTCACGCCCCTTAACAATTGATGTACTCTCAGGGCGTAAATCACCAGTTCCATGAGGTTAAAAACATGAAGAAACAGTTTCTCTTCACCTAGTCTACTCTGAATTTAAAAAAAATACAATTTCGAAAACCTGTCTTCTGATGAATCAATTTAAAGTTCAGAAAATGGTGTTAAAGACACACATCACAAGCTTAAATCCAATTCCTAAACAAATAATGCTCAAAAACTGGGAAAAAAACGTCATTATCACGCAAATCCAGGAGCAGATTAATAAAATATCTCAGTTTTGATAAAAAAAAACTTAGAAAAACTGGTCACAGCCGTACCTAAGTTCAACAACAATTCTGAGATTTCGAACTAAGAAGAAATGATCGAAAGGTAAATCTACCAGATGTAAAAAGCTTTGTCTTCAAAAATGGAGGCGAAAGCCCTGGCCGCGAAACCCTAAAACCTTCGTCGATCAATCCTCCTCATACTCCGTATTCATTTAACCAGACAACCATGAATGAGTTTTGGGCCTGCCTAATTTAGGCGTGGCCCAATTCTATTTTATTTTCAAAGAACTTCTAAAATCTCAAAAGTGCCTTTTAAAGATGATGTGGAATTGTGGAAATAAAGTTCAAAAATGGGGAAAATGAAATTTGTTCGCTTAATTTTTTTTAAACTACCAAAACATGAGTAATTTTAAGGCACATTTAAAACCAAACATATGGATGGGTAATTTACCTAAATAGGACTAGAATATAATGACTTCCTCAATATAGGACCATATGTTTTTATTTCCCAATGTAGGACCATTGGTCATTATTTGATAGTCATTATTCAACTAAATGTCCAGCATCACTTGAACATTATTCTTCTCACTAGTCATTATTAAGTCCCATTTAGGGAAATAAAAAAGTTTAAGTCCTACATTGGAAAATGAATTATGTTTTAGTCCTATTTAGTGCAAATTTCACATGGATAAAAGCACTCAATCGTCATGTTAACTCAAAAATTAATGAAATATCATGTTTCGTCTCCTAAAAAACATTATGGAAACTTAAGCCATGATCATTAAAAATCATGAGATATACTCTCTTGTCCCTGGTGATAGAGTTTTTATGGACCAAGTGCAAGTAACTCATGTAAAACATTTCTATTTGGTGAGCACACATGTGATATTATATTTAGAATGTTTTGTCTTTTGTGTGAATCGGAATATAAGCGATAGGTTTAGGACTAAACAAAAAAATTGGGGCCGTAATACTCCCTAACGGAATACTCCTTCCGTCCAGGTCTCTTTGTCCACTTTTGTTTTGACACGAATACCAAAACATTGCGTGAAGTAAGACAAAAAGACTTGTATGCTCTCGAAGATGGTGAAAGTCTTTTACACTTCTATGTATGAGGAATAGCTTGTACTTGTGATAAGATTTAATCCAACAATTATGGCTACGAAGAACAAATAATAACAATTATAATAATCAATCTCAAAGTATTTCTATTACTTTGTTTATACTAGTTTTTGCTTCGTTTATAATGGAGGGTTCCCCTCTATTTATACTACGTTACGATTAAAAACATAATGGGCACTCATCGTGTTCATAAACTTCAGCCATTATCTCTTGTACGTTGATCATGGTGGTTAACATCTCAATCCTGAATCTTCCCACCACTTGGTGTTGTATTATCCGCCTGCATTATACGTTTGGGCCTATCATCAGGAACTGAGCCTTTTGTAACATGTTTCTCAGTCCTTGTTCTGTACTGGCCCAAGCCATTCCTGTGGATTGGGCCGTTCATTTACGTTCATTGGGTCCGGATATCTATCAAGTTGCAACTTGCAATATATAATCAAAATCAATTAAAAGATCATTTAAAGTACCATTATTACAAATTTTTACTATGCACCCCATCATACATCGAGTTGCTCGGAGACTCGGGCACACACTCACCATCGTCTTCAATCATCGAATTTTGGGGATGGTAAAGATTTGTACTCAAATCAGCAACGACTTCAATTTTGAACCTTTCCATATCCCCTCTTGTAGATCAACTCCCTCACACTGTTCAAGTTTGGATGCCTTTTTTGAAAAACCATTCAAACCCATGCAAAGATCCCATTACTACTACAACAATATGACCCGTAAATGACAGATATATTGTTTCACGGCAGATACATACTTCCTTCCCAAATTCAATTATATGTTTACAATACATAGAGTCAAATTTCTTCCACTTTCTTTTCATAATGTCATTAGTCATTTGATAAAATAATATAATCATATCCCACAAGTTTTGTAAATCTTTTAACATAGTTTTTAAATATGTAATTTAAATTTTTTAATTCTACACCATTTTCATATAAAATAATTTAAACTAACTTCAATTAAACATCGCGAACCAAAACAGATGATTTAAATTAAGGCAAAGGAAATACAAAATTACTCCGTAGTAATGACATGATATTTTATTTTATCAAATGATTAATAAAAATACAGAAAGAAAGTAAATTTGGAACGAAAAGAGTAAAAAATAGTGATCGTCCATTTTCATACAAATTTTATAAATTAATTCCAATTCCAGACCCAAAAAAACCCATGATAATTGGCAATGTTATCAATAAGCAAGAGGGAAAGGAAACTCTCTTGTGTTCAAAATCTCGATATTTAAAATAAAGCTCATATCAATCAACAAGTAAAGATACAAAATACTGTAAATGTTTGAGACACGAGACATCAGATAAAATGATAATTGAAAGGAGAAAATGGAAGGAAAATCCCACATTGCTAAGGACATTGAAATGCCTCAGGCCTGCCTGTTCCTCTTCTTGGGACCAGATCTGGCAACCTTAAGGCTTCTGTGAACGACACTCAACCTTGCGAGAGCCACCTTTTTCAAGTCTGGCCTATAATAGTTGTCGGCAACCTGCAAGCAATAATGCGTCAACAAAATGAAGCAGGATGACACTTTAAGGATGAAATGACACCCAAAAGATGGCAAGTAAAGGTAATATTGTAGATGAAATTTCACGTTTTCTTGAGTACGAGTAAACCGCTATAAGGCAGCTCGAATTAGGAGGATACTGCAAAATTACATATTTAGACTTGTATTTCAAAAATCCAGGAGTCATAGTTGTGGTCGAAAACCCATATGTTGTATGGTTAATAGTAGTTTAGACATTTTTTAATACAATAACATCAAATCAAACAAACTTCATATATCATGGCATTCAAATCCAGCTTCTCAAACAAGGTAAAAGAGATTACATTACAATACCATAATCATGCTGCACCCAATCCAAACAAGGCCTTAGAGAAAGTGTCACAAAACAAACGCATGGCATGATCTTTGTTTTTCAAGAATCAAGGCTTCACAAACTTTTAAACCAATTGCGGACACGTGCAGATCATTCTTTTTGCAAGTTTATTTTGTACCACTTCCCTTAAATTAATTCATCTTGATATGGGTATTAGGGGATAGGAACCCATTTCCACCACTCTAATACTTGGACTACGCAAATTAGTAACTAAGACCTGAAACATATACCTGATTGGTAACAGCCTTGGCCATTCGGTGGAACTCCTTCTTCATGACAGACTTGTTTAACACACTAGCAGGTTTGTTCTGCTTCTTGGTCTTGGTGGTACCGAGAGTCACGGTTAGATCTTTCCCCCCTTGAATGGTAACAGTTTTCTTGTTTGCCAAACCTATTAACCAATACCAACAGAATACATGCTCCAATACATCAGACAACAGCACTAAAGCAGGTTAACGTCATACAATTAGTGAATTAGACAGAGGAATGACCAACTAATACTAACAGAAAATAAAGATAACACTTTAACAACATCATTAAAGCATTCAGCTCTCATACAATTAGAATGGCTAAAATTATATACTCCCTCCATCCCTAAATAGATTACAATTTTTTCTCTCTCCTCTCGATAATTTTTGTTTGTTTATGCGATTTCATTAAGTATTTGATAAAATAAAATATTCTTGTCACCTCTTGTTTTGTAGAACTTTTGACGTAGTTTTTTAATATGTAATTTTTATATCTTATTCATATACCAATTTGTAAATAAAATGATTTCAAAAAGTAGGAAATTTTTCTTCGTAACCCGCAATTTGTAATCTATTTAGGGACGGAGGAAGTACTAATCTCTAATTGATTTCATGTCGAAACCTAGTATGACAGAGTACAATTGTGTAGTCTTAAGCTGTATAGGCAACAAAGAGAAGATGAGTTTTCAATTCTCCTGAACAGAAGAAGAAAATCAAAAGAAAAAATAGAAAGAGTCACAGTTACCGACGAACCAGAGTGCTTGTAGGAGTGAAGATTGTAGAGATTGTTAGGTTCCTTGCTGAAGACGACAGTGGCAGTGCCACTGCCGGACTGTCTGGCCACAAAAGAGTTGTTCTTCTTCACGATCTCCCACAACAACTGCTCAGGTACTGTAGCCATTTCAGCGGATTCAACCCTAAAAACATTAAAAATCAAATATTACTAAGCATGACATAAAACAAAAGTGCACAACGCAAGGACTGCAGTTGTATAAACCCATGGAGAAAAGAAGGTTTTTGTTCTGATGCTTGACGGGTGAATAGAAAGATTAAAAGGCAAGATAAAAACCAGTTATATAGTGACTTTATAAAACCCTACCCCTACTAAACTAGGGGGGAGCCAGTAAGTCAATCCATCCGGCGGTTAGACACCCGCATTTACATCCCTTATCAATTGATGTACTCTCAGAGTGAATAAACCAATTTGGTTAGGTTAGATCAAAACAAAAACAGTTTTGCTTCAAACTTCTCCCTTGGCTTGAGTGGTAGGAGGACCACCCCGACGCATTTTTAGATGGGAAGTTCATCTATATTCAAAGCATAGTTATTCAAGGCGTGATGCGCACCGATGCACAAAGGACCTCTAGTGCCTCGATGCGCGATGCGCAAGTAATGCGCGCACATCACGAACATGAGGCGCATATTAAGGCACCAACAGAATTTCTAGTATATCTACATTAGTAATTTTATATATATATATATATATATATATATATATATATATATATATATTTGAAAAGCATAATAAAGGTTAAGAAACAAATGTTTAAAAAACAGAATAATATAAAAAACAGAGAGAGAAAAAATATCGTAAGAAGGAAGAGAGCCGACTTAACCTGCTACTGCCACTTGCCCAGTAAGTGTGCCGGTTTGGAGGACTTGCGAGACTGGGGAGGAATAGTCGTATTTGAATCGAAGAAATAAAAGAAAGAGAAAACAATTGTTTAATTTGCCCACTAGGTATGCCATTTAATCTCCTTGGGATCGTAAAAGTTGGGAGGGGTGAATCGTAATAAATATTAGTGCTAATCCCTAAACCTAATTAATAAAAAAATAACAATAAAAAACATATGTTCACAAGGCGCGCCTCTTTGCGCATCAATACACTGCGCATATTGCGACGAGGCACAGTAAGGCGCGCGCCTCACGAACAGCGCGCGCATCAAGGTTGGTGATGCACTACTCCTGGCGCTTCGTGCGCATCGTGCTTCAGGCGCGCCTCAGGTGCGCTTTTCACAACTATGATTCAAAGCCAAACAAAGACGTTTACTCTATGCATTATGAAGAGAAAAAACATTGTAATAGAGTCAATAGTACTAAGAAAACAGTTTTGCTTCAACTAGTCCACTCCAAGTAGAAAACAAGCACAATTTTTAGCCTCTATGTTGTTTCATCCATTTAAAGTTCAGATAACAGTTTCAAGGACACATCACAAGCTTTAACCCAAAGACAAAAGAAGTTAAAAGGAGTCTACTCACTCATTTTAGATTCAAAGTCACAAAGACAGATCTGAAACTAAACAGATGACACCTTCACATAGATTTTAGGAAATCCGGATGTAGAGTAATAAAATATCTCAATTTTGAACAAAAATTTAGCAAAGCCAACAAACAACAGAACACAAACCAGCATAAGTTCAACAAGTATCCTCAAATTTCAAACTAAAAACAAAATAACATAAGGTAAATTTATAAGATCTAAAGTTCTACCGGTTCATTGAGAACTCTGCTGAACTTAGTCTTTAGAAACCCCAGACCATTCATCGCACGCTCTCTCAAACTAACGAAGATGGGAAAAATTAGGGATGAGCATGGTATAGATCATTTTTGGTAAACTACTTGGAATGGTACCATATCATTACTATTAAAATGGGTTCGGTAGTTTGGTTAGTTCTGTATGGCTCAGTTTTAGTCCAAAAACCAATCGGTTTGGTAAACTTTAAACAAAAAGGTACCATGTCGTATTAAAGATAAACGTATATTTTTTGAGAATTACGTAGGAAAAAATCAACACAAGTGAATTTGAAATGAAACAAAAGGAGTTCTATTCTAAACACCACAAATATGGTTGTATCATCAAATTTCAAAAACCAGTGCATTAGACTGCAAAAAGAAACATAAGACACAAAGGTCAATTTACAAAAGAAAATAAAAAGTGAAAGTTCAATAGCCAAGACTACACGACAATGACAGCATTAGCAACCTAAGTTCAATAGTAAAAAAACATAAAGACAGTAAGTTTAACTCAACTGTTCAAGTTATAAAAAATTTAAAACTTCAAGATTACATGATATTTCATTTGGCCCTCCAAGTATAATGCATGTTTAGCTGAAAATTTAAAAAAAATCAAAATATTTCTGGAATCTCGTCAAAAGAGTCATGAATCTATTACGATGAGATAGTTCAACTGAAGTGTAATGAATTAACAATTTTCTAACATTCAAGATTATGAAAGATCAAACAAAACACAGTAATTGCATTTGAAATGATGCATAAAATTGAAAATTTGAAACCCTGCTCAAATTAAATCAAAAGACATAAGTTCCTAGTGCTGTTCCGTGTGCTTTTTAGCTGGCAAAAATAAAAGCTGAAACAAAACAACGCAGCTAGTTGGCAAAAATAGGAGCTGAAACAGAAATAACATATCAAAAAATCATCGATCAACATTCTAAGGAAAAATAGATACTAAAATCTAAAAGAAATTAGGGTGCAAATGAAATCAACTCGTGATTCAATTCACAAAAATGAAAAATATAAAATTCAAGCCCTAACAAAGCACAAATTCAAGAATTGGAGTTAGGAGACCCGTAGAGAAACACGCATGGAGAAAGATATACTAAAGAACATCAGCGCGGATGGAAACCCTAGAACCGCAAAACACACGGAAGTGACAGGACACGGAGAAAATCTCACAAACCTGCTGAAGATGGCTATGCCAGTGAGATGTTGAAACTGGAAAGGAGGGCCGAAGCTCGACGGAAAGAAGAGACGGAGAAGCTCTGAAATAAAGAAAGAAGAGAAGAAACCCTATATGATCATTTGGGCTTTCAACTAAACAAAGTTGAAACGAGTTGGGAAAAAAATTAAATCAAAAAAACTGAAATTGAATGTAAAAAAATCGAATTGAATCGTTATTGTTTGGTTTTCGTTTTGGTTTTTACTTTGGAAAACCGAACTGAATCGAATAAACCAAACTTTTAGATACTTTAGTTTATTTATATGAGTATATGTGATATGTAAAAAAAATTATAAAAATATTTATGTAAATAATTGACTAATCGATTATAAGTTATTTTCTTAACTATTAAATAAATGTTTTAAAGCATATTATAAACTTTAAAAACCTAATAATATAACACCAATAACTAATCCTAATACAGAATTATATTAACATTAAAAATTGAAACGAATAATTTACATATTTACATAAAAAAAACATTGATTTTATAATGGAAATGAAATTATCATACTAAAAAATGCAAATTTCTAGTAATTGATATTTACATACGATGTTTTTGGGAGTATTTGGAATCTCATATATGATTGTTGGGCACTCAACACATATTTTTTATGTAAAATTAATTGAATATAACACTAACCTTGCGTTCTATTTTGGCTTTGTGTAAAAATCAAACTAAAACACCGACCCCAATCCTACATATTGCTTTATCTAGTTAGTATTTTTATATATAATCTTTTAATGCTTATAAATTTTTACTTTTATAAAATGAAAAATCCAACTGGGTTGTTGTTGTTGTATAAAATGAAAAATCCGAAATAGAAACCGCATAAAATCAAACAGAATAACTAACAGTTTACATTTTTTTATGCAAAACCGAACCGAATTGAACCGCCAACTTTTCGTTTTGTGTTTAGTTTTGGGTAAAAATCAAACCGTCAAAACCGAACCCACCCCTACCACTAACCCTATCGCACTATTTAAACCGTATTTTTGTCCACGAGAAATTTTGTTTATACTTCATTCAAAAATATATTGGCACGCTGAACTTTTCAAATATCACGTGAAATTTTGTTTATGTGCATTTTCATTAAATACTTAATAAAATAAAATAATTTTTTCATCTTTGCTTATAAAACTTTTGATGTAGATATTAAATATACAAATAGTATTTTTTTAATTCATTTCTTTAGTAATCCTTAAAAAATTGGATTGAGAAAGAACTTAAATTTTTATTTCATTTTGTGTAAAATACTAATTTTTTATGACGGAGTTTCGTGTAACATACTATTTTTTTAGGACGGGGAAGCATTTATTTGATTTTTTTAATGAACATTCTTTCACACACTTTTATTTCAGTTGGTTGTGCACATTATGAACTATTTCGATTTAAGTTTCAAAAAACAATTATGAGTGCTCAATAATTGTTTTTCTAAGAAGTGACCAATTAAATTCAATGTTCTATATATGTGGACACTTTTACTTTGAAAGTACCCCAATTTTGAATATTGTAACAAAAAATTACCTCATCTTTAATATATAAGAAAAAGATATCCTAACTTTAAAAAACGTAATAAAAGGGTATCCCTTGTCTAAAGATGTGGTACCTTTTAATTATATTTTTAAGGATGAAATACCTATTTATTACCCCCTTTGTCCAAAATTTCTTTCTCGTTTTGATCTTGCATGAAGATTAAGAAAAATTAGAAAGTGTAATAACTTTTCATGATTTGCCTTTGCTGTGATTGAATAAAGTGAATAGTGTGGATAAAAAGTGGAAGTATAATGGAACATTTATTAAACTTATGTTGCCAAAATAAGAAACGGGAAAGAAATTTTTAGACAATCCAAGAAGGAAAGTGAGAAAAAAATTAATAGACGAATGATTACTGTATAAATTAAAAATAGAAAAAAGGAAAGTAAGAAAAAATTAATAGACGAATGGACTATAAATTAAAAATATAGTACCTTTTTATTACAAGACTCAAAGTTAAGATACCTCCTAACTCTAAGTAAAAAGACCTAAATATGTGCAACGTTATTACTCCGTATTTTTCTTGATTAAGAATATGTTCTTTAGAAATTAAACTTTTAACTTTTAATTTCTTCCAACTTCTTCCACTTCTTTCAAGTTTTTTCCAATTTTTTCTAATTATTCTCATTTACATCATACTCTTTCTACTCCCTAAATAATTACTCTAAAAAAGTTGTATTTTTAATGTGATCATCATCATCATCATCATTATATAATTAGTAGTAGTATTATTAGTATTATCTTCATCATTATATTATAATTAGTAGTAGTATTATTAGTATTATCTTCATCATTATATTATAATTATTAGTAATATTATTAGTATTATCTTCATTATTATTATTACAAGTATTATGTTCATAACTATAATTTATAAATTATTTCATTTGTTTCCAGATTCTATGTCACTATTTATATGATTCACACGCATTATAATTTTTTCTTCAACTTTTTAATATAATAAGACAATTTTTTTGTTTATTAATCAACATAATAAAATAGGAAAATATCATATTTTGAACTATATTTAAAATTTAGGAGTTCTATATTTTTATTATCAAAATAAAAGTTATATAATGTCAATCATGAAAGAAAAAAATAGATTTTATTGCATTATGTGATATATCTAATATTTAAAACAAAATCTTGTAATATATAAAGTATAACTACAAATATATTATTTTATAATAAATACTGTATTAATAAATTGAGATACATGCAACATAACTCCCATAACTTTTAAAATTCTAATATTTTAATATTTATGCTCGCTTTATATTCTAATTTTAAAGTATGCAAAAGTAGTTTTTTTTGTATGAAAAATGCATGACATTACGTTTTCTATCTTAAAGACATTGATTAAGATAACATGATTATGAATTTTATAATAATACTAATAATAATAAATTAATAATAATGACAATTTTTACAGTTTTTTTAGATTTTCTAATTTTTTTCTTGTTCTTTAAGTTAAGAAATTCCCCTAGATGAGAAAAAAATATGAAAAATACCAAAACAAGAGTCCTAAGAGCAACTCAAACACATACTTTAACAAATTGTCAACTAAATGTTAAAGTAGCTGATTCACACTGTTATAGGAGTAGATCATCTAGTTCTATTTACTCTATTACAAGGTATGTAGTATATATATTCATATTATTCTCAATTTAACAATGCAAAAATTGTCAATGTTTCTACTTCTGCTGGGGCTTGAATATGAGTGAACTTCTCATATCTCTCTTTTTTCCTTTTTATTTCCTCATTATTTTCTAATAATCCAAACAACAATTATATTCTTTTCATGTTTCCTCTCACTTTTTTTAATCATTGTCTTTTCTTTTATTTTCTTTTTCTCATCCAAACCAATGGTTAAGACCACATTTATTATTACCCTTAAAGATTTCTCGAACTAATGATATTCATTTCCTTCTAAACTACGGAGTAATCCGTAATCAAAGTTAGGGAGTAATTTACTTTAGAGAAATTTACTTAAATAGGACTAAAACATAATGACTTTCCCAAAATATGATCATATGTTTTTATTTCCCAATGTAGGACCTTTGGTCATTATCAAGTAGTCATTATTCAACTAAATGTCCATCATTACTGGACATTATTCCTTCCACTAGGTCATTATTAAGTCCTATTTAGAGAATAAAAAGTTTAAGTCCTACATTACAAAAGTCATTATGTTTTAGTTCTATTTAGTGCAAATTTCACTTTACTTTACCCTCCTATTAGATATTCCATTGGGAGCACAACCCAATCACATGCGTCATTTCTCTCTCTCTCTTATTTTTTGTTACTCCATGTTTTTGTTTTCTTTTTAAATTTGTTATTCATTGCCATGTCTATTATTATGTTCTCAAACTCTGTTCAATGATTGTACTAAAAAATTATACTACCTTCGTCCCTGAGTATTTGTCCAGTTTTGACTTTTTTCGGTCAATTGTTTTCGACCTTTGACCAATAATTAAATAAAATATATATTGTATTTTAATGAAATAAAATAATATTTTGAAAATATTTGATATAATAAATCTAAGAAAACTCTTTTTGTATCAATATCCAATATCATTTTTATTTAATTTAAGGTCAAAGTTTACCAATTTTGACTGAAAAAAATCAAAAGTACAGTGGACAAATACTTAGGGACGGAGGAAGTATTCAATAACATTCTGTAATTATATGATCGAGTCGCGTAAAAGCATTGCCCGGCCTCCATCTAGAAATAAATCACTTGAATATTATTCACACGAAATAATAATATTCAAGCAATTTGATTGACTTTGTGAATAATATTTCACACTAAAATAGTGTGAAGTAATCTGTATAATTAAATAGTTTAATAAAAAATATAAAATTTGAAGTGTATATAAAAGTTATTTATAAAAGTGAGAAAAAATTAATAGACGAATGGAGTATAAATTAAAAATAGAGTACCTTTTTATTACAAAACTCAAAGTTAGGATACCTCCTCACTCCTAAGTAAAAAGGCCTATATGTCCAACGTTATTATTTTTCTTGATTAAGAGCATCTTCTTTAGAAATTAAACTCTTAACTTTCAATTACTTTCAACTTCTTTCAGTTCCTTCTAGTTTCTTCCAATTTTTTCTAATTATTCTCATCATTTTCATCATACTCTTTCTACTCCCTAAATAATTACTATAAAAAAGTTGTATTTTTAATGTGATTATCGTCATCATCATCATTATATTATAATTAGTAGTAGTATTATTAGTATTATCTTCATCATTATATTATAATTAGTAGTAATATTACTAGTATTATCTCATTATTATTATTACAAGTATTATGTTCATAACTATAATTTATAAATCATTTCATTTGTTTCAAGTTTCTATGTCACTATTTTTATGATTCACACGCATTATAATTTTTTCTTCAACTTTTTAATATAAATAATATATTTTTTATGTTTCTTAATCAACATAAAAAATAGGAAAACATCATATTTTGAACTATATTTAAAAATAAGGAGTTCTATATTTTTATTCTCAAAGTAAAAGTTATATAATGTAAATATAATGTCAATCATGAAAGAAAAATAGATTTTATCGCATTGTGTGATATGTCTGATATTTAAAACAAAATCTTATAATATATAAAGTATTTTATAATAAATATTGTATTAATAATTTGAGATACATGCAACATAACTACCATGACTTTTAAATTTTAATATTTTTATATATATTTATGCTCTCTTTATATTCTAATTTTAAAGTATGCGAAAATAGTTTTTTTGTATGAAAAATGACAATACGTTTTCTATATTAAAGACATTGATTAAGATAACATGATTATGAATTTTATAATAATACTACTAATAATAATAAATTAATAATAATGACAATTTACAGTTTTTTATTTTCTATTTTTTTCTTGTTCTTTAATGTTGAAATATTAGAATAATAATATTGCTCCTTGAATTATGAAGTACATGATAGAGTATATATAGGAGAGACTCCTAACACAACTAGGAATAGAGAATGGAAACTAACTAACATACAACATCTACCACAAATAGGATTAGGAAACTGACTAATAATGAAACACTACCATAACCAATACTACAAGAAGTACTATTAGTATTATTGTCTAACATCCCCCCTCAAGCTGAACTCTGGCTGAAGCAAGAGGAAGCTTGGACACTAGCTGGAANGAATTATGAAGTACATGATAGAGTATATATAGGAGAGACTCCTAACACAACTAGGAATAGAGAATGGAAACTAACTAACATACAACATCTACCACAAATAGGATTAGGAAACTGACTAATAATGAAACACTACCATAACCAATACTACAAGAAGTACTATTAGTATTATTGTCTAACATCCCCCCTCAAGCTGAACTCTGGCTGAAGCAAGAGGAAGCTTGGACACTAGCTGGAAACTAGAAACTTTGAGAAGAGAGAAATCTGACATGCGCCGGTGGCTGCTCACGTCGTTGGAGAAGAGAGAAGTGTGACGCGCGCCGGTGGCTGCTGACGTTGTTGGAGAAGAGAGAAGTCTGACGCGCGCCGGTGGCTGCTGAGGTCGTTGGAGAAGAGAGAAGTCTGACGTGCACTGGTAGCTTCTAACGTCGTTGGAGAAGAGAGAAATTGACGTGCGCTAGTAGCTGCTGACGTCGATGAAGAAGAGAGAAGGTTGACGTGCGCTTGTACCTGCTGACGTCGAAGAATAATAGAGAAGGCTACTGGAAGTGCCTGTTTGACTGAAGATTCTTGACATTTTTGTCTTTTTCTTGGATCCGGGCAATGCCCTATTTCCTTCTTGAATGGGTGAGTTGTAGAGGTCTTATTTCCTCTTTCACTACTTCCCCTCTTGGCTTTGCTTTTGTGCTGATTTACTTTGGATTTTTATTGGTTCAATAGGAGAGAAAGAGAAGGGAGGTTGATGATTAGAATGAGTGATTCTAGAGAGAAAAAATAGGTTAAGAATTGGTGATGGAAAAAAAAAATTGGGTCTGAGATTCTGATATGGTGAATTGGAGAGAAACAACAATCATTTTTTTTCCTTTTTTTTTGAGAAGACAGGATGATCTGAGAGAGTTTGTGAGAAGTTGGGTTTTTTTTGAAGAATCATGGAGATGACAAGACAGAAGTTCCTCCTTTGATAGTTTTTTTTATTTCAACAAGGGTTTTTTTTCTTTTTTTTTCATTTGAATGGAGAAGTTGATTTGAGGATAAAGAAGAAAAAGAAAATAGAGGTGAATAGGGTGGAGCTGCCGTCGCCGGAATTACCGGCGGCGGCGGTGGGGGCAAAGAACTTTTTTTTTAGGTCACCAAGAGCGGTGGCTCTGATACCATGTTGAAATATTAGAATAATAATATTGCTCCTTGAATTATGAAGTACATGATAGAGTATATATAGGAGAGACTCCTAACACAACTAGGAATAGAGAATGGAAACTAACTAACATACAACATCTACCACAAATAGGATTAGGAAACTGACTAATAATGAAACACTACCATAACCAATACTACAAGAAGTACTATTAGTATTATTGTCTAACATTTAAGTTAAGAAATTTCTCTAGATGAGAAAAAACATGAAAAATACTAAAACAAGAGTCCTAAGAGCAACTCGAACACATACTTTAGAAAATGGTCATCAACTAAATGTTAAAGTAGATCATTCACACTGGTATAGCAGTAGATCATCCAGTGATATTGACTCTTTTACAAAGT
Organism: Cuscuta campestris; assembly: GCA_900332095.2. Lineage (NCBI taxonomy): Eukaryota > Viridiplantae > Streptophyta > Magnoliopsida > Solanales > Convolvulaceae > Cuscuta > Cuscuta campestris. The sequence continues at coordinate 912,765 of OOIL02001452.1, forward strand.
ATGTAGTATATGTTCATATTATTCTCAATTTAACAACACACAAATTGTCAATGTTTCTACTTCTGCTGGGACTTGAATATGTGTGAACTTTTCGTATATCTCTTTTTTCCTTTTTATTTCATCATTATTCTCTAATCATCGAAACAACAATTATATTCTTTTCATGTTTCCTCTCACATTTTTTTAATCATTTTTTTCCTTTTATTTTCTTTTTCTCATTCAAACAAATGGTTAACACCACATTTATTACCCTTAAAGATTTCTCGAACAAATAATATTCACTTCCTTTTAAACTAATCAAAGTTAGGGAGTAATTTACTTTACCCTCCTATAAGATGGACTCTAAGATATTCCATTGGTAGCACAACCTAATCACATGCGTCATGCCGTCATTTCTTTCTCTCTTTCTCTCTTTTATTTTTGATTGTTACCCCATTTTTTTATTTAGATAATCTCTATTCAATACTTACTCTGTTCATAAATAAAGTTCTTGTTGTGCATTACGATGTTTGCTTGAAATTATTTTCAAATTATTTTATATGAAAATGGTGTGGAATTAGAAAATAAAAATTATATATTTAAAAACTACATTAAAATAAGACAAGAAAATATGTCAATAAAATGATTAAAGTTTAACCCGGTGAATATATAGTGAATATTATTGTTGGACACCTCCCCCACTCTTTAGCTAAACTTTTTTAAAAATGTAAACATGTAAATTCAGTTAAGAAAATAATTTAAGCTCGCTAGAAATAATGCAAACTCATGGAAAATACATAAAATTAAACGAAGTATTATGTATTTCCCATTTTTTTTAAAAAAAATTGTTATTCATTGACATGTCTATTACTCCCTCCGTCCCCCAATTAAACGAAGTATTATGTTCAATAATTGTACAAAAAACGAAATTAAATACTCTCTTCGTCCCGGAAAACATGAGAGTTTTGGTTTTGGAGAGGGATTTAAGGGGAGTGTATTTTAGTATTGAATTTCCAAAAATGTCCTTTGATGTGATGGGTAAAAGTATGATTTGATAGATAGATTATTAGTAAAAAGGTATGATGTGATAGGTAGGATATGAAAAAGTAAAGGGTAATAGTGACTTTTTAATAGAAATGAGAAGTGTTTTTTGGGACGGATGAAAAAAGAAAGGAGAAAGGTTTTCTGGGACGGAGGGAGTAATATTCAAGCAATTTGATTGACTCTGTGAATAATATTTCACACTAAAGTAGTGTGAAGTAATCTGTATAATTAAATTGTTTAATAGAAAATAAAAAATATAAAATGCATATAAAAGTTATTTATAGAATTATTGATTTATTTATTTAGATACCCTAATACTCCCTCCGTCCTAAAATTAACTTCCCATTTGACTTTTCACGGTCTCCAATGCGATACTTTGACCATCAATATCTCAATTTCTATATAAATATATTTTATAAAAATTATGTATTTCAAAACTATGTTTCAAAATGAATCTATTGCTAATAAATTTATATTAAAATTCAATGTATTTTTTTCGTAATATACGGTCAAAGTTTAAAAAGTTTGACTACAAAAGTTAAACTGGGAAATTAATTTTAGGACGGAGAGAGTAATGAGTAATGGGAAACGTACGTAGATGGGGAAGAAAATGTAAACAACAGGACTCCACTCTAATCTCTCCCGGCCCATCCCTATATATATACTTATATATTGAGCTCTCAAAGAGAAATTAAGAAAAAAAATCATTAGTGTTACATATTTATTTGAATTATTGACTCTTGTCTCCAACAATTTCTTACCAAGTACTGTACATTTTAAGGCCAGGTTAACTTTTTCTATCCCTTTATGCATTAATAAGCATTATGGTTTTAATTTCTATGTAAACCTGGTTGTTATAATTCTCGATTCTTCCATCTCTATTACGGAGTAATTATTAGTCTATCTATCAATTATTTATATTCACTAGTACCTGATCTATTCATCACATTAGATCGTATCCCACGATAAATTAACACAAAAATTAAATGATTTTTTAATCTTACCATTTTATGGGATGGAGACATCGAGATAGGGATGTAAACAAATCAAATATTTTAAATTCGATTCGCGATTCGTATTCGAATATGATGATTCGAATTCGCGTTATTCAAATACAAATAGTTTAAGTTTATAATAAAAACTAAGCTTATAATTAGTTTATGTTTATGTTTATCCCTATATAAGCTAAGCCTACTATAAGCTTATAAGCTTATATACATATATATGTCAGACCATGTTTTCAACATCAAAAGTCAAGCAAAGTAATATAGTATAAAGTGTATTTAAAATACTAAGAATTCAATAAATTAACGTAACACAAAAATCTAAAGCATATGATTTTTAATAGCTATATTTTATAAAATATAATTTGTGTAAGATGCAGGGCCGGCTCAAGCCAGGGGCAAGGTGGCCACCTGGATAGGGCCCAATTTTGGAGGGGGCCCCACTTTTTTTCTTCTTTTGTATATATTCTATATATATATTATATATATTTATAAAAAAAACAGGTTAAGACTATGAATTACGGAGTATAAATTTATAAGACCATGAATTTGACATTTTATTATTCTTATTACTATAATATTTTTATTGTTAAAAAAATTTAATTGATAGACTTTATTTTATTATGACACAATGGCCCATTTTCTCCGTGACGTCCAGGGTCCCTGATTTCTCGGAGACGGCCCTGGTAAGATGCAAATTAATGTTGGTCCATCATATAAATTACATAGTATGATTATTCAAATATTTGTTTATGATTCGATAACTATTCGAATATTAATCAAATACTTATTCAAATCTTATTTTGAATTCGTCTCATATTCGGATTCGGATTCGTATTCGAAAAAATTAAACAAATACAAATTCAAATATATCGGTATTCGCTTCGATTCGATTCGTTTACACCCCTACATGGAGGCAGAGCCGGTCCTGAAAAATGAAAAAAATGAAATTGGTCCGGTCTAAAATTCACATTTTAGGCCATATTTTTTTAAAAACATATGACTCTAAAATATTAGGGGCCTAGTGTGATTGACTACTTTGCACACATTCTGGGTCACCCATGCATGGAGGTAATATTTTTTTTAAGGAGCATGCATATAATTAATGAAGTTCCTAATGTTTAATTTGTCTTTTTTTTTTACCGTAGGTGATTTGATGAGAATGGAAGTAAAGATACAGAACAACCGTTTCTCATCCTTCATGTTTCTTCTTCTTCCTCTCATTTCATTGCTTCTCCTCCAAGCAATAATAACAGCATTGGGCGCAAGTGATCTTGGAACAGACAAACAAGCCCTTTTGGATTTTGCTAATACCCTTCACAATGCTCCCCGTGGACGTCTGCGATGGACCTCCACGGGGGCGGCGGGCGCCGGCCCAATCTGCACCTCATGGGCCGGCGTGACCTGCAGCTCGGACCGAAGCCGGGTCGTCGAGCTACGACTTCCCGGCTTCGAGCTCCGCGGCACCATTTCGGGAAACACTACCATCGGGAGGCTCGACGCGCTCGAGAGGCTCGACCTCAGGAACAACTCCCTGTTCGGGGCTATACCGCCGAACCTCAACTTCCCGCGCCTCAGGCATCTGAACCTGAGCGGGAACCGTTTCAGTGGGCCCATCCCCCAGTCACTCACAGGGTTTCCTCCTACGTCGTTCGGAGGAAACCCTTTGCTGTGTGGGCCCCCACTGGCACACCAGTGTGGTGGCCTGGATCTTGATCTTATCGAGACCAACGTCGTATCACCATCAACCGGTCCATTGGGTCGCCGGTCGTTAAAGTCCAAGAAAAAGAAGGGACTTAGCAAGAAAACTAAACGTGTTCTTATTATTATATCAGTTGTAATTCTGATATTATTGGCATTTCTTTGCCTCGCTCGTGATATGTTAAAAAGGTGTCGTCAGTAATTTGTTTCAAAAAATAAATATGTGAGAATGTCGATGACTAATAAATGTCTAAATCATTATTGTAATTAAGGATACGTTGAGTTTATGTATTCAAATCAATAAAATCATGCATAAGTGTTACATATTTGAATAATTGAATTGATCGTGACTCTTTTCTCCAATAATTCCTTATATATATTTAAGGTCAGGTTTATTCTTTATATCTCTTTGTGTAATTATGGGTAAATATGATGGGAAATGCTTGGTTCACAAACAAAATGTTCATAAACTTCACAAACTTACTATTTGCGAACTCCAATAAATAAAATTAAATAGTCTAAAATAATTTTAAAATGAAAATTTAATCCATAAATAGTAAGTTTGTTAAGTTTGTGAATATCATGTTTGTGAACCTAGTATTGCTCAAATATGATTGTGTTAAAGAAGAACATTATGGCACTATGTGAGGGATGGGGTATGTGTAGAGTAATCCGTATTTAATGGGTTAATCTATTTGTAATGAATAATGGGAAGCTTGAATGATGGTGATGAATTGTAATCAACAAGACTCCACTTTATTCTCTTAATTACATCTCTATACTTGTAATTAAGGTTCGTTGAGCTTAATTGTCTATTGAAACTTTAGGTGTTGAATGTAAATATGACTTGAACACTTTTCTCCAATAATTCCTAACATTTCAAGGCCATCAAAGTTAACTTTTTCTATTCATTTTGTGTATTCATTAATAATAATGTTCATCTCAAATTAGACCATTAGCTCGTTTAGTGCTAGAGTCTATGTCACATAAAAAATTGAATGGAAAAGTAATTAATCAATATATAACTTCTTGAGTGGAAAAGTACTCCATAATTTATTAAATTTAATTTTTTAATGTGGTTCAACCGAAATATCTTATTACTCAATCCAACTATATATCCTTACCCCATTTATCCTAATTCTATCATGGTATCCGAGCAATTTTAGCCCACCTCGTTTAGTAAGGTGTCCGTCTAAGCATTCATTCCTAGCGGCCCTAGTCTTTTGCCCAGTTGTCCGTGAGGAATGTATATCCAACGGCATGTGGCTTGTTTATCCCAATTACTCGTCTGGAAGTCCATACCCATCGTGGTCCTTTAGGTGTTGGCACTAAAAGAATGAAGGGATGGGAGTCTATTTGCCAGTGGTCAATCAGTTAGATTCAAAATGGGTCAGTCGCCTACTTGAAGGGGAGTGTAAGAGTCTGTCCCATATCAGAAATTGAATAGAAAAGTAATCAATATATAAGCTTTTGAGTTGAACTAAGTAATCAATTTGATTTAATCTTTTAATGTGGTTTAACCCAAGTGTCTTATTGCTCAATCCAGTTATCTTTACCACATCCTAATTTTATTATTTAAGGACGAATGAAGTATCTACACTTGCTAAGTAATAAGAGCATTGTAGGGTTTCAACCATTCTCTCTTTGCTACATTAATTTTAACTTTTTTTTACTTACATCACAGTTTCATTGGAAATACTTTTTTAGATGCATTGTCTGAGGGGAGCCGTTTTAAGCGTGATATGAGTTGACGTGACATGATCTAGGTCTATGTTATCTATTTAGATATTCATTGTTGTAATGTTCAAGCTCGTTGAAATGTTACTCTTCTCATTTTACCCCATTTAATTAATAAAACGTTTGACATTTTTTTTTTGCAAAAAAAGGAGAAGAGATTCAAAATAGTTAAGATTTGTTTTTGTCAAAAAAAATTGTCAAAGGAGATTGTTATTTCCATGTCATGTTGACATTATTTTTTTGACAAATGAATACATTTGTTTAGAATAATTTATAGCTATTTTTGAGTTGAAGCCCTGATATGCATAGAAGATGATAAAGGATAGATCTTGAAGAAAAAATTCTAATTCTACCTATTTGATCTCCTATTGGACTGGAACTTTGGGCTAGAGTTTAAGGTGATGGAAATACATTTAGATAAACACACAACAAAGGTGGGAGAAAAAGGGGAGCCGCACATACTCCCTCCTTCCCCTTGTATTTGTCCACATTTGACTTTTGGAACTGTTCATCTAAGCACTTTGACTCATCAAATTCTCTCAATGTGTAAGCCTAAATATAGTCATGTGTGATCTTGTTTGATTTGTTTTAACATATAGATTATTAATATATAATTTTGATAATTTTTAAATATACAAATTACAAGATAAAATGGATTTAAAAAGTGCATTGGATGGTGTGTAAAAATGAAAGTGGACAAATACAGGGGACGAAGGGAGTAGTTTTTTTGGAGTATCAGACTATACAGTCTATATTGTTGGAGATCTACTTCAATTCTCGAACGTAACTAGGATTGCAAACACTTCCCTAAAGTTATCTTGGTAAAGGTGTAACAAGCCGTGTAAGCTAGATATAAACAGAATTTATCATCAAATCACGTGTAAAAAGATTAAGTCAGTTCATAGATATAATCCATTAAAGTTGAGAGTGTAATACGGGCGTGGACCCTACATAGTAGAATGAGTGTTATACGGGCGTGGACCCTACAGTAGAAGAGTTTGCTCCAAACTGCATATACAATTCTTTTGCACTTTTTACTTCTTTTACTTTAGAGCATCAACAATGGCATGAGAAATGTTTGCCATGATTATATTCCACATATGCTGCCACATCATTAATTGCCATGATGGGCATGGCATGACAAAGCATTCCACTCCTCAAACCATGTCATATGCGTGTCAAAGGCTTAAGTTTATTTTTTATTTTTTATTTTCTTTTTATTTTCTTTTTCCTGAAATTATTCTTTTAGGTATTTTTTTAAATTATTTTGAAACAACATAAAAAAATACCACGACAATTTTCAGTTCTTAATGTATCAAAAAGAGTGTTAAAAAATAGAACTGGGACTCAATAATCTTCCAAAAAAAGAGGCAACTATGTTAAAAAGAAAATTAGCTCGCCTGCAAAAATATCTGGGTGGTATTCAATATATGACAGGGTTACTAAGATTGGGAATCAACTTGCAGGTCTTTTTATCGATCTTGGTTACTTGGTATTCAAGATGATCCCAATAATATTTTAATTTCATGATAGTATTCGAGGCTGAGCACAACATTCTTATGCACCCATTTCATATGTTAGGTGTTTATTTTTAATTTTTTCTGATAAGTAAAATAATTTTTAATAATTAAAATATATCAAAAAAATTTAAAAGTGGTAAAAGTAATGGCTGCTTTTCATTTGTTGCCACTCACTCACTTGCCACGCGATGATTAGACTGTTTTTCATTCGTTATAAAATTCTACGTCACCGTAGGGCATTCCATTTTTGCCTCACCATTGTTGATGCTCTTATATTATGCGTTTGTGCAAGTAACGGAGAAAGTGTTATAGCACATTGTCTGTCATCTGCAGGCCCGCCCATATGCACGTTTACGAGGTTCATTTGCACAGAGCCCCCAAATTTAGGGGGCCCATTTATTAACTACGACCCGTACACTGCATAGATTTTGTGAAGCCAAATATCTAATAGAAAAATCCTTGAGCAATGGTTATGAAGGGGGTGGGAGACAAATGGGGTACACCAAATGGTGTACCCCTAGCATTTTTCAAAATCCTTCTCTATGACAATGCTTTATTTTTGGAGCATGCTACATGTACCCCATATTTGTACCTCACTTTGTACCCCAATGCATTACCCTGACATTAAATCTAGGTGCATCATTGGAATAATACCAGTTTTGCACCTACATTTAATGTCAGGGTGATGCTTTGGGGTACAAAGTGGGGTACAAATATGGGGTACATCCGTACATGTAGCATTTTTCTTTATTTTTTTCTAATTCACTGATTGGCTATGAATAGATCAGTTCTGCCTCTTCGGTTTTACCTCTCCTCTTCATTCTTCAGAGTACTCCGTATTAAATATTTGTTTCAATTTTTTCCAAATTTTTATATTCTAAATTACTCGCATGCGTTTTATATTTTTCCCACATTTGTTTGGGAGAAATTTGTGTTTCGAAATTTTCTAAAATTTCCACTTTTTGTTTCAGATTTTCTTAACGGTTCAATATCTTAGATTAGTTTCTTATTTGAAGTTTAAAAGCTCATTTATATGACTTCTCTTTTAATATTTCTCTTACGTCGTGCTGCAATAGAGATAAGGTCTTTAACCTTTACAACAAGGATTTAAGGTTATCTTTAACCCTTACAAAATGATAAGAAAGTTGAATGAAACTATTTCTAACTCAAAAGAGTACAACAAGATGTTAGTAGAAAGTAGAATAACAAAACTCAAAAATAAAAGAACATACAGATGAAGATATATGTATCAAAATTAATATCTCCTTGTGTATGATAGGTGTAAAATTTAAAAGCAAGGCTCAAAACTAAAATGAATATGAAAGTGTAAGAACAAGAGCCAAAACACACAAAAATAGGAGAAAATATTCAAAAAAGTATTTTTAAAGTATTAATAAAGGGGGGGGGGGTATTTATAGTGTTTAGGAATGGAAGGATCGAAATATTAACTTTAATGACTGTTTAGAAGTTATTAAGGTTGGTCAAAGTTGATTAAAATTCAAAATCAAGAGGTCCAACGGTTAGGCGGTAGCTTCATACGTTACAACGTAGTAACAAGTAGTGCCAAGGCTGGTTTTTGAAATTTGATTTTGATAACTAAAGTATAAGTAAAGCATTTTGAGAGTGTGGGGATACTAAAAAGTGAAATTTGCACTAAATAATACTAAAACATAAGTCATTTTCCAATGTATGACTTGAACTTTTTTATTTCTCAAATAGGACTTAATAATGTTTTAGTTAGAGGAATAATGTCCAGTAAAGATGGACATTTACTTGAATAATGATTAATTGATAATGACCAAAGATCTTACATTAGAAAATAAAAACATATGATTTTATATTGGGAAAGTTCATATGTTTTAGTCCAATTTAGATAAATTTCTGACTAACAAAAAAAACTCATTTCCTTGAGGGGATTTCCTTCATGCGACTTGACGGTGCTTTCCTATAAGAAAGGGAGAAGAAGCTCGGAAAAAAGAAACTCCCATATGTTCATTTGGGCTTTCTTCTAAACAAAGTAACTAACACATACTTTTGGGCTACTAAATCCACTAACCTTATCGGCCCATTACAGAATACTAAGATGGATCATGGATGTAGAGTTTTTTTTTTAAAATGATTTTTGTAAAAAAATATTCATGGCACTATTCAAAAGGTCCGTTAAAGATATTGAATGTGATGTCTGATGTAGTATTGCAGTCGTTAGGACTCGTTACTCTGATTTAAGGTAAAAAAAAATAAAAATAAAAATGCATTTTAGGCCTATCTAATTTACACATGGCCAAACTCTATTTTATTTTCAAAAAAATAATAATCTCAAAAGTGATATTTTAAAGATGATGTGCAGATTAAGTCAAATAAATGGGACAATAGAATTTGTTCCCAAAAAATATTTTTTTATCGTTTTGTATAAAATACTAATTTTTTAAGGATGAAAAAAATATTATTTTATTAATTATCCAATGTACTCCCTCTGTTTCAATAAACTATTCCTATTTTAACTTTTATCCAAAATAAAAAAAACTACGTATATGTTTATGTTTGATTTTTCAATTTCATTCTTGATGTGATAGATAGATTATTAGTGAAAAAATATGATGTGATGGATATGATAAGAAAAAAGAGCTAAAAGTGATAGTTTAATTAAAAATGGAACTGTTTTCAAGAAAGAGAAAAAAAGAGGAAGTATTTTCACTATGTTTGGTTCAAGGAATTTGAAATGGAAAAGAGATGAAAATGAGGTGAAAAATAATTTTTCTTTTTTGGTTAGAGACGAAAAAAAAAGAAAAGTACAAGGAAACGAAAATGAGAAGACAAAATATACTAAATGGAAGAAAAACTAAATTCCTCTCATTTTGGTGAGGTAAATAAGAGAAAATCATTTTCTTTTCTTTTCCTTTCAAGTTATTTGAACCAAACATAGTGTTCAAGAAACAAAGAGAGTAATACTAATTTGATTTTTTTAATGAACATTCTTTCACACAATTCTATTTCAGTTTGGTTGTGCACATTATTTGATACTTGGGTTAAATCGCATTAAAAGATTAAATATAATAGTTTATTTAGTTCAACTCAAGAGCGTGTAAATCAATTTATTTTCTCTACCAGTTTTGATGGGGACACTTTTTAACACTCCCTCTCAAATGGGTGACCGGACCATTTTAAATCTAACCAGTTCACCACTTGCAAATTAACTCTCACCCCCTTGATTTTTTCTAGCACCAACACTTAAAGGATCACGAGCCGCTGGGAATGGACTTCCTGACAAGCAATCGTGTTAAACAGGCCATAGACAACTAGGCTAAAGACTAGGGGCCCGCTAGGAATTAACGTCTAGACGAACATCTTAACAAACGAGATGGGCTTAAACTAGCTCCAATACCATGATAGAATTTATGATGAGGCATAAATTATTGGATTGGGCAACAAGACACTTGAATTGAATCACATTAAAAGATTGAATCCAATTGATTATTTAGTTTAAATCAAGAGCTTATATATCGATCTATTTTTTCTACAAGTTTCAATGTGACACTTTTTTAAATTATTGGACTATTTCCATTTAAGTTTCAAAAAACAATGATGAGTGCTCAATAATTATTTTTTTAAAGATCATCCTAAATAGGACTAAAACATAGAGAAAAGTACCAAAATAGGACTTTCATGTTTTTTTCCCGGAATAGGACTTTGCACTGTGGTAATGTGACTTTGCATTGTGGTAATGTGGCAGTGTACATGTGCAAATTACTATACTTTTTTGGTAATGTATATGACCATGTTTGGTAATGTAGTCCTATTTCAGGAATAAAAATATGGAAGTCCTATTTTGATATATTTTCAATGTTTTGGTCATACTTTGGTCTTTCTCCCTTATTTTTTTAAAGATGTGATCAATTAATTTGAATGTTCTAACTTCTATATATGTGATCTAAACAATGTTATTTTTATTGATTAAGTTCTTTAACTGTTTTACCGTAAACGAAAGAAGGAAATTATATACTCCTCGTTACTTAGGCCATCCACAGTGGATGGAGGAGAATGGTGGAGGAGAAGTACCTCTCCTGGAGAGGTTGGCTCATTGGAAGGAGAAGTACATCTCCTTGGCAGTTTCCAAGACATGCAGGGAGGGGGAGTCCTCCACGGAGAAGAAGGGAAAGAGAAAACGAGTGGCCATTCACTCCAAGCCATGTGGCAACTCTTTCAATTTTTAATTATATAAATGGGTTGGGTTTAATTTTGTAAATAAGAAATAATAAAATTTTAGTAGTCTTTTTGATGTAAAATATGAGGAGAAGTAAAGGAGAAGTTGTGTGTTGGAACCCAAAAAGATGATGTGGAGAAGAGAAATAGGAGTGTAATCCTCCCTTTACTTCTCCTTCTAATGGGGATGCTCTTAGCCCGTAGTATTAAGTATTTCCCTGCCGTAAAAAAAGTATTTTTTCTAAAGAGCTAGACGAGCGAGCTAAAGAAGCAAAGAATACTAGTAAAAGTTTTTACCCTATAATCGCATTTACAAAAATAATAAAATACTCCTTACATCCAAAAATAAATTTCATCGCATTGACTTTACACGCGAATTAAGATAAAGTAAAAAATGTTTTGACTTTTCATATTTATCCTTGAGCCATTGCAAAAAGTGAAATAAAGTACTCCCTCCGTCCCAAAAAGATTTACACGTTTCAAAAAAATTGCGTCCCACAATCTCTTACCCATTTCTATTAAAAAACCACTTTTACCTCTTACTTTTTCAAACCCTACCTATCACATCATACCTTTTTCCTAATAATCTACACATCACATCCTACTTTTACCCATCACATCAAGGGTATTTTTGGAAAGTCAACACAAAATTATCACTCTCTTAATTTCAACTTTAGCCAAAATGGGTAACACTTTATGGGACTGAGGGAGTATACGTAGAAATAGTACTTTATGAGTAAAAGTGAAAGTAGTCATGTGGTTTAAAGAAAAAACATTGATCAAAACAAAAAACGGAAAGATAATTTACAGACGGACAAATACGAAAAGTGGGAAGATAAATTATGGAAGAAGGGAGTATTTTACATTCACTACGGCAAAAAAATGTTTGTTAAATGGTTTTTAAGGTAGAGTATTTTGTTATTTTAGTTTTTCACCGTAAATTATTCAGAAAAAAATCTCAATTATAAAATTCTACATAGATTATTGTTTATTCAGGACTTATTTGCAAAAGCATCTTATTTATTGGGACTATTTTCAAAAATAGAGTATTAAAAAAGGCAAGTTTTCTCTCATGACGGAAGCATTGAAACTAAAGAATGCTATTGTTATTTACCCATTGTAAATTGAGTAAAACATTATTTAATTGATTTGTTTATTTGTAATAAATAATGGGAAGCCATTAACTTATTAGATAAAATATTACGGGGAAGAAGATGTAAACAAGAAGACTGCACTTTAATCTCTCCCAGCCCGTCTCTATATATACTCCGTATGTATATATACTTAATTAGGCATTACATCAAAGAGGAAATTTTAAGGCCAGGTTAACTTTTTCTATCCCTTTGTGCATTTATGTTTTCTATGTATGTGAATGTGGTTGTTATAACAATGCAAATATGTAAAGTAATTTAATTTTCAACTTATTTATTTATTTATATTTATAAATTTGAACGAAATTATTTTTAATTACACATTCTTAAAATCTTACCTTCTTTTGTATTGAATTTCCCACATCGAAAAATAAAGATGAATACTACTAGCATATATAGAAATGTGAAATCTTACCTATCAGCTTAAGCTTTTGGATTAGAATAGTAGATCCTGTCTTTATATGCAAGTAGATAATTTTTACCCGACACTCTGCTCGTCGGAGATAGTATTTTTTTTAGAGAGCACACATATGATGAAGTTCTAATGTTTAATTTATGATTGTTTTATTGTAGGTGATCTTGGAAAATTAAAATGAATGCAAGAAAGAGAGAGAACAATTATTGTTTCTCCTCCTCCTCCATGTTTCTTCTCCCTCTTATTTCATTACTTCTCCTCCAAGCAACAATAGCATTCGCCGCATGCGATATTAGAACAGACAAAAAAGCCCTTTTAGATTTTGCTAATACTCTTCACAATGCTCCCCGTGGACGTCTGGGATGGACCTCCACGGAGGCGGCGGCCGCCGACCCAGTCTGCACCTCATGGGTCGGTGTGACCTGCAGCCCGGACCGAAGTCGGGTCGTCGAGCTCCGACTTCCCGACTTCGGGCTCCGCGGTACTATTTCGGGAAACACGACAATCGGGAGGCTCGACGCGCTCGAGACGCTCGACCTCAGTAACAACTCCTTGTTTGGGGTTATACCGCCGGACCTCAACTTCCAGCGCCTCAAGCATCTGAACCTGAGCGGCAACCGTTTCAGTGGGCCCATTCCCGTATCACTTAGAGGGTTTCCTCCTTCGTCGTTCGGAGGAAACCCTCTGCTGTGTGGGCCGCCGCTGACGCGGAACCAGTGTCGCGGTGGGCCGCCGGAGCTTGATCTTATAGATGAGACACATTTGATGATATCCCCATCAGCCGGCGGTTCATTGGGTCGCCGCCGGTCTTTAAAGAGTCGTAGCAAGGGGGGAAAGAGCAAGAAGAAAACTACAGTGATAGTCATATACACAGTTGGTGGCATTGGGATGTTTATACTCGGTTTCGCATGTGGACTACTTTTCTACCATTATGTAATTTATAAATAAGTCATTTATGAATATAGTAGTTAAACTTTTTTATTTTCTAAATACTCTCTCCGTCCTAAAAAATTTTTTCCACTTCCTCTTTTTCTCCGTCCTAAAACTACCTTCACATTAGAAAAAAAGATGACAAATGACATTAATACACTCATGTACGTATTTACACCAATTATCTTCTAACTCTATATTTTGAATGATTGCAAAAAAAAATTCAAAAAATCTTTTTTAAGGAGGGTAAAACTTGAAGTCAAAACCAAAAATTAAAAATGGGGAAAAGTCAAACTGAGAAGAAAGTTTTAGGACGGAGGGAGTAGGACTTAATAATACGGAGTATCTCGTAAGAGGAATAATATGTTTAGTGATAGTGGACATTTACTCAAATAATGATTAATGAATAATGACCAATAGTCCTACATTGAGAAATAAAACATATGATCTTATATTGAAAAAGTTATTATGTTTTAGTTCTATTTAGATAAATTTTCCTAAGAGCAACTCCAATGGTAAGAGGTATCTTGGAGAGGTATATATCTTATTTACCTCTTCAAATGATCAAGTTTACCTTTCCAAAAAGTGTGTAACTCCAATGGGGGAAGGTAAATCAAAAGGCAAAAGATGGAAAAAAATCCATCTCCATACATTATTGGGAAAAAAATTAGTTGATTTACCTTCTTAAATCAAATTTTAATTATTAGAAAAGAAAATATACATTCTTAAAAAAATCATGGGGAGGTAAATTTGATGTTTGTTGCCTTTGTTTCTTCTTGGTTAAATTTTTAAATTTAAAGATTTTATAAAAATACAACTAATTTTATTGGGAAAAAAAATTAGAATGTCAGTTTTGAAATAATTAAATATATATTATGTCTAATTGCACATGTAAAATTATAAATACCCGAATATAAAAAACTTAAAAATACAGAGTGCAAAATTAAAAAACAAAGTATCCTTTTTTTGTTAATTCTTGACTCGTTAAGTTTTACAATTACAAAGATACAAATTAAAAATTTATAATAATACATTCAAGCAAAAATACAATAACTAAAGTAATTGATGAAATAAATTTAAAAGGTGAGAAAAATTGATATACCTCCCCAAATGAAGAAGGTAAAGATACCTCTTCAAAATTGAAGAAGGTATAATGCCTCCTTATTTACCTCTCCCATTGGAGATGGATTTTTAATGAAAAAAGGTATATATCACAAATATTTCTCTTTACCCTTTCATATACCTCTCCCATTGGAGTTGCTCTAAGTCATAAACGTTTAGTACTAGTGGCTAAGAATTTTGAGTGATGTGTCGTGGACTTCAGGGAACATTTATACATAATTATATGAACAATGCTAGGGGTACACCAAAGGTGTACCCCATTTGTCCCCCACCTCCTTCTCTATCACCCATTTTATCTACTTTTTATTTATTTAAATTTTTTTTAAAGTTATTGCCCATTATTTATGTGGTAGAGGAGGGGGTGGGGGACAAATGGGGTACACCTTTGGTGTACCCTAGCATTTTTCTAATTATATATGGCACCCGGCCATTATATATGCCCCCTTTATATACACTCTAGCTAATACTCTGATCTACTAGCTTAATCATGCAAGCTGTGTTTGGTTCTCATAAGAAGAAAAAAAGAAAGAAAGAAAAATATTTCTCTTTTTCCTCATTGAAATGGAATAAAAGTTGGGTTTCTTTTACTTAGCTTAATTAGTTTTTCTTCTTTTTTTGTTTTCATTCTATTTTTCTACATATTCTTCTTCTAACAGTTCACGACGATTCATTGTTGATTTTGGTGTATTATAATACGAATTCATATCATGCACATTTTCTCTAACAACCAAACCCGCATAACTCAAATAAATAAGTTAGCGAGCTGAGTTATTACTAGATGATATCCACATGCCAGTCAATTTAAAATATTTCATTCATTCATATTAATTTTAAACAAACATATATAAGTTAACTAGAGTAAACAAATCAAACGTTGCGAAAGCTTTCACTACGCCAAAAACAGTATCAGATGACTGTTGGTTAACTACTGTTTATGGAAACACAGTAGTTTGAAAAAAACAGACTACTGTGAGTTTTTCTTGGCTACCGAACAGTAGTCTAGCTATTATGCTTTAAAATTGTTTTTAAAGTTTCGAGAAACGGTAATCTATCACTAGCTGTCTGTGTCAGTTCAAAATATAGCTTTTGTTACAACAGTTGTCAATAACAAGTTAAGAATACTCTATTTAAATAGTAGTGATCTGGTGTTTTAGTCTAGAACTGGCTTTAAACTTATTAGAAACAGTTATCTATCGCTAGTTGTCTGTTTCATATGGTTTTTTGCCACTGTTGTTTCTAATGGGAATAGAAGAATCTTTTGTAATAGTAGTCTATGAACTAAGGGTAGATATGCTTTTAAAGTTGTGAGAAACGGTAATCTTTTATTAGTAGTCCGTTTCATCTAAAAATACAGTTTTTGTTGCCACAGTTGTCAAAAATTAGTTAAGACTACTATTTCTAAACAATAGTCTGGTTTTTCAGTTTATAACTGTTTTTAAACTTATAAGAAATAGTATTCTATTGTGAGTTGTATGTTTCATATGGTTTTGTTTTGGATAGTTGTTTATTATAAGAATAGAAGACTCCTTTGTAACAGTAGTATATTTATATAGCGTAGAACTATTTTTAAAACTCATAGAAACCGTAATCTATTACAATGCAAGTTGTCTATAATAAATTAAAAATACCCTTTTTAAACAGTAGTTATACTATTAAGTCTAGAACTATTTTTAAAGTTTTGAGAAACCGTAATGTATTATTAGTAGTGTGTGTCACACCATTTTTTTCACGGTTATCTATAATAAGTAAAGAAAACTAATTTTTAAGAGAATTGTGCGTATTAAGCCCAGAATAATTTTAAAAGTTAAGAATACTCGTTTTAAACAGTAGTCTAGCTCTTAAGCCTAGAACTATTTTAAAGGTTCAGAGTAACAGTAATCTTTTTTACAATGAAAATGGATACACTCTCTAACTTTACTTTCATACTTTCGGACAATATATGTACAACAATCAAATAAACATTGTTTCAAATAATTATATGGACATGAAAAATAAACACTTCCATTGAAACGAAAGAAAAAGTACATGGACAGACTGGGTACTATCCCGCTACACACAAAGGGAATTGGGAACCCATACAATCAATCAATCTCACATCATAAAACCAAAAAACAATAAGAAGATGGCGAGATGCAATTAAGAGTACACAAAATTTATTAAAAACAAAACTAAGAGTACATTGGCTTGCTTCAATCCAAAGTAGAAAACAAACAAAACACAAAGAATGAAACTCCATATACTAAAATTACTCAAATTAAAGAATAAAGACAAAATCTTCAAGGTAAGAGTGCCAATTACACAAAGATTGGTTTTTAGCCATAGTCTTACTCTCCCCAATGACTTAAGCTTGACCCTTTGCCTTTGTGGAAGAGGGAACAACATCATCACCCCTCTTAGTGTTTCGAACTCCTGGTTGTTTGGCCTCCTAGCTCTGGCGTGGCAGCATCACCATTACCATCCACAGCATATTCATCACTCTTCATACATGGATCCTTGATCTGGCATTGAAAACAACCAAGGTAATAAAGTAAATCAAACACTAAATGTAAATGTTCTATTTGTTGAAATCTTAAAAATGTTAAGGCTAATGAATGAGGGGCTATAAATTGGTGTGTTTATATATGGAAATTTCATATAAGGAGTCAAAATTTGAAGAGCCAAATTTGAAGAGCCAAAATTTCAAATGAGGGGCTGCCCTTCAATAGCCAAATTTGGATTTCCAATTTATGAAGAGTACGCAGAGTATCCCTAACACGAATCCAAGCAAATTTATCCAAAGTATCAGAGGTAATCAAATTGAAAGATATCAATTTGAACAATAAACAAATTTTAAACCAGACTAAGCCAAGTTTATTAGTGATACCATGACATCTCCATATTTAGATTATTGTTCCAATAGAGAAATATATAGAATAAAATCTGTAGAAAAGCCCATTTACTTCCTCACTCTCAGAGGCGCATAATTTCACTTTTCCCTGAATAGGATCAGTCCTATCTACTCTAACGTTTGACAATGGAAAACTCTAACTGAGGAATTTACATAAATAGCACTAAAACATAATGACTTTCCCTAAATAGCACTGCATATATTTTTTTTCCTAATGTAGCACTTTTAGTCATTATCCATTAATCATTATTCAAGTAAATGTTCACCATCACTGGTTATTATGGACATTATTAAGTGCTATTTAGGGAATAAAACAATTTAAGTGCTATTTAGAGAAATGACTTAAGTTTTAGTGCTATTTAGTGCAAATATTCCAACTTCTAAAATAACATGGCTTTGAGAAAAATGATATATTACATAATTCAAGTAGAATACGACATTATGAAAAACAATTTGAATAGTCATTGAAATAATCAGTCATTATCCATCAATTGTTGCTAATGAAAGCATGTATGACAGATCATATGAAATTATGTATCATAAAATTTTAAAATAGATTTGATCCTATTCTGAGAAACGTACAACATTGACCTAGAGGTACACCAATATGGGGTACCCTATATCTACACCAAGCCAACACAGACACAAAATGTCTGTGACATTTTATCTGTGTGTGTCTGTTGGCTTGGTGTACATATGGGTTACCCCATGCTGGTGTACCCTAGCATTACCCTTTAATCTTATATGGAGTAAATTTTTCTTTTTAAAATTAAGTTTCTCAATTGTTTTTTTTTGCACTAAAAAAAGTTCCTCATTTTTTTTACGGTAGAGAAAATCCTCAACTTTTTTTTACAGTGTACGGAAGAAGTAAAGTATAGTTCGTTGCTTCCAAATTACTCCGTAGTACGGTTGCTTCCCCGTTAGTACGGAAGAAGTAAAGTATCATACTCCTATAGTCGTATTCGTATATGCTTAAAAAAAATTCCTCCATCTTAAACAGATTGTCACGTTTTACTTTTTAAAAATAATGAGAACATTTGATTTATTTATATATTTTTATTGATTATTTAATATAATAATATATTTTTATCATTCCCAGTTTTCTATTTTGAATGTATTTTTTCAATATATAAGTTTTATTTTTTTCTATACAAATATTAAAAGAAAAGTAATTGAAAAGTCTTAAAATTTCATTTTGTGTAATGAGAGTCACATTACACCAGAAAATTACTCACGGGTGACGCGAGTTTTGTTGAAATAACTCTCAGGTCCCTCTATTTTCAAGAAGACAGCATAGGTCCTTATATTTTGTTGTAATGACTGGAAGAGGACATTTCATCCAATATTTCATATATAAACGTTAATAAATATATTTTTTCCTATTCTTTTCTAAATGTTTTAAGGTAATAAATCTTATGTTGCTCCTTTTTTATTTCTTTGTTTTTCTTTCATTTTGTTACTATTTTTTAAAGTGTTATTTTAGAATTTCTTCTATAAAATCGTATAAAAATTCAAAATTGTTTATATTATATTAAAACAAATGAAATAAAAAAAATTTAAAAAAAGAAAAAACAAGGTAATGGAAAATAGGAAAAAACGGTATTGGAAAAATAGGAAAAAAATACATTTATTAACACTTACGGATGATGTATTGAATGAAATGTCCCATCCCAATCATTACAACAAAATATAAGGACCTCGGTTGTCTTTTGAAAATAGAGGGACCTGAAAGTTATTTCGACAAAACTCGCGTCACGCGCAAGTAATTTTCTGCACATTACACTAAATGTGACATTTTTTTAGAGAGAGAGAGTAGAAAATCTAGACTACAAATAAAGTGAAAGGACATAGCAGTGCTCGCCGATACATTCCCCGCCGATGCACTACCTGATGCGCTGGCCGATCTACTGCCACGACCAAGGATATTGAGCCGCACCCTAAAAAGTTCTTCCCACTTACCCACAGTGGACATCTTTCCCTTACCCTTACCTCCTACACACATCTGTTAACACATAAAAAATAATTACTAAAATAAAAAATGTTAACATAAATATAAACAAGTTGTTGTATAAACACCATTTTTATATATGAGCTTGAAGTTTAATTAAGATGATTCATCATCTAAGAACTCATTTTTTCTAGAACTCTCATATGTAGTAATTAATATGTCAACATCATCATCTTCATTGTCCGATCCTCACTCTCATCGAGATCAACTAGCTGTGGAACTGCTGGATGTAGTGGAACATCTTCGTTGTACGCTTCGACATCAATAATTTTACCTATCCCACGTCGTTTAATTAAAGTTGTGCTTGGCGACATAAATTTCTGTTGTAACGATGGCGACAGAATAATTCCAATGTTAATACTGTTGTTACACCTAGCGTGCGCATCTTCCCGCGCACATTTAACGATGGAAATAAAACTTCGTCGCTACGTTTGGTGGACTGCTACGTTCTGCAGTCATTCTCCTTTGCTTTGAGACGAATGGGAGGCACGAGCAAGATAGTGTGCCGGCTCTTTGGTAGAGCGGTGCACAAAATAGAAACTAATAACCTCACCACTAAAGGCTAAGAGCGATTTACCATCATCAATAATAGAAGAAAAAAAAGACCAGTACTAAGAAGAGACGTTGAAGGCATCTGTGACCTCCTTACAATCGATACTTATATTGATTGAAATTATTTTTAAATCAATATAAGTAAACATTGGTATAGAATTAAAAAATAAGAATTATATTAAAAAACTACATCAATGTATTACTCCGTATAAATTAAAACAAGCTAGTAGTGAAAAGTTTTTTTATTTTATCAAATGTTCGATAAAAATATACTCGTATAAAGAAAGTAAATTTAACTTGATGACCTGTGATTCTGTGAATAGTAATTAAGAATCTTTTTTTGGGATATAAATCGTATAAATGGCAAGATTGGATCGATGGTGAAGAAATGTACTCTGTATATGCTCCACTTTATTCTCTTCCATCTCTATATATATACTTAGAGAAATTAACCATAAGTGTTACCCATAATTTCAAAAAAGAAAAAAAAAATTGTTATTAGTCCGTATATTGGTTGACTCGTTTCTCCAATCATTTCTTAGATTTTAAGGCAAGGTCAACTTTTTCTATCCTTCTGTGTGTTCATAAGGTTCATTTCGACCTCCTCCTTGCATCTCAAATAATTAGATTACAAATAAATTTTTTTAGAGATCTATCTATCACTCAATAATTTTTATTTATTTATATATCTTTTCGATTATTTTGTAAAATAAAATATTCTTGTCATTTCTTATTTTGTAAGACTTTCAACGTAGTTTTTTAATATATAAATTTTGTTAATTATTCTTATATCAATTTTAAATAAATTGATTTTGATAAAAATAGAGCTTTGCCTCCTAAATGTGAAATTTTAATCCAATACGGGGCAGGGGAGTATATTATTTACTCTATCTGTTCTAGCATATTTGTTCAGTTTGTCTTTTTCAAGTTCAATTTGATGAAATTTAATCATCAATTATTTTCAAATTATATTGCATATTAATACAATCACATAAAATTTTAAAAGTTCTAAACAATATAACTCTAATTAAATACTACCTCCTTGTCAATAAGAGAGTCACAACCTGATTTTGTTGTCAATTAAACTGCGACACTCTCTAACCTTAAATTAAATATAGTTTAAAATTAATAAATACTCCGTATTAAACAAGTTTGATATACCAAAAAGAATATTTTAATAATGTATATTTGGATTCATTTTAAAATATTTTAATCACAGTTTGATTTAAAAAGTAATATCGTTTAAAATTGATGTATATTACCATCATTATTCATTTAGAGAGTAATACCTAAAATTCGTGTTTTTTAATTCGAAAAAATCAAACTGTATGAATCCATCTATCCTTGAAAAGAATGTAGAAATTATCCTAAATAAGACTAAAACATAGATAAAAGTACCAAAATAGAACTTTCATGTTTTTTTCCGGAATAAGACTTTGCACTGTGGTAATGTGACCTTGCATTGTGGTAATGTGGCAATGTACATGTGCAAATTACAATGCTTTTTTGGTAATGTATATGACCACGGTTCGTAATGTAAGTCCTATTTTGGGAATAAAAACATGGAAGTCCTATTTTGGTATATTTTCAAAGTTTTAGTCCTACTTTGGTCTTTCTTTCAAAAGAATGAGCCTTTAACGAAATTTCTCTTTGTTTACTAGGTAAGAAACTGAGAATGCATGTAAAGAGAGACTGCGACTGTTTCTCCTCCATAGTTCTTCTTCCTCTCATTTCATTGCTTCTCCTCCAAGCAATAATAGCATTGGCATATGATCTTGGAACAGACAAACAAGCCCTTTTGGACTTTGCTAATACCCTTCACAATGCTCCCCGTGGACGTCTGGGATGGACCTCCACGGAGCCGGCGGTCCCCGACTCCATCTGCACCTCATGGGTCGGGGTGACCTGCACCCCGGGCCGAAGTCGGGTTGTCGAACTACGACTTCCCGACTTCGGGCTCCGCGGTACTCTCTCGGGTGACACGACAATCGGGGGACTCGACGCGCTAGAGAAGCTCGACCTCAGTAACAACTCCTTGTCTGGGGTTATACCTCCGAACCTTAACTTCCTGCGTCTCAAGCATCTGAACCTGAGCAGCAATCGTTTCAGTGGCACCATTCCCGTATCACTCAGAGGGTTTCCACCTACGTCGTTCGGAGGAAACTCTCTGTTGTGTGGACCGCCACTTACGCATCATTGTGGCGGTCTGGATCTTCATCTTGTTGAGACACATCATTTTATATCCCCACTAGCCGGTTCATTGGGTCGTCGGTCATTAGTAATATCGGCAGCTCGCAAGGGTAAAAGAGGGAGAATAAGCAAGAGAGCTAGACTTGCCATTATTATTTGTTTGTCGTCATCCCTTGGCTTAGGTGCGCTAGCCGTAATAATTTGGTGTTACTGTTGTTTTTTCGCAAACAAAAAATAATTTGAGTAAAAGAAAAGTGTAGGGTTTACCTCTGAACACTTTAGAAAATGTATGATTTATCCATAAACATTAAAAAATATACTCTTCAAAAATTACACGATTTACCCATGAACATTTAAAAGTGCACCAAGTACCCCTGAACAACTTAAAACGTTATACCGTTGGTCCTAAAATGCTATATAGGGAGTGTGTTCCTCCCACGCACGGGAATTGTGAGTATGATTCATCTAGACTTTGTGAATTTCCAAAGTACCCTTCCCCAAATTTATTGTCTTTATTTAAATGTTCAGGGGTAAACTGTGCAATTTCTAAAGAATTTAGAGATATTTGGTGCATTTTTTAATGTTCAGTAGTAAACCGTGCAATTTCTGAAGAATTCAGTGGTGTTTAGAATTAGTGCACTTTTTAATGTTTAGGAGTAAATCATACAATTTCCGAAGAATACAAGGGTAAACAGTGCACTTTCCTCATTTGAGTAATATTTTTTGGGTATCTTTTGGTGTGGTACCCATTATGCCCCTTTATATACACTCTACTCTTTTATGTACACTGTGTTTGGTTCATAGGTTCGTGTCAAAATGAAATAAAAGTTGATTTTCATTCTCTCATGGTTTAGTTCTTCCTTTTTTTTCTTTTCGTTCTATTTTCTTTATTTTCTTCTCTAACAAGTTGAGATAGTTTGTTATCGGTTTCAGTGCAAATCGAGATAAATATATACTGACTATATATCTCTTTTTTAATCAAGAAAATGTAATTTTATTCAAAGAAAGCACTAAATACAAAGTCACTGCACGCGAACAATAACACCTAGACTCCAAACAACCAAAACTAAAATGGGAGTTATACAAACATAACTTATCAAAATGTACTATAAGCCATAGTAGCCACACATTTAGAGGGGGTTTAGGGCGAGGCTGTGGTGGGGGTAAGGGTGGGGCTACAGTGGGAGCTTTAAGGGGTGAGAAGTAGGAACCATCAATTTTTTTATTGGAGCATTAGAGGTGCTCCAAAAATGCAGTGTCATCGCTAGTGTCATCGTTGGCGAGTGTCAACGAAACCGTGCCCTATATAAAATTATATCCTCTATCCAGAAATTTTCTTTCTATTTGACTTTTCTTGGTCAAAAATTATAAATTTTGTCTCTATATATAGAAAAAATAAATGTGTTATGATATTAACATAATATCAATATATTTCTTTTGAAACATAGTATTGAAATGTCAATTTTTATAACATATATTTATGTATATAAATATAGATATAAATGGTCAAAGTATAATTTTGGACACTGTGAAAAATCAAATGAGAAGATAACTTCTAGACGGAGCGAGTATAATTTGTTGTTAAAGTTAATATAAAAATCATACTAGAACAAATAACTTGGGACTCAGAAAATATTTAGATTGTCATATTTTCTTTCTATTTTTTCAGAGTAAATTTTATAATTGGTCTTTTATAATAGATGAGTTTTCATATTTAATCCTCTATTATCAAATATTAACCACGTAGTCCTTCTTTTATTATTGCCTTTCCACAAATGGTTTTTTTTGATATTTTACCATGTTGGTGTTTATTTAAAAACTAAAAGAATAATTTGACATCAATTTTATGTCCATTAATGTATTCTAATATTGGTTTGACGTATAACACAAAAATAATGACGATGATTGTGGGCTCGGATTCCGACAAAAGACCACACTTATAGACCATGGTTGTAGTAAAAAGTAACTGTAATCACAAACGACGCATCATGAGTGGGGTTTAGATTTGTGTATGTCAAGAAAGATATATTATCATTGTGAAATCACACTTTTAGCCTTTAAATTATCACCAACATGATAGGAGATAAAAAAAGGACTATTTATGGAAATGAATTCATAAAAGGACCACTGAGATAATATTTGATAATAGATGACTAAATAGGGCAATATTCCTTTTATAAAAGACCAATTATAAAATTTACTCATTTTTTTTTCTAGTTCATACCCTGTATAATTATTCTTACAAAAATCACAACCATATGCTTCAATTTTATTTAAAATGGTGTCAAGGCAGTCAAGTAAAATTAAAAAATATATATATACTCACCCTCTCTTAGAATTATCTTTCTATTTACTTTTGCTTGGTCAAAATTTTCTAACTTTGAACATAAAATATGGGAAAATTATACTATATTATTATATAAATTAATTATCAATAAATTAATTATGAAATAAAAGTTAAAAATATTATACTTTTATAATATAAAATTATATATAAATGGAGATATTAACAATCAGGATTGTGCATTGGAGACTCTGGAAATGTAAAAGACTATTCATTCAAACAATGAAATGAGTTGACCATAAAATAGATACGGAGTATTCCGCTGTTTCGAGCCTCACCGTTTAGAGGCAATCGTGATCGTTAATCGTTGCCAGTTGTCGGCTAAAATAATCGTTTCAGATGGATTAATCGATCTCAATTCATCTACCGCAATCTTCTTCCTAGTTCCTATCTCCCTCCCTTAGATTCTCCGGCAACAATGTCGACGGCAACGGATCCGAACGAAGGCACACCGAACTCCAACGTCAACTCCGGCTCCGTGGATGTCGGCGGCGTCGACCCGGCGCCTTTGCTTAGCGACCAGACCTTCCGCAGCCGGCGATTCATGCGGCATTCTCCGAGCCTCCGAGGAGCGGCTCGGTTCCTCCGGCGAGCCAGCAGTCGTCGGATGATGCGTGAGCCGTCGATGCGGGTGCGCGAGGCGGCGGCAGAGCAGATCGAGGAAAGGCAGAGTGATTGGGCCTACTCGAAGCCTATCGTCGTCCTAGATCTCATCTGGAACCTAGCTTTCATCATAGTCTCGATCTCTGTGTTAGGTATGAGCCAAAACGAGTCGCCTTCGATGCCTCTCAGGCTCTGGATTGTTGGTTATGCTTTGCAGTGTGTGCTTCACATGGTTTGTGTCTTTGTGGAGTATAGACGGCGCAACCAGCTTCGAAATTCGCCTGAGAGTTTATCATCTCGACGGATAAACAGCAACAGAGGTTGGAGCAGTGCGAATTCGAGCTCTGAAAGTGAGGAAGAGACCAGTGATTATGCCTCAGAAAGGTCTCAGAATGAGGATGAACCCAGGTACCTACTTTTACTCTAAGGTGAACTGTGCGCATTAATTTAGGTGCATGTTTATCCAATTATTGATTGTTTGTCCATTTATTCTGAATGTATTTATCATCAAGCAATCCATATCCAAAGATATCTTCCTACTTTGCAGTTAGTTTTATGAATTACTGTTTTTTTTTGAAAATATGAATTGGAGAACTATTGAAATATAAGGAACACCATGAACATAAAATCAGGAACACCATTCTTTTTTCTTAGTGTGTAAAGTAAGTTGTTCCTATAAAAATTATACAAACAAATTGTTTCTCTAGCTCAACTCAACTTCAAATATTTGGACTCCTTGTCTATGCCAAATTGCCAATGCGTGATAGAATTATATCTTTATTGACCAAAACAAAAAGGTTAAATTGCCATGTCCCAAAATTTCATATGCAGTCAAAGCCTCACGGGATTTAGTATGCTGATATATAAGAAAGGTTTTTATTGTAAAATACTCTGTATATAAGAGAAAAAGTTGTTTGTTCTTGGAGCTGATTATCTTATTACTTCATAGTAGCTTCCTTGCTGCATCGCATCTCATTGGAGGAACTTAACTCTTGTTGTAATGTGAATATTGTAGCCTTGCAAAACACCTAGAGTCTGCCAACACAATGTTCTCATTTATTTGGTGGATTATGGGATTTTATTGGGTATCTGCTGGTGGTGACAGATTGCCCCATGATTCTCCTCAACTTTACTGGTATGCATGTCTCCATATGACTTTTAATTTCTAAACAGCATTCTTTTCATCGTAATGAAGTTCATTTTATTTTTGTGCTTTTTGCAGGCTCTGTATTACGTTCTTGGCATTTGATGTGTTCTTTGTTGTTATCTGTGTTGCTGTAGCATGTGTAATTGGTATTGCTGTTTGCTGTTGTTTACCATGCATAATTGCAATATTATATGCAGTTGCAGATCAGGTACATTCATATATTCAGCTGTTTGTCTTCCTTTTTTCCTTAAGCGATTGTGGCGGCATCCGGAGGTTGGGTCTATGGGGCAGGAGGTTTTATGCTATATAGCGATGCTATCACACTGTATTCAACTCATTTCAGTGCCAACAAAATGTGGACATGGATACCTTTATTTATCTCATGCCATGTTTAGGGGTGTTTGCTAAATTGCTTATCGGCCATTTCTGGACTCTTGGATTGACTATAGATGTTTGATGAACATGGTCCAACTATTAGTCTCTTATATAGTTTAAAACAATGTGTACGATAACTGTGCTCTTAGTATTTCACTGATTATAATCAATAATCTGCAAAGCTTCAAATCTGGCATGCCCTTCTATAAGAGCACTTTCTAATTATGAATTGGTGTGGAAATGTTTTTAGTTTACAAGGATTATGGTGAATGAAACATGACTGCTGATGTAAAACTAGAAACAAAAGAAGGTTATTTAGCTTTTTCAGTGTTTTTAACCATGGGTTTAGCGCCTCACTTGGACCATTGTCCTCTGGTTTGTGTCCCTACTCCCTTAGGGAAAGCTAAAAGTACTATTTCTATTTAGTCTTTATTTTTTTCTGGAAATATAAAGAGAGTTGGGAACTCTTTTACCTCACAACTCTTTGTGAAAGTAACCAAACATACCCCACATATATCCTGTCAGGATGTAAGGGATCGAAGGGGTAAGACGTACACATAGGTTTCCTCTACTTCTCTACCCCAATGACTAGAAATGGTTTTTCCATGAACTCACAAATATTTGTTAGTGTTCTATAGTTTACTGCTCTGTTTTCTCCCATTATCTCCCACATTAGGCATCTCCCCTAACAACAAAAAAAGTAAAAATGGTTATGCCTTAGATAGAATGCATGCTGTCAACCTTGAAATCAGTGCTTTTGAATTAGGATCTCACTGTGTCGCATCTCCTCTTGAAATGCTTAATTATATTTCAAATCTCAATGCTGCATTTCTAATGCATCAGGAAGGAGCAACCAAGGAAGACATTGAACAGTTACCCAAGTACAAATTCAGGAAACTTGGCGATTTTGAGAAAGAAAATGGCGAGATCCAAGAGTCATTTGGAGGAGTAATGACTGAATGCAATACTGATTCACCTATTGAACACGTTCTTCCTGCTGAGGATGCTGTAA
This sequence comes from Cuscuta campestris, assembly GCA_900332095.2. NCBI lineage: Eukaryota > Viridiplantae > Streptophyta > Magnoliopsida > Solanales > Convolvulaceae > Cuscuta > Cuscuta campestris. The sequence continues at coordinate 940,686 of OOIL02001452.1, forward strand.
GTCTTTTAATTATTTGACATATATTACAATACATCTTCAACTTTTCACCTTATTGCATTTAAGGTTTGTTGATACTTATGAACTGTTTGACTGCATCTGACTCTCTGAGTATGTTTATTTACTGGATATTAGAACATTTGTCCATTTGGTTAGTGACTTGAGAGCATGGTTATCGATGGTGCAAATAGAACGCGCCATAAATGCGCCATTGGTGATATGGCCCCTAATCGCCACAATATTGGTTGTGGCAATTGTCATCCCACGGCAACACCATTTTAGCGCTATCGCCATTTTTTGCCATTTTTATCGACTTAATTAAGCATCCCGTCGTCAACAAATCTACGACTATAGGACAAATAATTAGTCTCTAAGTCGCATCCTTTCTTGTGCGACCCAAGACTCAAGCTAGATTTCATTTAATTTAAAAAAAGAAAGCCCTACCTTGCATTCCATCTGTCCGACTATTGTTTTGGAATACTTCGTATTAGTTAGGTTGTGCTTGTCCTTTTTTCATCTAAGTTACGTGTTCTCCTTTTTGCGTTAAGATCCAAATTCCTTCTTTAATTATTTCTTTTTAATTTTATTGCTTTAAATTTTGTTGGGATTGAGAGGAATTTTTTTTAAAGGTGATAATAAAAGTTCATATAGTATTTTTTTTATTGCTATTGACTCTATTACAAGGTAGTATTTGTTCATACTATTCTCAACCTAATGACGCACAAAGAGTCAATGTTTTCCCTTCGCTGAGCTGGTGAACTTCCCCACGAATCTCGGGGAGTGGGCTTGCTACCACTAAAGCCAGGGGATAAGTTCAAAGTTCATATAGTATTTGATAATTAAGTTAATGCAATACGAAGTATTGTTTTTCATTTCAGTTATAATTTTTGTCACTTTTAGATTTGTTTTTTAATCAACTTACAATTTTGTTTTTAATTAAATCTAACATTTTTTGGGATCTTAAAAATTAAAGGATATTAGTTTCTTATACTCCATACTTCATACTTGTTTTTGTTTAGGTGTCACCTTTAAACTTAATTTTGTTATGAAAATGATATTTCATAGTAGTATTTTTAATTAATGCTTATCTTTATTGATAAAGGTTATATTTATTCTTTTAAAAAATATTACTTTGACTTATCGACTAGATTGAACTTTTTATCAACTTAATTTTGAATTAACTTTTGAGTTTTGCTTGAGTTGTTTTAATACAATCACCTTTGGGTTCCTTAAAAAAACCCACCTTTGGGTGGTTTGAAATGAATTTCCAGTTGTGTTTTATTTCCAACATGACTTTTTAGATCAAGTACTCCATTATCGAGTTTATGTCTTAGTGGCTTACGCATTAGTTATTTGATTGTGTGACTTGTGGCGACGCCATATTTGCGCCGCCATTGCCATAAGAAACTGGGCCATCGCCACCACTGTTGCCATTTGCCATGACAGATTGACAACTATGTTTGGGAGAAATTTTGCTGAAATGGTTGAAGTGACTGAAATTGTGGACAATATAACTTTATTTATCTAAAGATAAAAAATAAATTTATAATTAATAAATTATAGAAAAAGTATCTAAAGTGAGGGTATAAGTGCCATTCTAATTCATTTTGGCCCAGGAAAACTTGTGCTTTACTTTTTTCATCATGATCTGATTTCAGAAATGCAAAATTAAAAGAAGATAAAGTGCAATTTTCATTGACATAATTTCAATCAGGCTTCCCTTTGGCACACGGAATTACTTCAATTCCAATTCTGCTGTTTGGTAACACAAAAATATGTGGATTTGAAATTCGTAGTGCAAAAACTGAATTGAAATTGAAGAGTTCAATTGCATCTAATTCAGTTCAATTCCAATTCCGCCAATTCCGTGTACCAAACCCCCAAGTGCTTTTTTAAGAAAGGAAAGCACTCTTGCAGGATTACTTCAAAATGAAGCATTTGGCAGCAAATGAGCAAAATGGAAGGGAAGTGCAACCAAATAATTTAGAATGCATATGAAATTGACTTATTAGTTAGAAAAAACTTTATGATAAAAGCATGTGTCCTATAAGTTATCCCAAATAAGCTCTTAGTTTTTGGCAGAAAACATAAGGTAGGTAAGCAAAAAGAGTGTCTGGGAACTATAAGTGGACAATACCACAATGATTTTTTCTTCCTAGGGTTTCTTTTTCAAGATTTAGGAGATAGATATACATTACTTGTGCAACCCAGCCAGATTTGAGAGATACATGCTCCCTCTGTCATTACATAATCTCCTGCCTTTTTTTCTCCCATCTCCTTCTAAGCAAAGCATTTTCTTGTTCTCTCTAAATAAATAAATCTCAATCACACAAATTTTCATTTTCTTAATCATCTTCGTGCCCTTCAAAATTTACATTTAAAATGAAAATTCAAGCACACATTTTAAACTTTTGATCATCATCTTCATCTTATTCTTTTTCATCATCATCATCATCATCTTATTCTTTTTCATCATCATCATCATCATCATCTTATTCATCATCATCATCATCATCATCATCATCATGGATGTAGGAATGTTGCATCTGCCTGTGCCCCTATGATGACGGCATCGAACTCCGCGAGCTGCCATGTCGCCACCATTTCCACTGTGCCTGTATAGACAAGTGGCTGTTCATAAATGCCACCTGCCCTCTCTGCAAGTACAACATCCTCAAAAACGGCGACCGAAGCGGTAGGGAAGAGGTCTGAAGGGCTCTCTCTCTTTCTACTCCAAATGAAAGCTTTTGTGGATATGCAGAAACTTGGTACCTCTGTCAACTACGCACAAGTATTATACGCAGCATATATCGTGTTATTATAACTGTGCGTGGTATCATCATATGTCTAATTGTTTGGTTTAGTTCTTGTGAATGTCTTTGTTATCTCTTTGTATACATAATGATATGACATATAATATATCTCATAGAGAGACTCCCCTGATCGCCCCGTCTTTATAATCTTCGCCTCTAAAGTCCGAGTCAGTGATGATGGCGTCTTCGAAATACTTATCCTCCATTTCAATTTAAATTGTATGTCTACTATTTACACGCACGTTCTTTACCCATTTCTCTACACTCAATGAAAACATCAGTTGATACACGCAGATTAGGGCGTGTGATACTCAAAAACTCAATAACCTCTTGTATGGGAGAAATTTTGATATTTAGTTTTTAAATATATAAATTTTATTTTTTAAAATTCCATATTAATTTTCAAATAAATTCGATTGAAAAGCATTTCATTCAGGCCTTGTAAACAATAGAAGAATTAAATTGGGACGGAGGAAGTACAATATAGAGCAGATAAACGTCTGACTTAAATTTTTAAAATGTTCCCTTTGTCACAGATTTATTTTTTCGTATTTTTCATTGGTTAATGTCTAAGAAACTTTGGTACTTTTTTTTTTTACAATAGATGAATTTTTCTTTGGTTGATGTCTCAAATTACTCAACCACAACGTTTAGTTTTACTGTTAATAAGAATCTCTAACGTCACACCAACAAAAATAATACACTTCGCGACACCTCTTAAAGTGGTGTGACATTACATATTCCCTTTTAATATATATTTATATCACTAAAAAATTATTTGAAATGCTAATGCCGACTTCCTTTTATGAAGATAGCTTTTGGTTTTTGGAAATGAAACCTTACCAATTTTGCAAAATACTTTCATAATAAATTTTTTATTGTAAATTTTTAAAAATTTATTACTCCGTATTAAATTAGAAAATCAAATACCTAGTCTGTGAAGAACATGACAAACGTATTAGCTATTAGGACGGAGAGATACATAGTATTGGGCCTTATAAGTACAAGAATCAAATGCTTGAAATCTTGATTATACGTTACTCTGTAAAAATTATAATAAATCAGGATTTAGGTGGCTTTTTTCTTGAGATGTACCCCAATTATTTTGGTTCTTATAACTAAAAATATTTCATCTTCAACTAGTTATAAAAATGTACCTCATCTTTAAAAAAATGTAACAAAAAAACACCCATTGTTGAAATTTTGAAAATATGGCCGGTGACTATACATGTGGGCTTCCACTTGCTTTCTAGTGTACGTGTGACATTTCATATAACTTCCTAATTAACTTATAACTTCTTCTATACGTGATTAACTTTATACTTGACTCTTATAAATTTAAATTTTAACAAAGTTAACCAAGTTTTGGATAAATTACAAGTCATATGGAATGCTACATAAGTAGAAGCACCACATGTACACTCACGGGCCGGAATTTTAAAATTTCAGTATGAGGTATCTTTTTTTTATACTTTTAAAGATGTGAGACATTTTTGTTACAATGCGCCAAGTTTCGGTAACTTAAAAAATAGCCTGATTTTGGTCCGTTTAAAAACAAAGAACAAAAGCAGTTTCAAAAGCGGGCTGGGCCCTGATGGACCCACGTTATGAGGACCAAATGAACTCTTACTTCTTTCTAGAACGTGAGGCCCTGAAAAGCTCCCACTAGCCAAGGCTAAATCGGTCATTACACCAACCGGCACTTGAACTGGACCACGAGGCCGGTCGCGGTCCCGGCGGCTGCACAACCACCAATCACGGTGTCGATGAATGCACGAGTTCGCGGAGAGGGCAGTTCTGTAATTTCCTCGATCGTCTCCGGCACTTCGCTTCTTTCCCCCATTTTTTTGAACTCAACTGGCTTGTTGAGTACTGTTGAAGCATTTCCATTGTTCCGTGAGTTGAGGAAGTGATGGCTTCCAGCGGCGGTTTTCGGAATGGGAATCAGAAGGCGACGAATCTGAGGAATTCGTCTACGTTTAAATCTAAGCTTCCCCCGTCGACGTCTAATGTCCGCCGCAGCAGCAGCATCGCCGCCGCACTCGGAAGCGGCGACACCGGTACGTTTTACCTCCTTTTTCCATTTCTGAAGTGGATTGAAGTTGATTGCTCTATCAATGTACTTGAAATTGTGTTCAGTATTGAGTGTTGGGATTGAATTTTGAATTTCTCACCCGTTTGAGTTTGATTCTTCTGGCTGTTAACCTAGCGGATCACATCTTTTGCCACCCTTTTTTATCTTAATTTTTTTAAAGTCCGTACTAACTAAAACATTCTACTCTTTCTTTTTTAGTAAATTGTTAAATTATCTCACCATTATTTAAAAACAATGCAAAGTGAAATAGGAGTTGAAAAGGGACGGAAGGAATACTTTTATTTTGGATGTTTGATCCTTTTGCTGGATGATCCAGCTGCTCTGCATTTCTTATTCGAGTTAATTTAACATTGTGGTATGGTGAATGATTTTTTTAGTTGAGCAACTGGCTAGAAATGGGGTTTCGTCAGCCTCATTTTAGTCGGAGAATTTTACCCCGTCAGATTTGTGCAATATGAACAGCCGAATCCATTTTAGGTCTCAATTATTCTAAATTATGGAATTTTTAGTCTGGTGGAAAGTTCCATCTTTAATGATTTTTGAGAGTTGTTGAATAGTGCAGTTGTAAGTAGCTATTTATTTGCGAGGATCCAAGTCTTTCTTTTCTGGGATTGAACTGTATGAGCTGATGGTTGGTCAGACTAAGTCATATTTTGGGCCATTGGGCATAAAAAGGATTCCAATTGCAACGTAGGGGTGCTTGATTAACTTCGTGCATTGGTCGTGACTGTACAACTGTTGTAGGCCTATGCTCAACCTTAATCAATGATAACACTGAACTGGATATTTGGGATATACAGGATAGTAGCAAATGATTTCAGCCTTTATTTTCTTCAATCTTAAATACTGGTCATGGGGAATATGTTAATCATTTCCGCTTAATTTTTGTGTTGCTATGATTAAGAAATCAAATATGTTTCTTTTGTATGCATGATTTTTTACAGATATGAGGGTATTGATGTATCATGTATGTATTTTTTAGATTTCTTATGCCAAGTAATTACTTTTATTTTAGTTTTCTTGGTGAGTTTAGTCGTTCATAAACTCTAGGCAGTTTTTATGTTTTGACTAGATAAATACAATGAAATGTCTTGTCTTATGGAAATGCCGCGGGATATGTTCAAATTAGTGGTTTGGCTGCTTATATAGCAAAGAGATATCTATTGTTTTTCCTACTTTAATTATTTATTTATTATTTTTTGCTTGTTTTTAAGTTAAATAATATTTGGACTAATTTACTGTTGGAAAGTATTCATAGAAATGTTTCTTTTTTTGAAAAGCATAGTTTCTGGAAGAGTTCGAGTTTCCATACGATTGCGACCAAGGAATGCCGAGGAATCGGCAGCAGATGCAGATTTTGCTGATTGTGTAGAACTACAACCTGAGGTTTTAAATTAAGTATTTGATGCTAGATTTAGATAAATTTTAAGAAAGTTCACTTTTGAAGTAGGAATAGTTGATTTGTTAAAAACGCTCATTCTTGATATTCATTCATTATTTTGCTCTTTTGCTTGGGCAGCTTAAAAGGTTGAAATTAAGAAAAAACAACTGGGATACAGATACATATGAGTTTGATGAGGTCTTCACCGAATTTGCATCACAAAAACGTGTGTACGAGGTCGTTGCAAAACCTGTTGTCGAGGTGTGCGTCATTCTTTGTCCAGTTAATTAGCTGCCTTAAACACATCTGTTTTGAATGTGAAGCATCTTATCTAATGAGTTGTCTTCTCCAAGCTGACTAGAAGTTCTGAAATAATAAGGCTCCTTAAATGGCAATTTTCACTATTGATCTTAATATTCTATTTCCTGCATTCTTTTTTACCTCCACAAATATGATGTTTATCTTTTTTGTTGGGGTTAAAGTTTATGCTGAGTTTGATTCTTGGAGAGATATTCATCTAGTTTTGCACCTGTTCTGAAGCCATGATTATATTATATTCGTATTCCTATACAAAGCTAGTACATTGTACTGAAAGTTTCAAGAAGTTAATGAATGACTTTGTAGCTATAGATTTAAATTTCTTTTTATTTGGGAAGTTTTTGCTCAATGGGTATCCCCCCTGTTATCTTCCACTCTTTTCTCAGAGCGTCTTAGAAGGCTACAATGGGACTGTTATGGCTTATGGTCAGACGGGTACCGGGAAAACCTATACTCTTGGACAGTTGGGAGATGAGGATCACTCTACTCGTGGTATTATGGTTCGTTCAATGGAAGACATACTTGAAAATATAAGTCCAGATACTGACTCAGTGTCTGTCTCGTACTTGCAGGTTGGCATTTAATTTTTAAATTCTTGATGGCCTGTTTAGGTTGTTTTTAGCCTTCCATTAGTAACCAACCATACACATGATTCTGAACCCTGAAGTGCAATGAATGATACTTTCTTTGTGCAGCTTTACATGGAAACAATTCAGGACCTCCTTAACCCAGCAAATGACAACATTTCTATAGTTGAAGACCAAAAAACTGGTGATGTTTCCCTGCCAGGGGCAACAGTTATTGACGTCCGGGGCAAGGAAAGTTTTATGGAGCTGCTGCAGTTGGGGGAAGCTCATAGATATGCTGCCAACACAAAGCTTAACACCGAATCTTCTCGTAGTCATGCTATTCTCATGGTAAATGAGCTTATAATCTATTGCATTTGGTTTTTTATGGTTCAAGTTGCACCAAACCTCTGCCGCTGATCGATTGGTGACATGCCCAACCTGAATTGGTGGTATAGGTGAACATTAAGAGGTCTGTTTCTGCAAGGGAAGCTGATGTATCTGCTGAATATGATGATTCTTCCCACTTGGCTACTAATTTTAAACCACATATGCTTAGAAAAGGAAAACTCCTCCTCGTGGATCTTGCCGGTTCTGAACGCGTTCTGAAATCTGGTACACCTAAAGTTTTGTTATGGCATCTAGCCAGTTTGTTAGGGCATAAATCATAGAGCTAATTCGCAAATGTCGTGTACTGTACACATGCTCACATTTCGAAGCATATTATAACTAGTATTGTGTTTTTCTTTTACGGTATACTGCAGGAAGTGAAGGGCATACATTAGAAGAAGCCAAGTCTATCAACCTTTCACTAAGTGCATTGGGGAAGTGTATAAATGCTTTGGCAGAAAATAGTGCTCATGTACCAGTTCGGGATTCAAAATTAACACGGTTACTTAAAGATTCATTTGGAGGTTTGCTTAAATTTGTGTTACATGGATTTAAGGATCTGTGACACCCCCACACCCACCCCCTCTCCCCCACCCCAATCCCACCATTGCCCAGTAGCTAAAAAAAACTTATGTTTTTTCTGTAATGTACTATGGCTGTGGCTGCAGCCTTGGGAGCTTCTCTAATGTTGTATTTATTAATTGTAATGTCATAGGCACGTCAAGAACCTCATTAGTTGTGACCATTGGGCCATCGCCACGGCATCGAGCAGAGACAGCAAGTACCATTTTGTTTGGACAAAGGGTGGGTTATTTGATCAAGAGCCCTTTTGGGAGTGTTCTTTAAGAGAAAACGCAATCACCAATCTTTTTTTTTGCATGCCTTGTATCAAAATGAAATTCTTTCAATCTATCTCTTACAGGCTATGAAGGTGGAGAACATGTTGAAAATTAAGGAAGAATTTGATTACAGAAGTTTGTGCAAAAGACTTGAGGTACAAGTTGACAAACTTATTGCTGAAAATGAAAGACAGCAAAATGCTTTTGAGGATGAGGTCAAGAGAATAAAATTAGAAGCGCAAAAGCACATCTCTAAGGCCGAGCAGAACTATGCAGATGAATTGAAGGTTGTTTCAATATCTCCCTTACCACTGCCATTAGAGATTTAGAGGGAGCCTTTTTGTAGACTTTTTGAACTTTTGTCACCTTTGCATCACATGAGAGTAGACATGAACTCTAAAAGAATTCTATACATTTAAACGTGCGACTCAAAGGATCAACTTCACCCAAACACATGTATATATAAACCATCAACACTATGATTAATATTAACCTGTAGATATATATCCAGTTCATTAAAAAGAACTATTTTGTTCTTTATTCATGATTTGAGCTGGTGGGTCTTGCAACAGCTGCAATATATTTTACGCTATTGAAGTTCCTTAAGCATCATTTGCATAGTTGAATTTATTTTCATTGAATTTGTCAACTTGAAGGTGGAGAAAATTAGGTGCCAGATGGAATATATGGATTCAATTAAGAAACTGGAAGAAAAGATGCTTAATCAACAGAGACATCCAACGAATGGTGTCACTGGCATTGGAGAGGTAGTAGGTTTCTTCTCGCCCGTAAAATGCTTTGTTCTTATCCTCTTCACTGCCCTATTTTATTTAAAGAAGGAACAGAAAGTACAGATTGGGGGGGGGGGAGATAGGGAAAATCATGTTCAAGTATGAAGTTTGCATACTAGTTTCCTCTTATTTTAAAAGAAGAAAGCTATCATAGTATGAATTCTCTGTGTTTATACATTGGTTTATGTTTTATCTTTCCACCGTAATATCGTATTCTTCTTTATATATTTCAAAAGGATTTTAATTGCATTTGGTGCAGAGTCACAGTGGATTTGCTAGTGAGGAGGTGTCTGAGTTGAAGAAGTTGCTGCAGAATGAAATTCAAATAAGAAAGGCAGCTGAAGAGGAAATCAGTAACCTAAAAAATCGAATCATAAAGTTTACAAAGAAAGAAGTATGTTTTGCGTGAAGAGTTTTATTTCATAAAGAATTGCTTAAAAATGAATCCTAGGGTTGAACTGATGAATGAATAATTGCATAGTTACCAGATGGAAATACTGATACTCTGTACCTTCAAAAGCTATTGGAAGAAGAGGCTGGTGAAAAGAAGAAATTGGAAGAGGAAGTGACCATCTTAAGAAGTCAATTGTCTCAATTGAATTTGGAAGCTAGTCAGGTATCCCCNCATAAAGTTTACAAAGAAAGAAGTATGTTTTGCGTGAAGAGTTTTATTTCATAAAGAATTGCTTAAAAATGAATCCTAGGGTTGAACTGATGAATGAATAATTGCATAGTTACCAGATGGAAATACTGATACTCTGTACCTTCAAAAGCTATTGGAAGAAGAGGCTGGTGAAAAGAAGAAATTGGAAGAGGAAGTGACCATCTTAAGAAGTCAATTGTCTCAATTGAATTTGGAAGCTAGTCAGGTATCCCCCCCCCCCCCCCATCACTAGCTAGTTCCTTGATCCTAGAATACTTGCTATCGATGCAGTCTCAATTCAAGAATTTGGAGAATGCTGTTTTCTCAATTTCGTTTATTCTGCTTACTGAAGAAGTTAAATGTGTGATCATGTTCTTAGACTAGAAGCTATGATGATAGAGGAAGAAATGGAAATTTACTTCCTGGCCTGGAATCTCTTTCTTCACTTAGACATCTGCAGCCCAAAAATGGCAATAATGGGGAGAGAGTGGCAATAACCAATCTTCACGAACAAGGTTCCATTATAATTGTATTTAACTCGTATTTCACATGTACTTCCTATAAAAACTGTTATACTCATTCCCTTTTAATCGAACAACAGTTGGCCTAAATAAGATAATGTCATTGCTCGACTCTGAAGATGCTAGTGTGCAAATTCATGCAGTGAAAGTGGTTGCCAACCTAGCAGCAGAAGGTGATTTTTCTCTGCATCTTACCACTCCTACACGAACAAAACATTAAAAAGAATACTTTAATGTCACTTTATATTGTGCATTGAATCATTGATAAAAACTATATTTTGGGTGCGATTTGTGAATTATGTGATGCTGGGTTTGAACAAAGATATACTTTTTAACCGTCTAGTCTAGAAAAATAAATGACATAGCTTACCACAAATCACAGAATTCCTAACTGCTTTCTGATTGTGGTATTCTGCCATGGGGCTTTCTGCATTCTTAGAAGCGAATCAGGAGAAAATAGTTGAAGCTGGTGGTCTTACTTCACTACTGATGCTTCTTCGAAAATCCGAGGATGAAACTATACGTAGAATAGCTGCTGGTGCAATTGCAAATCTTGCAATGAATGGTGAGACATTTTTTGGCTGCTTGTGACCTTGAGCTTTGGAGTAGTACTTCTCTGTTTTCTTCTATCTTGTGAATGATGTTATGTCCCACTCACGTGCAGAAGCGAACCAGGAGCTTATTATGGTTCATAGTGGGATTAGTCTTTTGTCAATGACAGCAGCTGAAGCTGAGGATCCTCAGACTCTACGCATGGTTGCTGGAGCAATTGCAAATCTCTGTGGAAATGGTATGCTTCTTTTCTTTTACAAGTGTCCTAAAATATCTTAAAGCGGTGTCTTTGAGTGTCTCACAATGTTGTGTTATTATTTAATCTTGGCTTAAATATTCTTTAAGCTCGGCGAATATCATGTTTTTTAAATCTAGAAACACCTATGTGGCTCATAGATGGTGGCAATCTGGCCTTTCCATGATTTTTTTTATAAAGCATACTTTGTAATACTTTATTTCCACATCATTCAAGCTCTTTCCACACCGTTTCCACTTTCCATATTAAGTATTACTTTTAAAACACGCACAAAGGACAAACTGGAGTTCTTCAAGTCATTTTGACTAAAAAGAGAACACCTTAAAATACTGAGATGACTACAATTTTTTGAGGTACCTTAAAAATGCTATATTTTCAAGGATGAAAAACGTAATTAAACCTTCAATCAGTAAGTATATGATCCCTCGTGGGTGAAAAATCTGCAACATTTTTACAGTTCTAAAGAAAACGGGATATAATTTTTATGGCAATACAATTTGGCATATATGATTTCAATCATGCTTTGCTTCATCAGATAAACTGCAGATGAGGCTATGGTCCGAAGGTGGTATAAGGGCTTTGTTAGGAATGGTGAGGTGCAGACATCCTGATGTTCTTTCCCAAGTTGCGCGTGGGGTTGCCAATTTCGCCAAGTGTGAGTCCCGAGCTTCTTCCCAAGGTGGGTGAAACTCTTATGGTCCTAGACCCTGCTTTGGTGGGATTTTGTTGCCTTCGTTATTGTTGGTTTCATAATTTCTCAATGGCTGAGAGTTTGATAGGCCATTGTTATGCTTGCAGGCATAAAACTTGGACGGTCCCTTCTGATAGAAGACGGGGCCCTACCATGGATTGTACAGAACGTGAATAACGAAGCCTCACTCATTAGACGGCATGTTGAGCTCGCACTCTGCCACCTCGCACAACACGGTAATACGGAATATGTTTTTGTTCTCACAGAGGTTCATATGTTTGTTTTTTCTCCCCACCCTCTTAAAAAAAATCATTTTTTTTAAATAAAAATATTTTTTTAAAATATTCTTTCCCCAACCAACAGAAGTAAATGCAAAAGACATGATCAGTGGGGGAGCCCTGTGGGAGCTATATCGCATCTCGCGTGACTGCACACGCGAGGACATAAAGGCACTCGCGCGCCAAACATTGGCTTCAAGCCCAACTTTTCTGTCTGAAATGCGGCGCTTGCATATAGATGTGTAGACAAACAACCGCACGCGACACCTTTTCTTCTTCTCAAAGTACCCAAAGTCAGAAGGTATCCTCATCATCATCATCATCGTCGTCGTCATCATCCATCAATTTCTGTTTGCCAAATTTGACTAACCGGTAGGTATTAGAAAGCGGGTGTCTGTGACACAGATCAAGATCCTATTTGTTCATATCGATTAGTATTTATTTCTTGTTGGTTGAAGTTGAAACTACTTTTGATGACATCTTGAATATGTATTCTTGCTGTGTATGTTATGATCCAATGAATATATGTAATGATATAAATCTTCAACATTTGTCTCCAACTCGTTTCCAGTTGTATTCTTTTCAACTTTATGTTTCAGTTATTCAGATTCCAGTAACTAATAGATTGCTAACACTAATCAGGGCTAATATTCTATGTCATGTCTCTATACTTGGTCCTTAGTAGCCACCCTCCCTAGCTAACCCTCTATCCCTTTTTTCTTCACTTTTTTTTTTGGAGATCTCTAATTAATCTTTTTTTATTTATTTATAAAGAAAGAGTTATTTGGCTCACATCAATATTCGCTCCGTCCCAATTGAAATTGCTCGTTTTAGTTTACGATGTTTGAGTGAAATGATTTTTTATTTGTTTTATATGAAAATTGGTGTAAAATAGAAACGAAAGGAGTACAATATATAGCTAGAGTGAGAGAGGTCTTGCATTTCATCTTCACAAGTTCTCGTTTATCTCTGCATGAAAAAATAATTCAATAGAGTTTCACGAAAGTAGAGTCTGTAGATGGGTTGGGTGCACCGACCTTAGAGTCTTTGTACGAAATATAGAAAAATACTCCATATGAAATTAAATGGTTAAAATATGGCCATTTTATTTCATAAAAATTTTCTCACCTTGATACTATGAATATCAAGAAAAATGTAAAAAATAGATAGAGAAAAAGTTAAAAAGGTTATCCAGACGGACAAAAAAGAAAATGACAAATACTGTCACAATTTCAATGTTTGAAAATATTATTTATCAAAGGTATTTGAGCTCTAACATTTTAAGAATTACTCTCTTCGTCCCTAAATATATCTCACATTTGCTTTTTCAGCAGTCGCGAGAATTTTTGTTTATTTTTATATTTTTATTGATTATTTAATAAAATAAAATATTCTTGACATATCATATTTCGAAGAACGTTTCATGTACTTTTTTTATATGTAAATTTTATTTTTTATTTCTATACCAATATATAAATAAAATAAATTGAAAAAATTTGATATTTTACCTCGGTAATGAAAATGTGAGATATATTTAGGGATGGAGTGAGTAATTTTTAGCATTTAAAAAATAAAATAAAAAACGCTTGTTGAAAACTTGAAATCATAAAAATAACACCGCTAACATTTAATTTTTGGAGAATATAAAAAAAATAAATAAATATTTGGAGTTACGAGAGAGAGAAAAAGTGTTGGGTTTGACCGACAAATAGTAAAGAGTTAGTTAAAGGGCTGACGGAAAAAGGGACAGAGGCACGCAGGGGAGTGCGTGGAAAGTTTGCCTCGGAAATGAGCAGCCGACCCACTGACCATCGGACCGGACCGGACCGGACGTTACATGCCCTCTCCTTCATTAAATATCCCTAAAATAGCAAAACACATTCATGACATGATGACCTCTTTAGTTAATTTGCTTATAACTCCTTCCAAAAAGAATGCTATATTGTACTAACACTAAAATTTTTTAGCTTTTTTAATTTATTTATTTAAAGATTTGAATAGATTAACATGTTTAAAGATTTGAAAATTGAGGTGGTGACTTGATTACTTACTACTCCCTCCGTCCCAATTTAAATCGCATGTTTTGACTTTTGGGCATATTTAAGGAAAATAAAAATAGAATTAATTTTCCGATATTGCCATTACTTTTTAGAAGGGGTGATGATGAATGAGAAGATAAAGTGAAAAAGAGTGACTTATTTTAGGGGTAATTTAGGTATTTTATTTTTAAAAGTTTACGAAAACAACTAACAGGCAACTTATTTTGGGACAGAGAAAAAAGACAAACAGGCAATTTAAAATGGGACGGAGGGAGTACTGTTTAAAGTATGTGCGAAATCATATACTCCTTTCGTACTTAAAAAATTTACATTTTTATGCAAAATGGAGTAAATTTGAAATCTTATAATTTATTTTATTTAAAGATTGATATAGAATAAAAATTGTTTTAACATATTTTAAACAAATTACATATTTAAAAACTATATTAAAAGTTCTACAAAACAAAAAATAACAAGAATATTTTATTTTATCGAATAATCAATTTAATGAAAACACAAAAAAAGTTCTCGATCGTGATTTTTAAATACTGAAGTATGCCAGCATTTTTGGCAGGGGAAGTATACAGAGAGAAATTTTGAACATACTTGTCTTCTATTCGAAACGATAAGAAATATCGCGATACATTTGAATAGATTACTTATAAATATGAATGAATGCAGCTAGTGGTTTTACGCGAAACATCACGTTGTTCTTAATAAATAAATAATTCCCGGGACCTCGCCAGGGGCTGCTACCTGGGATGTTGCCCCTTCAACGTCTCCACTAGCTAGGGGTTACGTTGTTGCCTCTTAGACCCCCGCTAAGGAATTTAAGATACTATGTATTATGAAGCGAACAACATATATCCTCATCATGTAAAGTAACTACGTACATATATCAAATCATCCCAAACATATATTTTAAGATCGAGATCTACAACACGTTAAATCACATATCGAACTGAACTACATGGTACGATATAAATACGAGTTAATTTCCACCCCATACTCCCCCCTAATTAAGGAAAGGATTAAACTATTTGTACTCCAAAATTTGTACTTCAATTTGTACAATGCAAGTGTGTGTAATGTTAGAATAATACGGAGTAGTTCACACAGATACCAAATGTTAGTACAAAATTTTGTCAAAGCACCATCATTTTGTGTCAATGCTAACAATCAAAATGTTAGTATATACATTTGGTGTAACTTTGGGGTACATTTTAGATGTAAGTGCTATATGCTTGTTAAGGAAAAGCTAGCAAGAAAGCAAAGAAAGAGCAACTATCACGGAATCCCATACCTGAACTATAATTAACTCACATGGTTGATATATATACATATACATATATATCTATCTATATAATGCGCCCCCACAAATACATGTACTCCCATGTCTAGCATTACATGTAATCATGATGATGAATTGCAGCGGCCAAGTGGTAGATATTCTTAAACATGATTTGGTAACATTTTTTTGATAAATCTTCAAGTCACCACCTCAATTTTCATACTCTCGTATGTATTAAGGAGTACCTTTTACTTCAACTATATCATAGCTAGGCATTCATAGAGACATCCAATAATTAATAACAAAAAATTTGTGATTAAGTGGAGTGAGAGATAAAGTGTATGTTCGTGTTGTTGGTTATGTGTGCAACAGTTGTCCCGTGGTAGATGTCGTGTCAGTTTCACTCGCATGTCGTGGACGCTTGTGTATGTTGAATATATGTATTATAATGCAAGGATATATGTCTTTCCTAACACCAATTTATTTTAGAATATATAGTTGGTAGCGTCTGAGGTCTTACAAGTGGTATTAGAGGGTAGGTCGCGAGTTCGATTCTTAGCGAGAGCAATTACTGAGGACGAGATTGTTCGTCATGTGTGCATCAACAGTTCTGTGGTGGAGACTAAATGGGTTAAACCACACTCGAATGTCGTGGATGTCTGTGCCTGCTAAGTGTATGTACTATAAGGTTAGAGTATGCACCTTTTCTAACACCAATTGGTTTTTGGAGAGTTGGTAGCGCCTGAGGTCGTAAACCTGCATGCAATGGTCCTAAGATCCTCATATATATATATAGCGCGAACACCTAATGATCTATCCAATTATTCTAATTTTTGATCTAATGTTTCACCCCATTTCAACTCGTCCTAGGTCTACCTCTATCCATTCTCACTTCCACTACCTCAAACCCCTCAGCTCGCATCTCTATATTACCAGTCCTCGTATTTATAAACACGCACACAACCACTTCAATTAATACCCTCGTCTCTTCCATTTGAATTAAGTTCATGAATGTATGATTTCTTCACCATCCAACACAACAGTTTCCCTTTCATCATGCAATGATTGTTGAATTGACATCTTCTTGTTGCAAATGCATGGCACTTCAAAGTTCAAACTAGCTTCCACTTTGACCCACCAGCTCAAATACGATGAACAACATCCACATCTATCTTTCATCTTCTTGAATGATCAAACCAAACTAGGTAGTAGAACCCATCTTTATTAGTCATTGTGTGTTATTAATCGATCGATACTTCAACTTTCGACTAAGTTCTACCTTTGAAGCAACATTTCACATATTCATTCCTACTTTTGCTCAATCTAAAATCTTTGGACTCTAAGAAATACTCCCTCCGTTTGGAAAAATCCTTCCCATTTGATTTGGGGGCAAAAATAAGGAAGTGTTAAATTATAGTTGATTTCCAATTTTGCCCCTGATGTGATGGGTAAAAGTAAGATGTGATGGATAGATTATTAGAGAAAAAGTATGATGTGATAGGTAGGGTATGAAAAAGTAAGGTAAAAGTGGTTTTTTAATAGAAAGGGGAAGTGTTTTGTTGGAAGTGGAAAAAATGAAAGAGGAAGTGTTTTTGAGAACGGAGGGAGTACATTCTTAGAATTTCATCCAGCTTACTAGGATACGCAGCTTAATTACTACGGAGTAGAATTTTATCCGGCTTCAAAGCTCTCTCCCTTATCATCATTATAACTTTTTTAATACATTAAAAATTCAAAGAATATATATGGACATGCTACATATCCACATTCATTCTTTTTTAATGTTTCAAAATGATTAATTTAAAGTGATTGAGATGGTAAATTATGTTCAAATGAAAACCATACTTATTAATTAATTATACTCACAAGAGCATTAATTACTCGAATTATATCCATAATGGTGATATTAGTAATAATAATATAATTGCCTTAACAAAAAACATTACACCCAATTTTTATCAATAAGGAGGCCGAACATTACCCCGGCCGCCACCCCAATAAGCATCAGCCGGCAAACTTATAAGGTTGGTAGGCAAACCTTGGAGTGGCGGCGGCGGATGCTGGTGATGATTACTGCCCATTCCGCCGCCCATTTCTTCGCTTCCCGATACCGGGCATTCGTCATCTTCAATGGGAAGCCTCTCGTATGCCGCATTCCCAAAAGATGCGGCAACGATGGTCACCGGACCGGAGGCCGTCAGGGGCCCCACGACGCTCCCGCCCACGACCTGCCCTTGGCCTCCGGATAGGTATATGGTCAGTCCGGAAGCAGCGGGAGGGGCGGGCGGGGGCAGATAAGAACCTGAGAGGGAGAGAATCTCGAACCTCCCGTGCAGCGTGAGGACGGAGCCGCCCGGAGAGGCGGCCACCGCCGGCTGGCGGAGGGTGACGTTGGCGACGGCCCCGCCGCCGCTCAGAATGCTGACGCCTCTCTGCCGCCTCGTGGCGAAGGCGGAGATGCTCTCGTGGATGTCGCACCCGCTCGCCACTTCCATCACGTGGGACCGGAGCGCGTTGGCGCTGTCACGCGTGATGATGATCGGCGGCTTCGGCTTGTTCTTCGACCCCGCCGGCCGCCCCCTCGGCTTCCTCCCGGCAGCCCCGGGGTGATCTCCGCCGGACGGGACCAAACCCTGCTTGTCATCAAAGTCTCTAGAACTGGCGTTCCTATTAGTTGTTGACGTGGCGGTGAAGTCATCGCGATCCGTTCTCTCGTCGCCGCCGTCGGGTCCGGGCAGCAGCTGGTGGTGGTGGTGGTGGAACTGCTGCTGGAAATCTCTACTGTTAAAAAAAGGCGGCGGCAAAGGGCGGCGGCCGTGTTGGGTACTTAGCGGATCCATATAAACTTCAGGCGATCCACAAGCGCATACAATCAAGCTTTCAGCTAACTAAACAATCTGTCTCGCCGGAAAATCAAAAATCTCAAAAGGAATTCCCATCTCTCGCCGGAAAATACAGAATCTCAAAAAGAATCCCCATTTCTCGCCAGAAAACCAAGAATCTAAAAAAGAACTCCCTTTTCTCACCGGGAAATCAAGAATTCCAAGAAGAACTCACTTTTTCTCGCCGGAAAATCAAGAATTCCAAAAAGAACTCCCTTTTTCTCGCCGGGAAATCAAGAATTCCAAAAAGAACTCCCTTTTTCTCGCCGGGAAATCAAGAATTCCAAAAAGAACTCCCTTTTTCTCGCCGGAGAATCAAGAATTCCAAAAAGAACTCCCTTTTTCTCGCCGGAGAATCAAGAATTCCAAAAAGAACTCCCTTTTTCTTGCCGGAAAATCAAGAATTCCATAAAGAACCCTCTTTTTCTCGCCGGAAAATCAAGAACCTCAAAGACTTGCCATTTCTGGCAGCTTCTTTATAGAGCAGTGTGGTTTGTCGGGTCGGATCTAATCTTAACGAGAAAGGAAGGTCAGACGAAAGGGGTGAATAGTGAGGGAGCTGAAATGTCGGTAGGGGTTTGGGGGTTAGGGTTGTTAGGCAAATTTATTTGAGTGAATTTTATGGGTAAAAAACAGATCAAGAAAATGAATATTTTGATGATCAAAAGCATGGGAGGCTCGGAGGGGGTGCAAAATGGCCAACCGCACATGACACCTTAAATTCTAGGGCACCATATTTTAAAATTTGTTAATAATTTTAAAGTAAAAGTATTCTAAAAATATAAAATATGGCACACATTATAAATTTTGGAACGGACCAATTTTATTTTTTCATTTTTCAGGGTCGGCCCTGATCAAAAGACTTCTCTTTACTCTCAATTTCATACTCCGTACCTTTTTATTCTCATTTGATTTTTTTTCATAATTATATTTTTAATACTCCCTCCGTCCTGTGAAACATGAGAGTTTTGCTTTTTAGGATAGATTTAAGGGGAGTGTATTTTGGTATTGAATTTCCAAAAATGTCCTTTGATGTGATGGATAAAAGTATGATTTAATGGATAGATTATTAGTAAAAAGGTATGATGTGATAGTTAGGGTATGAAAAAGTAAGGGGTAAAAGTGACTTTTTAATAGAAATGAGAAGTGTTTTGTGGGACGGATAAAAAAAGAAAAGGAGAAATGTTTTATGGGACGGAGGGAGTACAATATTTTGACCATTAATATTTTTATTTATATATAAAGCTAGAATATAAAAATGTAGTTTATTTTTTAAAATTATACTCCCTCCGTCTCATAAAGTGTTACACATTTTGACTAAAGTTGAAATTAAGGGAGGGATAATTTTGTGTTGACTTTCCAAAAATACCCTTGATGTGATGGGTAAAAGTAGGATGTGATGTGTAGATTATTAGAAAAAAGGTATGATGTGATAGGTAGGGTTTGAAAAAGTAAGGGGTAAAAGTGGTTTTTTAATAGACATGGGTAAGGGATTGTGGGACACAATTTTTTTGAAACGTGTAAATCTTTTTTGGACGGAAGGAGTATTTTAAAATGAATCTATTGATATAAAATTTATATCACAATTTAATACTCCCTTCGTTTGGAAAAACCCTTCCCATTTGATTTGGAGGCAAAAATAAGAAAGTGTTAAATTATAGTTGATTTCCAATTTTGCCCTTGATGTGATGGGTAAAAGTAAGATGTGATGGGTAGATTATTAGAGAAAAAGTATGATGTGATAGGTAGGGTATGAAAAAGTAAGGGTAAAAATGGTTTTTTTAATGAAAAGGGGAAGTGTTTTGTTAGAAGTGGAAAAAATGAAAGAGTAAGTGTTTTTATTTTTTGCTGGTGATACAACAAAAGAATTCAAATGAATGGAGAATTTATTTTTTTTTTATTTTTTATTTTTTGGAAAGACAGAGTGCGCATGGGCTGTGGAAACATGGGTCCCCACTCCTCTTTTCTCTCCTTTGTCTCCCAAACCCTAGTTGGCATAATTGAAGCCTTCAAAATTTAACTTTTATTGGATTAAGAATAGAGTTAAAAAAGTAAAAACTTAAAGATCTTAGCATTTGATCAATAATATTTGTATTAAAGATTTGATCAATAAAAATTTAAAGATCTAAGCTTTTGATCAATAATATTTGTATTAAACATGTGATCAAATAATATTTAGAAAAAAATTATTAACAATAAATTTATTAAAAATGGTATACTAATCCCTCCGTTTCAATAAATTTTTCTTCTTTTGACTTTTAGCTAAAATAAGAAAAGTATGTTTACGTAGTTAAACTAAATTTAAGTTAAACTTAAATTTACATCTAATTTTAGTTAAACTTAGACAAGTTTTAATCTGAAAGAATGAAGTCTTAGTAAATCTAATGGAAAAACTTACGGGAAAAATAATTACACATATGTAATGTTCATGCTTCTTATTCAATTCCATCCAAGAATTTACCTATTTACCTATATATAAATGAGAATATTTTTTTTCTTAAAAAAAGGGAAGTGTAAACTATAGGCCTGTTTGGGAATAACGTTAGAAATTAGCGTTAGCGTTTTGGATAGAATTTTAACAGTGCAGATTACTTTGAAAATGCTAACGCTAAACGCTACTCGTAGATAGCCTTTTCAAAACGCTAACGCTAATCGTTAACGATATTCTCAAACAGACCCTATAACTTCCATTTTTCTAAATGATCAGGTAAAATAATTAGGAAGAAATGCTTTTTTAAAAAAAGAGAAAGAAGTGATAAACAGGATCGATCCATCGTGGCACTCAATTCATGAAATAGACAATTAGCAAATTTGGTCCAAAAAAATCACGTTTCCATTTAATAATGAGAATAAAAGTTTAACATGCTCGGTATATAATTAAATGTGTAATAAAAATACAGAAGAATTTTTGAATATTTTTTGGGTCAACGGTTCTCCCTCACCAGCCATATATATATCTTCTTTTTCTTGGACCTCCAATTAATTACTAGACTTTTGACCACAGTTATCCCATTTTAATACATGTATCAAATACTCCCTCCGTCCCATAAAGTGTTACCCATTTTGACTAAAGTTGAAATTAAGGGAGGGATAATTTTGTGTTGACTTTCCAAAAATACCCTTGATGTGATGAGTAAAAATAGAATGTGATATATAGATTATTAGAAAAAAGGTATGATGTGATAGGTATGGTTTGAAAAAGTAAAGGGTAAAAGTGGTTTTTTAATATAAATGGGTAGGAGATTGTGGGACGTAATTTTTTTGAAACGTGTAAATCTTTTTGGGACGGAGGGAGTAGATGTTTCTAAATGTCACTCAACCAATTCAATCAAAAGTTCAAATTTGTGTATCTAGCGCAAGAAAATTTATTTATATTCTAATACGCCTATTATCACGTGCAGGTGTAATCTTTTTTGAGTCTTGCATGTGAAACTTTAATATTTTTCTAACCCAGGTGACTCTGAGTTTTGAATTGTAACCTCTTAGTCAACAAGACTCGGATACCATGTCAAAAAATCAATTAACCAAAAGCTCAAGATTGTGGTTGTGGTCCAAAAAACGTTATTTATATTCTAACACTAAATCTACTTCTTTTTGCTGAAAAATTCACTCTTTTTTTCGGAAATAGACAAACTTATTCTTAAAATGTACGAACAACGAGAGACAACATGTAGACTAACTTAAAGATAAAATTAGACAATTTTTATAAATAGAGTGAATTTAACTAATTAAAATGAAGAGTATATTTAGGAATTTAGCAACACCCTATCAAATATACTTTGTATGATCTATATATAGCCTATTAAACTCTTATTCCATTTATTTGTTCATAAGTATTTATCCAATTTAGATTTTTTTGCAGTTAATTAGGATCCATGTATGATCCATGTTTAAATAAAAACTACTCAGGTATAAAGTATATTAAATAGATAAAAAGTTAAAAGTAGACAAAATACTCTGAAAAAAGTAAATTCTCTTTTTTTCCTTAAAAAAGATCGTGTACATATGTTAATGGTTTTTATATTAAATAAATCAACTTATGATTATTTTTTTATCAACGCATTGGTGTAGAAGAAAAAATAAAATAATGACTCAATAATGTTTTGAAAAAAAATTACTCCGTAAAAAATAAAAAATTAATCCAACAAGGTAATAATGACTCCATATACAGGGTAAAATATATGAGTATATTTTTTAGGGAACCGTAAAATTAACAATAGAGTGATTGTATGGAATGGTACATTTTCAATTTATTTTCCCAAAAACATACTCCGTACGCATAAATTGCGGTCATAAGTTGCTCAATATTATTATACGGAGTATTTTACTCCCTACTAAAGAAAAAAGTTGTATGAAAATTATTTTCAAAGATTTAAACCCCAGTATAGTATAAACTGTACTCAAGTCTTAAAAGGCCCAACGCCCAACATAAAATTATAAATAATTATTAGTGATATATAGAGAACTATTAGGTAATACTCCGTATTATATTAACATATATTACATTGTAATAAAGTTTTTTTTAAAAAATTATTATGTACGGATGCACATTATTTATGATTATATTGTAATAGAATCAATAATTGTTTTACTAATTTATTGTGCATGCACATTAATATTGACTATATTTATTTGTGGGATAGATTTTTTTTTCATTCTTTGGAAATTAAAAACTCTAAAATATGAGTATATTTCTCGTACATCTGCATTAATACTCATTTTTGAGTAACTGAATACTCATTTTCAAGTATCAGAGTACCAACTTTCGAGTAACTGAATGCCCATTTTCGATTGCAACTGAATTTTATAAAAATGAGTATACAGTTACTCAGCTCGAAAATGAGTATTCATTTGCTCGATAATGAGTATTCTGTTCCATTACTCGTAAATGAGTGCTCGCTGTGAATGTACGGTAAACATCGTACAGCTGGTTAAGTTGTACAGTATATATTGCGCTAAAATATACTCCGTACAGGTATATCTAAATTGCATTATTACACAGGTGAAAACCTTTCTATAGATTGATGCTCCGTAATTCCTTTTATTTTTAAAAAAACTACATTAAAAATTATTTTTAAAAAAATTAAAAAAAAAATGAGGGTTTCGTTGAAATAACTTGTAGGTCTTTGAAATTGGCTGCAAAGAATCTTTGATATTTTATGCACCGTACGTAATGATTAATTAGCAAGTGTAACAATCTTTGAAGAAGATCGAATAGAACATGGAATTGGATATCACAAAATCTAACTTTCATGTGACCCCCCACTACCTTACCTTATTCATTCACGTAATACATACTACCTTTTCTTTTCTTTTTTTTCAAACCTTTCTGCCTCTTTGCATGTTCTCTCTTTAATTATATTTCTGCCTTTTCTATTTCAAAAATTCAAAAATTTTGGCTTTAATGAACATTAAAAAAATGTTAAAGATAATAAGTAAATTAAAGAAGGTAGAGTAGACATGATTTAACCTAGTTTATACTCCCTCCGTCCCTAAATAAACTTCCACTTTCGTTTTTTCTTTGTCCCCAAATAAACTTCTCTTTTCCCTTAAAAAACCTCTTTTACCCCTTACTTTTTCATACCCTACCTATCACATCATACCTTTTTACTAATAATCTACCTATCACATCTTACTTTTACACATCACATCAAGGGTATTTTTGGAAAGTCAACACAAAAATATCCCTCCCTTAAATCTTCAAAAAGTCAAAAATGGAACTCTATTTAGAGACGGAGGGAGTAAAAAACTAGTACAGAGTAAAAGTAAAATTTCTACTCCATCCGTCTCGAAAAACTTTTCTGGTTTTGACTTTTAGGAAAGGAAGATATAGAAGTTTGACCAAGGCAAAACGACGACAATTGAAACAAGTTAGGCTTGAGAAATATCAAAACGGGTAGAGCGTAGAAGATAATTGAGGTACGTTCGGTTAGATTTAAGAAAATTCAGGGTAATTGTGTCTATTAAAGACAAAATTGGAATGTTTTATGGAACGGATAAGAAATGAAAGTTGAAATGCTTTAAAAGGCGTAGGGAGTACAAAGATAGGGGAATGCAAAATTTTTGCGGTCGACCAGCCAATAATAATCTCAACTTCAACTCGTTCTTAAAAATTATACGTAGAACTAAGTTTAATTTCAGTCGACTTAAATTTAGTTTGGAATTCCTTCTTTTCGGCTTATTTTTGTAGTTAAACTTTCATCTAATTTTAGTTCGGTCCGATGCAATGAGTTTCAATCTAAAAAGATTGACGTCTTAGTAAACTTAATGGAAAAATAGCAGAGTAAATAGTACTTCATCTGTCCCAAATTAAATTATCTATTTACAATTTATAGAAATTTACAATTTATAAAATTAAACTTTATTTACTTTCTTTCTCTATTTTCGTTAGTCATTTGATAAACTAATACAATCTTGTCAACACTAGTTTTATAACTTTTTTGATGTAATTTGTAAGTATGTAATTTTAATTTTTTTAATCTGCACTGTTTTCACTTAAAATGATTTGAAAATTACATCAACCAAACATCGTAAACCGAAACATGCAATCTAAATTGGGACGAGGGAGTATAATTTTTTTCAAAAAAAGTATTAGTAAAAAATTATTGTGCTTTATTTCTACCTTGTCTAAAAATTGGCATAGATGAAAGATGTAGCTTCTGACAGAATGCCTTTGTTGTGGCAGGTGCAAACCATAGGGGGAACATATGGTAAAACTGGAACCACAGAGAAGATCAGACACCAAATCATTGCAACAAAAAAACAAAACAAAAACAAATAGTTGGACCGACCACAAATTGACTCTCGAGATTAACAAGAAAAGAAATGCTAATACTGATTCTCTACAAGCGCCTAACACATGGCTCACAATTTACCTACACAAAACCATATGTAATAAAACACAATACCCTGCAAAAAAAAGCTATATATATGCATAGTTTTTATCATGGAGTATGGAGATTTGAGAATTTCTCAACAATAATTACTAACAATTAAAAAAAAGTTTTGTTTATATTTTAAAAAAAGTGAGGCACAGCTCAACAAGACCTAAGCAAAACGGGGCCCACCGACGTGGTCAAGATGTCGCTCAGGGCTACCTGAACTTCACTTGACCCGTGTTCGCAGTTGATCAAGCTAGAAATCAATGGGAAGAAGCCAGGCAAGCTCTTCTCGAACGACCCGTCTCCCAAACTGCACATTGCGTGTAGAGTGGCGACGACGAGAGGCGCTCGTGCGGCGAGCTCTCTCCGCTTCCCGGAACCCAGAGGAATCGGCCAACGGGGCTGGTCGGAAGGCCGGTGGGGGTAAAATTGTCCGGAACGGGAAATCTCGATGTAGAAGAGTAGGACCTCCCTGCAGAGGTTCACAAGGTGAGACTCAACCCCACACTCTTCGTGGCTGGGGGGTCTGTCGAGTGCGAGGTTCTGTAAGAAGGTTAGGCATATTTGGTAGGACTCGTTCTCAAGGCGTAGCAATGGTGGGTCTTGCATTTGGGCCACGGAGCTGATGTCTTGTAGTTTTGACCTCAGAGTCGTGTCGCTGTTTGTGTTATGTGCATGGTGGGCCACGGCGTGGACGGCATCATAGAGAATGATGACATTTGTGGCAGAGAGTTGAGGCCTATACATGTTGTAGATCTCCATGAATGCCTGTGATTTTTACAAAGTAAAAAACCAATATGGTAAGGTGAAACAAACAAACAAACAAAAAGGCCGTACAAGAAATGGCACAGACTTTAAGAAAAAGTGAAATCGTGTAGTTAAAGTTTGCGCAAGGGAGAGAAAAAAAAATATGAGCCAGATATTCCTATCCTTAAAAGGAATGGGAAGATTATTTTGGGGGACATCCAAAAAACTAACTTGGGAAGATGATTTTGGGAGGAGGGAGTAAATGAAAACAATAAAGAACATGTCTTTGGTTACCTGAATTAGTAAGAGCTGAACAGCAGCTCTACACTTGACATCAGAAATGGCATTGTATAGACGATGTTGCCTCAGGTTCTCCAGGTGATCATCAGGCGCATCGGACTCAGCAGGTTCTCCCGTGTCATTTCTATTCAAATCCTCCTCCTTGATTGACATACCGTTAATTTCATCAAGAACAGGAGAGAAATCAGGGAGTGTAGCATGAGCTGCTTCTTTAAGGGATGATACCACTTCAAACCACTTGTCCTCAGAAAATAGATTTCCAGCATTGCTCATCAGACGGACAAAAGCGGCAATGCCAATGCCCGCCAGGCTCTGATGCGGACGCTTGATAAAACTCACCAGTAACATCAAAACTTTCTGAAGGAGTGGATTCACTGTGTTGTAAAACTTAACGAAAAGGTCAACAACCAGTTGCAGAGCGAGCGTGCATGTCTCATAAAGCCATGCATCTTGATCGAGCTCACCATCTTCACTGTCAAGTTCTTGTGCCGGTGAGTTTTCACCAGAAGGGTCAATGGCATGTCGCACATAGTCGAAGATTGGAAATAGGACAGATTCGAAAACCCTTTCCCACAAGGGTAGAGAGAAATGATGCCCATAATTGCGCAGGGTGTCAAAGAGGACTTGAAGGGCACTCTTTCTTATCTCAGGCCTTGGGTCAAAGCTGAGTTCAGATAATCCTGTGAGGCACAAAAGAAAAAGAATGAAATTCAAAGAATAACGGGAAATCATGAATTAAAAAAGCATATCAGATTGTGTCGGTTCAAAGACTCCATAATGAACAACACCAGGACTATTTTTAAACAAATACTACACACCAGTATTATTTTTAAAGAAATACTCGGCCCAGCCTACCCCTCCCTCCCTACTCAAAAAAAAAACTTGTTTGTCAAGGTACAAATTTTGGCACAGTGTGACTCTTGTAAATTATCAATCCAACTTATATTTTTTACAATCATAAGTCTTTTCAACAGGAATACAGGATTAAACATAATAAACTTGTTTGTGCCGCTTTATATCCATCTANGGGGGGGGACTAGGTTTGATTTGAAACATGACTCCTTTTTTTGGATGGAGGGAGTAGTAAAAAAAGATAAATATACGGCATTAACCTGCCAACAAAGGAAACCAGAAATAAACATGGTCATCCTTTTCTGAAAAATCTCCATTGTCATTCTTCTTATCTTTTCCTTTCAGTGGTGAAAGAGACATCTTTCCAGAACTTTCTTTGTCCTTGTTCCTTGAAGACCCAAGTTCTCCTTCAGCAAGTTTAGCCGCACAGAAGCGTAAGAAACCAATGGCATTAAGACTGATGTCTTTGTTGAACCTACTGTTAGTGAAAGCAATAAGACAATTAACACAATCTGTGAAAGTCGTGCTTTCAGTCTCGGTAATGTACGGGAAGTAATCTCGTACTATCTTCTCTGTTATTTCAAAAGCCAGCAGCACAATGTTTTTATGATCATCAGAAGCAGCTGTAGTAAAGACCTAAATACATTCAGATAATCACAAATAAGTGAATAACTTAGGGGGGGAAGATTAAAAAAAACAGCAACTTTTTCCCCCAAAATGCTGAGTAAATGAAGTATAGAAAAAATAAAACTGCAATATATATTCCAAAAAGGTGGCGCACATATGATTCAGAAAATAGAAAAAAGAAGGATTAGGACGATTTCAATACCATGAACATGCTCTTCCATCCTGACTTCACATTGTTAACGCGAGATAGAATCATCTGTGAAACACATCTTATTATTAGTTCTCTGATTTCAACGGCTCTACTCTTACGCATAACAATCACAAATGGCTTCATAAATTCATTCTGAAAATTGTAATTAGCCAGTTCCTCTCGATCCAGGAATTTCATTGACAGCTGGCGTAATGAATCCATTGCAAATATGGCAATTGAAAGATTTTCGGAACAGCCAATGGTCACAAAGAAATCAGAAAGTACAAGCCAGATTTTCGACCAAACAAGTCTGATGCGATTCATGTTGTAGTGTCTGTTAAAGATGAAAAAGAATGATTACCAAAACCCATAATCAATCAAATTGACATATTTAGAAGATCACTATTATAAAGGATAAATAATAGCAACTTACGCGATCTCAACAATCTTTGTGAGGCTGAAAACTCTTGGATCTGATGTGGACTTCAATTCTTCTATGGAAACCTTACATAAGGCCTTGACAAAGTCAACAATTGCCTCACTATTCAATTTTGGACTCCTTATGAATATGTGACTCATTTCACCAACTTGTTCCAACATGTTTAAGTTGGAGACCAAATTGTTCATCTGTTCTGTTGTGATACTGGAGACAGCACGACCACTGACACCTGCACTGTCATAAGAACCCCTTCTCGCAGCAGAAGCTGCATTTTGAATCCTCCCAGGCCCCTTCTTTTTCAGAACAGGAAGAATATTTGATCTGGCTTGTTTTGACTTGTCAAACTCATTCTGTTGAAGTGCAAAAAAGGTGGCATCTGGGGGTGCACCCTCCCCCAAGAGATGCAAATTTTCAAACCGAGAAACACAAGTCAAGATGTGCTCCCACGCCTCCTGTAAGTAATTTCCATCCTCATCCGCAATTGTTAGTATAGACTGTAAGACACACAAAAGCAGTTACATGTTAGCTATAAGTGTCCAACAACTTAAATTACTATGAATAATTTACTCATAAAATAATAGGGGACCTTGATGGCATCAATATTTTTTTGTTTTATATCTGCAGGTGAATGAAGAGAAGTGAACTTTGCGAGGGATGTCACAAAAGCATCCCGATGAGTTTTCATGGACATAGTTGCTGTGACATGGATTGCACAACGAAAACCTTCCAAACACAGAGATACTACAACTTCTTCATCACTCTGGTCAAGAGGAACACTGAAAGCGGCCAACATAGGTGCCCAGCACACTTCGACCATGAATCTGAGGATCACTACATCTGTTGCAGCATAATAAGCTGACCTACACTTTGCTAAGTGCAAATTAGAAATAAGGAACTTAAAAAAAAGGATCAGTTGACACTCTTATCCTCTTGTTAAATAAAGAAACATGGGAGCAATAGAGCCACCCCTCAAAAGACTTCTTGACCTAAATAACCACAGTGATCCCATGTAAAGTTGATTTAATACATGTTTTGGAGCTTGTGTAAGGAGAGATACCAAGATGAACTATAGAAGTCCACACAAAAGGGGGTTATAATTTAATGATTGTCATATAATTTGTTAAGAGCACAAAACAGAGAAAAGCTAATTATCCCTTATATCAGGCGAAAAAGAAGATGTTGGATAATCATACTCTGATTTTCGAGCTTTTTCTTTAAATTGTTCTTGCATGTGTCTAATGAGGTCATCACTGGTCTCCGCATTTCCATCTCGCTTGCGGATCACAATGTTCAGGATGTTATCTAAGCTTAAGATTTTGTTGGAATTCATTGATTGTCTCTGTTGGACAGCCAGATCATCTTCCTTCATTTTAATCTCGTTTCTTGATATTCGCTCATACAAAGATCTCAAATACTCCTCTGGCAAATCCTTTCCATCATCAATCCCACGATTGTTCCTTATGAAATCATCAGCTGACATCTGCATCATTGTCATGTATTACAGTTTTATCTCGATGCAATTCAAATAGATTAAGCAGCCTTATCCACATAAAAAAATGAATGAATGTACCTTGCTCTTGACCATAGGATTATGAGCATCAGTATTGAGCAGTATAACAGAGTAGGCTAAAACATAAGCAGTGTCCGCACTGGTAAAAACCTTTGGATTACATTTGCAATAACGCTCAGAGAACTTCTCCATAATACGATCTATCTTCTGAGCCTCACCCGGCAGTCTGAACCCCTGGAGGAAGACCCTGATTGCCTCATCAAACTCCAAACCTTGGAAGTCAAAGGAATCCACATAAGCATGCATTACTTTCAGAGATAAGTCATCCCTCTCCCCCAGGTAATCACCAATTAAGGTCTTATTCAACTCAGATGAACTTTTAAGGAAAGCAGCTATCTCTTCTGCTGAGGTCCCCACTTTATTGGCATTTATAAGAAATTCAATGCCTTTCTTCGGTTTTCGATTAAAAAGTGATATGCCTTCCTGCCATGAATTTTAAATTATATTCTATGAAGACTGTCTCTGGGAATAAAGGTGACAATTTGCATATAATGTGGTTACAAATCACTCAAGATTTTTAAAAATCATTTATTACCTGAAGCTCAAGCTTGTAAGCACGACGCTGCTCAATTATTGAAGCATCAGAAACTTCACTAGATGCCTCAGAATATGAATCTGACACTTCAGCAGTCTCTTCCACATTTCCATTTGCCATAGGAGGACTAGCTGGTTCAGAATCATTTTCAGCTGTCTCATATCTCTTAGCAGAACGGGGATCTGGAATTCGCAGTTGCTTGTTCATCCAATCTCCCATGGACTTTAAGATGGAAACTAAGCATTTCATAGCTTCCAGCTTCATTGCTGCTTCTTGTGGAGGCAATAATGTGGTTGCAGTGCCAGGAGGGACACCCTGAGCAGTTTTAAGAAGTCCGTTGACCATTCTGAAATTATAAGTTGAATAATTAAGTGGCACAAATTTAACAGCGGCCAAGATTTGGAATCAACATCCAATCAGTTCAATAATACAAGGTGAGATGAGCATACCTCTCAAATATGTTTGAAGAATTGACATCACAGTCATAGTTAAGGAATATATCTACCATTATCTGTGAGTCTACACACAGCTTCTCCAGAAACCGAAGTACAATCATTTTCTGATGAAAATTAGGTTGAGAAACATTTTCCAACACTCTGAGGACAATCATTGGGAAAAAAACTCCAATTTCAGCCTTCAGTCCAGCTCTAAATCTTGATACCAGACTAATAAAAATTGAGCAAGAAAGCTGGAAAACAATCATAAGACTTGAGCCGCTGTTCTTCAGTAGCGACAAACACAAATACTGCTTAATAGCACCTAAGAATCTGTAACAAAAAAAGTAAGCAAAGTTGATGGTAAATTTCAACCTAAAGCACATAAGTTATGCAACAGAAATGAAGATTCAAACAAAATGAAAAAACATGACTTCACAAGAATCATAACTGATATGCCAGGCAAATGGACATCACATTTTTGTTGAACTTATCAACTTTAAAGCTACTGTGATTAAAATACAGGAGAGGCAATTCAGGAAACATTATGATATACAAGTATCATCTCAAGTCTTAAACAACATATTGAGAAGTGCATAAGCTGCAGGCTTAAGGTCATTCTCATCTAATTCCAAAGACAAAGATCAAATAAGAAGCAGACGATATTTATCACTGCTTAGTAGTTTTTTGTGGCTAAGTATAAGTTCTACTCCCTCCGTCCCAAAAAGACCTTCCCCTTTTTATACTTGTCCCACAAAATCCTTCCCATTTCTATTGAAAAACCACTTTTACCCATTCTAATTTTAAACCTACCTATCACACCATACCTTTTTACTAATAATCTACACATCACATTCTACTTTTATCCATCACATCAAGGCTATTTTTGGAAAGTCAACACAAAAATATCCCTCTCCTAAATTTCATAAAAGTCAAAATAGGAACATCTTTTTTGGGACGGAGGGAGTATTAATTTGTCCTTGCCATCTTTCAATAAAATACCCATTATTGAATGTTGCAATTAGCTCGACGATGCTGCCCTATCCTACCATGCTCATAACATTTGCATGCATGACTTGACCTTTTCAGTGCATGATGCAGAGTGATATTACACATGTATAAACTGATGTGCAAAATTTAAAACGAACTTCAACCAAACCTGAGTTTTATCAGGAAATCCCCTCAACTCACATGTACAACATGCACCAAATGAGCAAGAATACATGATATAAAGAAATGTTGGAATTAACCCTAATCCATTC
Source organism: Cuscuta campestris (assembly GCA_900332095.2). Classification (NCBI taxonomy): domain Eukaryota; kingdom Viridiplantae; phylum Streptophyta; class Magnoliopsida; order Solanales; family Convolvulaceae; genus Cuscuta; species Cuscuta campestris. The sequence continues at coordinate 972,866 of OOIL02001452.1, forward strand.
GGGTAATCGCATGCATGTGGAAATGATCATAGTGTGCATAAAGATATTTATACCCAGTGGTCTGACCAACTGCCTACCCTTGAGGAAGGGTCGATAAATGTTCATCCGTGGGCTTTTCCAAAATGAGCCTTGCATGTTTATAAATCTCTGATTTACACTGCAATAATCAACCCAACCATTCATCTTCTATGCGCTTTTGTGCTTTTTATTTTGCAGTAGTCTAAGGGTTCTATGTCGGGTCAACCCTTTTAAATCCTACGCATTGTGTTGAAGACCTAGATTTTTGAAATAGAATCTAGTGTATTCTAGTGTTCAGTCACAAATCCCAAAAACTGGAGGATATTGTTTTTTAAAATTAATTATTTTTGCATTCTTTTGACTCGGTATGAAGTTGACAGTTGATACTATTACCACAAGTAATGATGAATAGAAGTGTTCAAAACATGTATGTAGACAAAAAAAATAACAGGTATATTTTTTGGATCAGAGACGATGTAGACAAAATTTGATGCAAAAGACCATGGTTCATTTAAGTGTGTGCTAAGCATTTGGACTAGCTTGAGAAAGCTGAATCACATGAAGCAAAACATTGTGAAACCCCTATGGATCAGAAAGCTAGACTGATAGCTGGTGGGTAGCTAGGAAGCTCAAATATCTCACTGTCACCAGCACAAATTATTTTTCTTATTAAAATCGTAAGTCAATATATTGAAGTCCCTAGCTGATTCAAATTGCTAAACATGTGAAGAGAGCAGGCATGCATAGCACACAGAGAAAACAAATCTAAATATTCAATGACAATAGGGTTAATGATATTTGTAACAAGCTTGGCATGATTGATATCTACCTTGTCCCAAATTATACGGCATGTTTTGGATTGACACTAGAACTAATTTTGAACTTATTTTTTATACTCCATAATATTTGATTATTAGTAACCAAAGATTACCTACGAGTCTTCAAAAACTAAACTAGAAGTTAACAAATAGTTGACGTGGACAAATAAAAGGGCCAGACACCGTTTGTTCCTACTTGAGGCGGAGTGTTACCTCTAATCCTATAGGACTAGGTCCATATATCTATCCATTAGTTTTAAGTGTATAAACAAAAACTGTACATGCTTCTCAAATATATGAGCATACCCTTCTTTCTTCTTTCATAAGTGAAAGATAAGCTAAGCATACATTCGTAAAGTTGAAAACAAAAACAAAAGCTTTAAAAAGCCGAAACAATAGTTGAAATCAAAGTTGAAAAGAATTGATACAAAGCCTTTCAGCTTAAATGTCCAATGATACCTTTCGCTTGTCCTGAAAACCGCACCTGCATTCTCCAAAAGTATTTTGAGCAACTCCAGAGCCACAATCTTCCCCTTCATCGACTGTGAATCTACCATGGCTTCCTTTTGAGGAGTCTTCATGGAGAGTTTACACAAAGCACGAAACACCAGAAACGCATCTCGCCTCAACTTATTCCCGATTTGCACTTCCAAATCTTCATCCCTCTCGCCCTCACCATCCACCAGCTCCTCTTTCCGCCCCTCCAAGGCTGTCTTATACATACTGATCTCCCAGTACTTGGCGTCCAGCATATCCTTGTCTGTTGAGTCCAACAAATCAGCAGGGTTAGTAGACTCCACAGTTGAAGTAGTGGTTTCAAACGCACCGTCGTGAGCTCCACCAGTACTGGTTGAACTCTTTGGTGTGGCAGAATTCAGAACCCCGTCTATATCATATATAACTTTGCTTATAAATCCCTGAACAAACATTGTCATTGACCCATCGGCATCTGCCTTCTCCGGCGGTTCCATCAACTCTGCCACCACAATAGGCTGCAGTGGCACAGTAGACGAGTCTGCCTCCATTCTCCTGAACACAATCACTAGCATTTGGACCAATGAAGCCTTGGCAGTAGTCTGATTCACAGCATTTTTGCTTTCCAGATATATATCATAGCAAGTCCGCACAACCTGCAGCAGCGAATCCCCATGGATTCGCAGCGATACAGACGTGACAGCCGATAAAAGAGACTTTATAACCAGCAATTCAACCGAATCATCCCCCAGGTGGCGGCATTTGCAAACAGCCTCCACAACTTTTGCCAAAATCTTAGCATCCGGGCCGGCAGTAGGGTCAGCCTCGCCATGGAGGTATCCATGCGCGATGAGTTTCTGGACGGCGTCCAGAGCAGGCTCAACGATCTTGAGGTTACCGGAGGCAGTTGCATTGATGAGAGGACTGAGGAGGAGCTCGGAATCAGCAAGGGAGAGCTCGAGGAGGACGCCGGGGAGGGAAGGGGACGAGTCCGGATCAGATTGATTGGATGGAGAAACGGGAGAGGTAGGTATAGGGGTCGACGAAGTGAGGAAATCAACGACGGACTTACACTCGTGAGCGAGCTTCGAGTGCTTGCGCCAGGAGCCATTCTTAATGATCTTCTCGAGTGCAGGGACTAGGACTTTGCCGAGCCGGGAATCGGCTTCCACGGAAGCCATTCCCTGTTCCTGTTCCGACTACGGCTATCTTAACGTTCCCTCGAGCTATGCCAGATCTGTAATGCGGCGGCGGCGGCGGCGATGGTGAAATGGATAGAAATCGCCGGAGATCCGTGCCGTGGCCGGGCGGAAGGCGGGCTGAAATGGAGTGGAATTTGCAGATCGCGATGGCGAATTTTGCTTTTTGATTTTATTTTACAAATATACAGTGGGAGTCTTCACGCTATACAGAGTGGTCAACGAACCAGACAGGGGTTAGTTTATCATGGATGAAGAAGCATGCCAACATCCGAAATTTCTATGGGAATTAAATGAATTATTTATCCATTTTTTAATTATTTACAAATTAATTATAACAATTTTAACTATTAAAAAAATAACATTTTTAATACTGCATGCGTTCTTAAAGAACTTTTCTCATCCCTTAAAAATAAATGATTTATAATTGAATAACTTTCTTTTTTAAACAACTAAAACATAGAACAATAAAATTTACTCTTTTCGTCCTGTAATTAATTATAATTTTTTCTTTCATTTCCGGATAATTTCATTTATTTACATGTTTTTATTGATTAATAGATAAAATAATATATTTGTCTCACCTCTTATTTGAATGAATTTTTGAGGTTATTCTTATACCATTTTTAAATAGAATATTTTGAAAGAACACTAGATTTTACTTCGTAATGCAAGTATTGTAAACTAATTTAGGACCGAGAAATTATTATGAAGGGAGGATAATATGTTGTGTATAGATGAAAAACAGTACTTCTTTCGTCTATTAGTCACGGGCTGGATTATAAAGAAAATAATGAGAAAGGAAATGGTTAATTAGGATAAAAGAAAATAAAGAAAATTTTGAAGAAAAAAAATTGTCGTTTGGATAAAAAAAGGTAATATGGTAAAATTACTTTTATGCTCTTATTATAAAACAATAAAATATACTCATCTATTATCATAAAAAGAGTAAATTCTATAATTGGTCCTTTATAACAGGGGGGTTTCCCTATTTAGTCTTCTATTATCAAATATTACACAAGTGGTCCTTCTTTTGTGGGTACCTTTCCACAAATAGTCCTTTTTTGATCTTCTATCATGTTCGTGTTAAATTGAGGGCTAAAAGTTTAATTTCACAATGATAATATATCTTTTTTGTCATACACAATTCCAAAGGCTATTCCGTTTGCGTCGTTTGTGAATTACAGTCGCTTTTTACGACAACTATAGTCTACAAATGAGATCTTTCGTCAGAATCCTAGCCCACAATCATAGTCATTATTTTTGTGTTATTCGCTTAACCAATATCAGAACACGTCACTAGACATAATGTTGACGTCAAATTATACTTTTAGCCTTTAAATTAACACCAACACGGCAGAAGATCAAAAAAAGGACCTTTTGTGGAAATGTACCCTTAAAAAAAGGACTACGAGGGTAATACTTGATAATAGAGGACTAAATATGGAAACCCCTCTATTATAAAGTACTAATTATGGAATTTACTCTCATAAAAAGGTACAATAGCCTTCTCATTCTCTTTTACTCTATTTTCTCTCTGGTGGGAATAACTTTTTTTTTACATGGAATTCACTCTTTTTTCTCCTCTTCATTTCGACCATCTTCTTTGGGATTGAAATAATTAATTTTTAATTTCTTTCAATTTCTTTCATTTTCTTCAAATTTTTTCGAGTTCTTTCCAACTTATTCTAATTTCTTCCAACTCCGACTTAAAAACATATTTATATATGTTATCTAAATTTATAATATATCAACTTAAACATGAACAATGATGAATTTTTTTAATCCAAAATTAGAGTTTTATTATATATTTTTTTCGATCATGTTTTTGAGTGACTTTTTAACACTAAAATTCTACATTTTTTTTCAACTCTTAATTTTTTCCAACTTTTCCATTTTTTTGTCAATTTTTTTAGTTTATTTCAACATCTAACTCTGAAATTTCAACCGAAGAGAACAAAGTCGTACTCTCGAATTTCTCCCTTCAACCAGACACGAGTAAAATAGAATGAATGAGATGTAAGATGTTACTCGGTAGTCACTAGAGATATTAGAGTTGATGCACTACGTGTATAGAAAACGAAAAAGGACTTTTGAAACCTTAACAATGCAAACGATTTATAACAATATTTAAAATAAATGTTATTTTATTAATGGTTTATCGATTTCGGTGTAACATAGTGAAACGAGATGAGTTGAACTATGTTCAACAAATCTCTGTTCTTTGTTCTCTGTACCTTACGAACGATCGATTAAGAATGCTAATATATATTAACGATGTCAATAATACTAACACATGATACCAAAAAAATAGAGAATGCTAGCATATAATATTTTGTAGTACATTGTCACATTGTAATAATTTTATCTTGGAAATAACCATATACTAGTTCTAGTAATACTGTATGGATAAGAGATTTGTTTTTTTCGATTCTGGATTTACTAATTGTGCATGGTTTAGACCATGTTTTTTTCAATATATTCTTATTACTTTTTAATTAGAATCAGATCAGATTAGAAACCGCTTTAAATATAAGTACTTTAAGATTGATTCAGAATAAAACTTATTTCAATCAGGATTCGGAGATGAAGTGAAGAGAAGCTGGGCCTTGGTGAAGTTGAGAATGAACACATTGGGCCGGTGCTATCTGGTCAGGTCCACTATCTGTTAAATGAGTTAAATCTGAATGTGAAACTCTTAAGTGGGCTCCTTCTCAGATTTCGCTTCCGATTGCCTCTCTTCCTTCCCTTTTCACCCATTAGCCCAAATTACTCAAGGCGGCAAGAGGACGCCCGTGAGCACGGCGGCCGACGGACGACGCTGCGGCGGTAAGATAGCTCTGTGATATATTGTACTCCGTACTAATTGATATGCATCCTTCAACCATAACAGAGGCTGGTTTTTACTTTGTATCCATCCTCCTCCCAACTTGAAGGTTTTAGGGTTTTGTCAGTTCTGTACGCTCCTAAAAGCTCTGTGATCTCGCAATGGGAAAAGCTAAGAATCCAGTCAAATTTGCCTCCATGAAGAGGATAGTCTCCCAAAAGGCTATCAAGCAGTTAACCCTCTGCCTCTTATTCTAAATGTATGACTTTTGTCAATTTGTTCTCTTTTGATTTGTTTTTTTAAATTAATCTCTTTCAGACATAAAGAGGAAGTTTTGAACCCAAAAAAGAAAGATTTGAGCAAAGAGAGGCTTCCGCGGAATGTGTAGGGATCTCTGTTCCATATATTTTGGTTATTTCTTATCTTTGGTGTTGAGATTTTATAAAGAAATCGATATTTGTTGCAGGCCTTATGTTTCTTCTGCGCTTTTCTTCAAGTACAACACTGCATTGGGACCCCCATACAGAGTGTTGGTTGATACCAACTTCATCAATTTCTCCATTCAGAACAAGGTAGGTCTTTGAATTTTTCTATTCTAAGTCAACGATGCTTATTTGGGATCAAGACTGGACTATTTGGTTTTTGTTAGAGTTTTTTTTCTGGTTGTTTTTGATGTTATGAGAATGAATTTTAGGGCTTTAACCAGTAGCCATGTTTATCTAACCGATTTAAAATTCACGTACAGTTGGATTTGGAGAAAGGAATGTTGGACTGCTTGTATGCCAAATGTAAGTAACTGGTGCTTGGTTCAGCTCTGTTCTCTATTTGGCACAGTTTGTTTTAGGGTCAATTACCAAAAATATCCCAACTTTTGACTGTTACAGTATTCTAGTTTATACCTTCACTAATTACATATACATGCACATTCCTCTAAATTGGCTTCTGAAGTTCCTTTAGCTACCTGTTTAAGTATCATGTAGTGGCTGCCAAGTAAAAAAGGCACATGCTATAATGCCCCCTAGTTTGACTCTTTGGATGACAACAGTTAATGAAATGTTGGCAACCTTCTATTTTAACAAATTCACACACGGTTGTCTTTCGTGGTTTCTAACTTGGGAGCATGGAAGCTTTTTCCAATAAAAATGCAACTTTTAGTCTAAATAGAAGATGTAGGAGAACTAAAACACTGTAGTTGAAGTCCCAAACCTGATTCAGTTGAAGATTTTGTTTTGTGAAGGAAGGTCAGTTAGGGAACGTAGGGCCTCAGTTACACACCTTATCCTCTCTCCTCCATCTCTGCGATGGACTGTAATTTTCATTTCTGATTAGCGACAGCTGCAAAACTACTTGTATGTGTGTGCTAGAAAATTGAAAAAGTTGAAAGTTAGGATTTTTTGGGGTAATTAACTCTTTATTTTATTGCACTGCTTGTAGTCCTAAAAGTAGTCTACTGTTTGCTTGGTTTAGTGCATTCTCCAACTTACCTCTCATTTATTGGGAGAATCATATAACTGTATTGGTGTTTTCATATTCACTCGTAATGGGAACTCAAACTCTTTTTTTTCATTTGGTTGTTCCCTTAGGCACTCCTTGTATTACGGACTGTGTGATGGCTGAGCTTGAGAAGTTAGGTCAAAAGTATCGTGTTGCCCTCAGGTATGTATTCAGCCTATTTTTAATACATTCACAAACTTATTTTTTTGGTGAAAATCAGAATACTACTTAAATAATCTAAATAATCAGAGTTTCACTCATTGATAATATGTGGTATTTTTCGTGCTAATTGATCTGCTCCTTCATGTATTGTGCTTTTCTCCCCACCACACAATAGAATTGCAAAGGACCCTCGATTTGAAAGGCTTCCTTGTACTCATAAAGGAACTTATGCTGATGACTGCCTTGTTGAAAGGGTTACTCAGGTTTATTTCCTTCCCTGCATAGTAAAACTTGCTTGTTTTTTTATGTTTGATTGTCTGATTTTTTGCTCCTTTGGTTTAAATAGCATAAGTGCTATATTGTCGCAACATGTGATCGAGATTTGAAGCGGAGGATCCGCAAGGTAAGCAGTAACATGCAATTGTTGGCCTTTGGTTGCTCCTTTTTTTCTTGTAATGTGATTTTTTAAAATTTGGTTTGTTGTTCCATATTTAGATCCCGGGTGTACCGATCATGTACATCACACAACGCAAATACTCTATTGAACGGATGCCTGAAGCAACAATCGGCGGAGGTAATATTGAAGTCCCCTTTGCATTGCCATAACTAGTACTCCCTGCTTTTCTAGAAAAGAGTTCTCACTTTTCTTTTTCGTCTGTTCCAAAATAAACTTCACACACTTCTTCTTCCATAAGAGGAAATGATTAATTGTGTTGCAATGCTTCTTTTTATCTACAAATTTTACTTCCCAATAACTTTTTTAAACTCCTTGAATTCAGATTAGAATTTTCTTTTGGGGATGAAGGATTGGAGGGAGTAGATGTTCTTTCCCCATTGTTTTTTTAATCATCTGTCATCTTATGCAGCTCCAAGATCTTGATGGGAATGATCATTTGAGTCAATCTAGCTATGGACTGCTATACATGAAACATGTTCCAGTGAATTATTTAGCTACAATCTCTACCAATTTGGTCTGGTCCTTAATTGCAACACTATATATGTTGTGCCAGCTGACTTTACAGTTTTGGTTCATTTGTGTTTATAATTGGATTGCTACATTATCATGTTTCGGAGATCAGATTATTTTGACTCGTGTGTTGGATGGAGCACAAAGAAATCTTCAAAAATGTAATATTGAGGTCTCGTTTGGCATCAGCTTTGGCGTTTTGAAAGCGTTAGTAATCTGCACCGTTAAAAAGTTAATCTTGTGTTGGATGTGTTAAATTGGTGATTTTGCCATACAGCTCTTTTTTCTTTTTTACAAATGGGATGTGTTTGCATATTTTAACTAAAGTACTAAATCAAGACCAAACAATACTCCCTCCTTCAGTCTTGAGGACAATAAAATACGGAGTATTTGATTTTTTTATGGTCTTAGTGCAATACTTTTAACAGTTAATCCTCTCGTCTCAATTTATATTGTCTGTTTATTATTTATAAAGTCAAACTTTATTCACTTTTTCTCTATTTTTGTTAGCATTTTGATAAAATAAAGTACTATCATCACTATTAGTTTTGTAGATGTATTTTAATATGTAATTTTTATTTTTTAACTCTATATCATTTGTCATATAAAATAATTTAAAAATAATTCCAATCAAACATCGTAAATCGGAACATGCACTATAAATTAGGACGGAGGGAGTAATAAGGAGTACCATAAGAATAAGATAATTCAATTCATATTTCTAAATTAATCTAGTGATTTTAAATCAAATTATAGATAGGGACAAATGAGGTACGATATAGGAGTAGTACATAGAGTTAAATAGCTTAATAAAACAAGGAAAACTCCGTATTACGGAGTATGTTTTTAATACCATAAAAATTGCTAATGTCACTTTGTTCTTTTTAAAATTGATCATTAAAAAACACATCGTAGGAGCGATTATCGTATTCGCCTTTTTTCTTTTGTAACGATATACGAGAGTACAAAAATGTGTATAATACAAAATCCAATGGCATATATTCTTGGTTCCGTAGCCACACATTTAAAGGGGTCGGGGTTGGGGGGCAGGGTGGGAGTTAAAGGGTAAAACCCATCAATTTTATGAACGGGACACCGAAGGTACTCCGAAAAGCCAGTGGAAACGGCCCGATAATATTTATCAGAACCACATTTCTTTTAATGTATGATAATATAAGGGGGGAAAGGAAAAGCTTTGAAAAAAACAAACACATACTCCACCTGCTTAACAAGAAAACCAATTGGCAACATAGCCTATGATCATCATGGAAGTATGTCAAGACAGACAGATAGACAACCTAGGAACACAAACATGACAGCAAGAAACAGCAGATGACAAGGTAGGAACATAGATGAAGAACCAATGCTTGATTATATGTTTGAACCCTGGCAAGTCAACAAATTTAATATTTTTATCGTCGTGAAAAAGTGTGGATACAGACCCAGAGGGAGGCCGTACTTTACAGAACTACAAACATACAGCATAGACAAACTGAGAGGCTACGAAAAAAAACATCGACCCGTTGAAAATGCACAATGTACAGCTCGCTTGCAACAATTAAGAACATAAGAATGGCACCATGGAAAACAAGAAACATGCTAAAGGCATCCCATATCTCACCCCAGACATACACAGACACCCGTTACTGTTCAATGTTTGTGAGAAGATTGGGGTGAAAGGTGAGGTGACCTTAACTTTTTTTTTCGAAAAAAGAAAAACAATACCCCCTGAAGTGTCAGTTAGTGTGTCGTGGTGCGAGTTTTTCCTACACAATTCCCCCATGTCTGAATTCACTGTCGCCGCAATCCGTTCCAGAGTCTAAGCCGCAGGGCGAGTCAAACCATTTGGGGTTTTCATAGAAGTTTTCCACCACAAAGCCGACATCTGTATCTATACTCTCGTCGTGCCTTATTAAGGGTTTGGCCAGTTTGGAATCAAGAAAGCTTTTCTCGTCGAACTCAATGCCTTTTCCAAGGTGTTGTTTATCTGGCTTACAAGTCTGGCTTCCACAGCGAGTCCTCATTTGATCCCAGGAAGCAACTTCCCCTAGAGTTCTTCCAAAGCTGTCTTCATCTTCTTCAATGAACTCGGCTTCTTTTCCATCCACGTACAGCCTTTGATGGTGACCACCACCCCAATCTACCAAATCATTTCCCCCCACCAAGACATCAACCGAATCGTGCTTCTCGGAGACCAATCCAAGCCCAACTGACCTAGAGCCACACTCTCTAACATTTTTGAGCCTATTCACGATATCGAATAGCTCTCGCGAAGCCGAACATAAAAGCTCGTGTGGAAGTTTACCGATTTGCCCTTCAAGAAGCTCGATCTCACTTCTCGCTTCCTGCAACTGCTGCAGAACTGAGTGTTGGATGTCCCCAAAATCCTCATTATCTACTTCTTCTCTGACCCCGTAAATTGTTTCTTGATCCATCATCAAGAAGCCTCCTTTATGACCTACAACTCGATGCATGATCCTAGCGTTCCCATCCGACGGGCCTGGCTCGTGGCCCGAATGCACTGCATACAGCTTAAACACAGCCATCCCCTCTTCTTGATACACAAAGGTCTTATCTTTCTCATTGTAGTTCGATATAGGGACAATAGCCCGAATACGAAATCCACACCCGCAACGTTTCGACACGTAAGGCTCCCTCTTCAAAAGCTTTGATTTTTTAGAGGACGCCGGCTCCCCCGCACGGTGACACGTGTAATCTTTAACCTCTGCCATGAAGGGCTTATACCTAATGTACTTTTGCCGTATACACAACACAACCTTATGTTTTGCAGCCAGCTGCTGTAATCTAGTGGGCACTTCTTTAGCTGGCACATCAATTGATTCAGTGTACTCAAACCTGCGGCGTTTGCCACGAGGGGCACACCCAGATGTTTCGTCTAGGCAAACAGGGCACGCAGACACACAAACCCTAATATAACTCTCTGGGATGCCGTAAAATTTGGCACCCACAGTCCACATCTGTTTGATTCTTTCTAGGGTTTCTTTGGGCCCCAAGTGTTTAGATTCAGCATCAGAATGTAAATGGGAGACTATACCATGCCATTGATCAACATAGGAAACACACTGATTAGGATTGTTCTTGAAGTACAAGTATTCATTACCGGTAGAGTTGTCTACGTGCGCACTTAGCTTGTCCTGGATGCGCTTCCAGGCGGTTAGGTAGGCAGTGTCCTCGTTGCGGTCCTTCCAAACAGAGCGCCAGCTGGCGAGCACGGAGGAGGGGTTGGCGGCGCGGATTTCCTCTGGGGTGGCCGGACGGCCTTCCAGGAGGCAGCGGATCATCAGGGAGTGAGATTCCTTGTTGAAGGTGTAGAATTGGGAGGAAATGTGTGGGTCTGGGCTGATGTATGCGGGTTCATAAAGATGCCTCTTCTGGAGGCCGAAATTGGGGCTAGGGTTAGGGTTTCGGAAAATCGATTCGTCCAAATCCGATCGGTTCTGGGGCGGCGGTGGATTGGCGGAGGACTGGAATTGGTTCCGACGGGTGAGGGGAAGCTCCGACTCCGATGAGGTGTGGCTGCCGTCCTCCTCCTCCTCGTCGTCGTCGTCGCGGAAGAGGACGAGGTCGTGGAAAGCGAAGGGCTCGTCTTCCTCCGCCGCGTGGTGGTCAATAAGCGGCGGCTGAGATCGATTGAGCATGTGATGGTGGAAGATGTCCTCCTCGACCTTGCTCGGATTCATCTTTCCGGCAGCAACAGAGGATGAAAATCCCCCAAAAATCCAATCTTTATTTATATCCTCACAGTGACTTCAGCTCAAAGCTATACGTCACCCTCTCCGACTCCGACCCATCATCTCTGCTTCAGTGAATCGGTTGTTCGTGCGACGGGGCGGGTGGTGGGCACTGTTCAGATGATCGGCGGTCGGGTTTCAGTAGAGAAAGCAATGATTTGGGGAAAGAGTGTTGAAGGGAGCATAACCATAGTACTTTGACTCTTGTGTTTCTTTTGGTTTGGTTGTTTGGTTTGGTTTGGTTTGATTCTTGAGTAACCATATGGGCAGTTTGGGCACACTAAAGTACTCCATCCCAATGCCTCCCATAGTCCCATATAAAATTTCTCCTCCTTATTCATGCTCCTTATTTCTTTATTACTCTCTCCACTATCTCTTGAAGTCGTTCCCTTATTGACTTTTTACGAAATTAAGGAAATGATATTTGGTTTTGACTTTCTAAAAATACTCTTGATATAATGGGTAAAAGTAAGATGTGACGAGTAGATTATCAGTAAAAAAATATGATGTGATAGATAGGTTATGAAAAAGAAATAGGTAAAAGTGGTTTTTAATAGATATGTGAAGGAGTTAAAAAACTACTTTCTTTTCCCAAATTAATCTTCCTTATTTCCTTTTTAAATTATCCCATATTAATTCTTCACTTTCCATTTTTGGAAAGTTTTCCATGGTTCACCTTTTTGTGAATATTAATTATTTTTAAAAATACTACGTAGTTTTCCATGGTTCACCTTCTATGTGAATATTAATTATTTTTAATTGTGTTGTAGTGAGATTTAAACTTGTGACTTCTAAGTCAATAAAACTTTGGTATCATGCCAATAAACAAATTCAATCGGAAGATTAAAGTTGTGCTTGTAGATACTATAACAAATTTCATCCTTTAAGGGTTTCCAATGCAAAATTTATGACTATAAAAAATTGACTTGATTAATAAATTTAGAATGTCATTCAAATAGTACATATTTTTAGTTTGTTTTAAATGAAATTTAATTTGAATAACAAAAACTTAAACAGGGACCCCATGGCTCGAAATTTCTGGATCCGCCTCTGCTCTGCCCCTTGGATCCCGCAGGGGCTGCCTCCCATTGAACCCTGCTCGGGGGCGCTGCCCCCTTGGAACCCCCGGTGTAACGGGATTTTTTATTGTAACAAACTCAATGAAGCGTGCACTCCGCACCACCAAACTTCTTTGATGATTATTAGGATATCATTGGTCGTAATTTTCCCAATTACACTAAAATATATACTCGGGTAACAATTTATGTGTTGTGACTGCCTACCATCAGTCTAGCCCACACTTTTATTCACTTATTTGGATAAAGGAATAAAATTCAAGTGTGAATTTGGTTAAATGTAATGTTTCTTAGTCTGTAATTCAATGAAACAAAAGAGGGAGAAGAAAAAAAGAATTAATCCATTGAAAATAAAGCCAACAGAGAAGCTAGCATTGCAACCCAAGTTAAACATAACAAATGTTAGACCCAACAAAGCATCATTACTTTCCGATTTTCGACTGTCCTTTTACTTGTTTTGCTCTTCTTTTCTTTCACTTTCAACTTACAAAATCACCCTGGGTTTTGGGCTCGTCCATTGGACTTTGGAACAATCAAGTCGAGAAACTCGTGACACCATTACATACTGGTGTCGTCAGTGACGACGAATTGTAGAAATTATGACTCTTTTCCTTAAATAACTACTTGTTCACTACTCCGTGTTTCTTTAAGTTCATGAGGTTCCCTGAGCTCATTCAAAGTGTCTGTAGCGCTGAATAATAAAAGTGCTGGAATTTAATGTCCTCCCAAAGGCCCGACACCACTCCCTCTTGAGCTGAAGTGGTTAATCAAAAGGACTTAACTTTTTAATATGATTCTCAAGTGTTTTATGATTCAATCCAACGACCCTTATTTCATCTTAAATTCTATTTTGGTATTGGATCAGATTTTGGCTATCTCGCTTGTTAAGGCATCTGTCTAGACATTAATTTCTAGAAGCACATGTGCCTTTAGCCTAATTTTCCTAGCCTGTGACTCATTGAATCCAATTGTTGGTCTGAAAGTCCTTACCTAGCGACTCATGTTTCTTTAGGTGTTGGTGCTAAAATGGCCAACCATTTAGATTAAAAAATGGCCCGATTGTCCACCTAAGTGGGGAGTGTTATGAGGGTGTCCCGCACCGACTCTATTTGGCCTTTGGAGCACCTTTGCACATTCTTCTTCTTAATAAATACGGAGTATGATTTTCCTTCAAAAAAAGTTGAATGAGTTTATAAACTCTCGAGTTGAACTGATTTATAGGTTGAATTTAATCTTTTAATAGTTCCTATCCTTTAACCTCCTCCTTAAACCCCCACCGCAGCCCTCATTATATGTATTCAGAACTCCTGTTATAAAAGATCATTTATATAATTTACTCTATATATGCTTGCAAAGATGTCCAACGTACATATATGGTGCCCAAAATTAGAAATCTAGTGGTAGGTTTCATTTTATAATGCTTGTCAATTTCCATCGTTTTAATATATTTTTGTCACATTGTGAGTGCTGCCATAACAACTTTGCTAAACAAGAAATTAAATATAGTCTTAGACGACGATCAATAACAAGGAATTCTTCATTCATACTTATACTCTTTTTTCCAAATTCATGCATTTATTTAATTCCCAAAATTGTACTTAGCATCTCATCATTTTTAGTTTGATTTATCGCATTTTCACACACTACTCCGTGCCTTCACACGTTTAATTTGGTGTAAACGTCAATATAGTTATCATGTCCGCAGACTTTAGAGATCATATCAATCATATAGTAATCAAATCTTTTAATGTGATTTAACGTGGATACATTCCGTTATTTGCTCATACCGAATGACTTCAATTCAACAGTTCCATTCATGAATGCATTTGTTACACCAAATATGGTATAATTAATGTTTGTATATATATATATGTGTGTGCGCGCGCATTTTGTTACCCCAAATAATGAAATAATTATGTAATCATGTTTTTCTGGTTTTGTAGAATTTTTGATATTCTGTATAAATTTTAAACATAAGAAAAAAAGTTTATCTAATTACACACTCCGAAAAGATTGTACAAGAATATAATACATGAAGATTATAATATAAATAAAGTATTTGTCGCATATGATCTCAAAATTCAATATTTTTACAATAATACTTCAAAAAAGTAGTTTGCATGGATTCCTTAATTGGGGAATTTACGTAAATAGCACTAAAATATAATGACTTTTCCTAAATAGCATCACATGTATTTTTTTTCTAATGTAACACTTTTGGTCATTATCCATTAGTCATTATTCAAGTAAATGTTCGTCATCACTACTGGATATTATGAACAAGTACATTATTAAATGCTACTTAGGGAATAAAATAATTTAAGTGCTATTTAGAGAAATCACTCAAGTTCTAGTGCTATTTAGTGTAAATATTTCTTCCTTGATTATACGGGTGTATTTGTGATCAATATGCAACCTTAGAGCATTATTATTAATGTATTGAATTTATAGAGGCATTGGTGATAATTATGCAATCCTAAAATGTTCATGGAATATTTCAAATATTTAGAAGCATTGGCAAAAAACCTCCTTAAGTATATATTTTAATTTTTTATTCTTACACTAATTTTAAAATAAATTAAATTAAAAAATTAATTTAATCAATCATCGTAGTCTAAAACCCATATCTTTATTTTGGGCGTGAAGTAGATTTTTAGTATATATGCTACAAACAAGAAATGTATCTATCTTAAGACTTGATTGGTATGCTGCAAGCAAGTCACAAATTTTTAAAAAGTGTACGTTAAAGATAAATATTGCTAAAGATATACTTCTCCCGTATCAAATTAAATTGTCTCTTTATTTTTCATATAATCATATTTCATTCATTTTTTTTCTTTATTCCGGTAGTCATTTGATAAAAGAAAATAGTCATATCACCACTAGTTTTGTAAATCTTTTAACGTAGTATGTTTTTTTTTCTACATCTTTTTTCATATAAAATGATTTGAAAATAATTTTAGTCAAAAATTGTAAACTAAAACATGTCATATAAGTTGAGACGGAAGGAGTATAATATCTCTTTCACAAGTTTTGGAAAACCAAAACCTAAAAAATTAGAAAAATTAAAAGAACAAAAAAACCTAACGCAAATGTCTTTTTTTCTCTTGAAAGGCAATGCTAACAACGCTGAAAGAGTAGTTTAACTTTTTGCATTTGGAAAAATTATCTCGTAACAATATTTATGTATGGTATAGTTGAGTGTTGATCTACAATATTAAAAAGAATTCAAAATCTTGTAATAATTATAAAAACGGTTCGTTAAAATCGATCTTGACGAGGAATTTGGTTTCATTTGGGGACATATGTATGTCACCCAAACATTATACTCGTGGCCAGACACAAAAATTATTATATAATATAATATTATTTGATCAAACGTTAAAGTCAGTTTGGACTTTGGGTAGTAATCAAAACCCCATTCTCTCTCTTAAAAAAACACTATATGTGTGTGTGTTAGTTCAAGTGAAAACGACTCTTACTGTGAGAATATACCTTATCGTAAGGATGATGCATTTTATGCCGTTACAATGCATTTTTACATTGTGGTAGTGCATTTTCGACATTGGGAGTAAATTTCAACTCATTTAACATCATGAGTTAAGTGCACCGTTTACTCCTGAATTCTTTGAAAATTGCATGGCTTACCCCCAAACATTGAAAAGTGCATCAAATACCCCTGAATTCTTCAGAAATTGCACGGTTTACTCTTGACCAATAAAAATTGTACTAAATACTACTGAACTTTTTGAAAATTATACTGTTTACTCCTGAACATTTAAATAAAAACCACAATTTTGGATAAAGGTACTTTGGAGAATTCACAAGGGCCAGATGAATCATATTTGTAATTCTTGTGCGTGAAAGCAACGCACTCCCTATCTAATACTTTAGGACCAACGATGCAACGTTTTAATTTGTTCAAGGGTATTTGGTGCATTTTTTAGTGTGCAGGGGTAAATCTTGCAGTTTTCGAAGAGTTCGAGGGTAATCGGTGCACTTTTTAAAGTTCAAAGGTAAAGCATGCAATTTCTAAAGAGTACAGGTGTAAACAATGCACTTTACTCTTTACCATCATGTCACCGTGTTTTTTCAGATTTTTTCTGTTTTTTTAAATTTTTTCAAGTACTTAGATCTTACATCTAATGCACGAAATGCATTCTTATTTTTTTTCATTAGATTGCATTTCATATATATGGACAGTATATATAAATATAAGAAGAAATAATTAAATTCGATGTGGCTTGGAACTTTATATTATATGGAGTTTTGTAGTTAGCATCATTCACAAATTCCTACAAAGCTATTAAAAGAAACTAAGGAAATGAAAAGCATGACATATATTTCCCATTTTTATTTTGCCGAAAGCCCCAAATTAAACCCACGAGATCAACGCACCTAGGTCCTAGGGTATATGTAGGGCACTTAATCTAATATAGCACATTTTGTATACAACAAATCTTACCATGTTCATACTTTTTTCGTCTCAAAATGACTAAAATCAGGTGAAAACAAAGGGGAAATTATAAGTTTTTTAAATTTATTTTTTAAAAAATTGGTATAAAAATAGATATAAAAATTATATATTTAAAAACTATGTAAACAATGTTAAAAAGCAAGAAATGATAAGAATATTTAATTTTATCAAATAATCAATGAAAAAACACAAATAAACAAATAATCCGTGAATTTGGAATAGTGACGGTTGTAAATAAAAAGGATGAATCTCACCTATGAGGCCCCCCTCAGATCCGGCAGGACGGTCACTGAAAGGAGATAAATTGAATTTTATTCACAAATTGGTGGCAAATAGTGGAGCATGCATGCACCTAGTACTTGTAGAGGATTGGCGTCTGTAATTGATTTTGGGCTTTAATCACATATTGGTGACGTCTATAAATGATTTTGGGACGTGGGGAGTATTTTTGTGTGAACCCATCGTAGGATGGAAAGTTGCCAACGCACATATGATAATCTTAATATTTTACAAAAATCCAAGGTCGTCTTAAAATAAAATAGGAAAATGTTTGGTTCACAAACACAATGGTCACAAACTTTACAAATTTACTATTTGTAAATTACAGCAAAAAAATTAAATAGTCTAAAATAATTTTAAAATGAGAATTTAAACTATAGACAGTAAGTCTGTGAGCATTCTGTTTGTGAACCTAGCATTGCTCAATAAAATATAATACTCCGTTATAAGCTTAAAATAATAAAATGTAGGTTGTTTGATTTCATACCAAATGATATTGGATTTTTGTGAAATTTTAAGATGTCGATTTACTTTGTATTTCAAAAATAATCTCATCTTCCACTATGATGCATAATAGTCACAACTTTACTTAAATTTGCAAGTTTTGGGCCGCTTTAAGTTGCTAACAGTGGATTAACAAAATGGCCTGTTTCGTGCAACGAAACGAAAGTTGAGATTATTTATGATTATTATTTGTTTTTATTTTTTATTTTTTGAAATTTTCATTTACTTTTTAAAATGACTTTCTACTTCGATTTCTTTTTACTTTTTTAAATATTAGTCTTATCTTATAAAAAGTAAAAATAGATATAAAAACATCAAAAAATGGGAAAATAATTAAAACCATACAAAATTAATGGAATAAATAAGGTATTCAATAAAACTAAAATTGAAAAGAAACAAAATTAAAATATAACGAGTTAAGTGCTCTGACATTTAACGCACTATACAGAGTATTAATGTATTACTTATTTTTTGAAAGAAAGGTAAAGTTAGATTTGTTCTGGATAAATTTTTCTAAAAATAAGAAAAAGAGATACATTAATGTTCTGTATAGTGTGTAAAATGTTAAACCTCATCACTCCATACATTTTTATTTTATTTCTTACTAGTTTCAAATTCATTTCCATTGATTACTTTGTTTTTTCATTAATTTTTTTATGATTTTACTTATTTTTCTCATTTTCGTTATTTCTTACATATGGAGTATATTTTTATTTTTATCCAAAGTTAGGCTAATCTTTAAGCAAACAAAATAATGGGGGTAGAAAGTCATTTTAAAAATTTAAATTTTAAAAATTAAAAAATAAAAATTCATTAAAAATAATTCTAACTTTCGCTTTGTTGCGTAAAATAGACTGTTTTCGTTAACTCGTCGTTAGTAAAGTTGTGATTATTATGAATCACAATGAGATGTGAGATTATTTTTTATAGACCGAGTAAAGTTAGAATGATTCTAGATAATTTTTTCAAATAATTCTAATTACATTACAAAAATCGTTTTGATAAAATTATAAAAGAGCAGTTTCTTGGTTTATGTCATGCTTGCTTCACGCAAGCTTCTACATGCATATGTGGGGTGGGGTGGGGTGGGGTGGGGGTAGGGCGTGTTTGCTTCTTCGCGTGGCTTTAAAGACTTCAATTCATGGGTTTAAACATATCCACACCACTCCAATTTTTCACAAAACAAACATTATTTTAAAAAAAAACTTCAAACAAACAAACAAACCCTAGAAAACCCCATATATGTCCCTTCAACCTTAATTAAAAATCCCCATTCATCTTCAAGTAACCCTAATAAACTTAATTGAATTGCTCTCCGAGCTTTGCTAGCTAGCTTAACTAATCCATCCGCCGCGCCGCCATGAGCTCCGGTAGTCCGAGCACTAGCGGAGCCAGTGGCGGTCCGGGAAGCGGGGGAGGCGGCGGGCCGTGCGGGGCCTGCAAGTTCTTGAGGAGGAAGTGCGTGGCGGGGTGCATATTCGCGCCCTACTTCGATTCGGAGCAAGGCGCCGCCCACTTCGCGGCGGTCCATAAGGTGTTTGGCGCCAGCAACGTCTCCAAACTCCTCCTCCACATTCCCCCCCACAAACGCCCCGAGGCGGTCATCACGATATGCTACGAGGCTCAGTCCCGCCTCCGTGACCCCGTCTACGGTTGTGTTTCCCATATCTTTGCCCTTCAGCAACAGGTACATACAGACACACAAAGTACACACACAGATCAGACACCGGTACATATTGTACGTTTTTTAATTTCAAAGAGAGAAAGTTTGAGATTTTGTTTTTTCCAGAAAATTAAAGATTGGGATTTTTAAAATTGGGACGAACCAAACACGGCCTTATTATCATAGTTGGTGAATTAAACATCATATCATAAGGAGTATTCAGTTGCAAACTTTGCTTTCTTCCATTTTTAGGCCATTTCCATCACATTTCTCCATTTTACCAATATATTGAAGTGTTTCTTCTTATTAGTAAAAAAGGGTGAAGAGGAGATTTCACACTACAACACTTGGAAACACAACACCATTTGTGAACATGCCTTTTTGTAGAAATTAATTATATCCTCCCTTTTTGAAATAAATATTTCAATGTTCATTCTTCACCAGTCAAACTTTATCTTCTTTGTTTGTATTTTCTGTCATTCGTAAATGACATTTTTTATAGATATGTTAAGACTATCGCTGTCTTAAAATACTTGTTTACTTTTGATTTTTTGTAGTCAGAATAAAATATTTTTAACCATTAATTAAAAACAATTTATATTAGATATTAATATAAGAATAATTTTATTAGATTTATCTTGTAAAAAACTTTTGAAATATTGTTTTAGCTACTTCATAGCCCATATAATATTTATCTAATTATATGTCAAATATTGACATTGATTGACTGCATAAAGTTAAAATTAGACAAAGGCTATAGAACGGAGAGAGTAATTTCTTAATAAATAATTTTATTAAACAAATTGAATTAAAAATAGCTAATTGTAAAACACCACAGAGGGAGTAGTAGAAAAAATTGTTGTGTGTGAACATAACCTCAGTTCTACAATTTCGATACACTTCATCTGTCCCAAAAAAAATATTTTTATATTTTTTAAAACTGCTATTCCTTCCGTTCTTAAATAAAAATTCATCTTTCACTTCAAATGATTTTTAAAAAATATTAAAAAATAAAAAATAATATAGAGTAGATAATTGCATTCTTTTATTTTGGTATGACGAAATTGGAATTTTTAATTTCAGAACGAGGTCGGTGCAGTGGGTATTTCACCATTGTTTAAGATATTAATTTATTAATTTCCCTAAAATATATTTAAGAGTTGTATAATGGTCAAGAATAATTTTGGGCTTTATATAGAAAAGTACTCCGTATATGATATACTCCGTATATAAAAACCAATTTAATTGGTAATGGTTGTTGTGAAGATCACATTAATGTTAAGGTTGATTAGTTTGCTTTAAAGTTTAGGGTGGATTTTTGTGTGAGTGTTTGATAACTATTTTTTGCTAAGGTCTTATGACTTTAGAAGTAGGTAATACACACACACACAAATTCTAATGAGGTACTCGATCACACCATTCTAAATTCATTAAAAATAAATGAATGTAGACATAATGTACGACAAGATTCATTCAATTCTTAATATATGTAACTTGTTATACTGGTGAGTTATTTAAGAATAGGATTATTTTCTAAAGATACCTATTTTGGATTAAATATTTTTCGTTTCTGACTTTTGTTTTCCAGTAATTTACCACACCCCAATTCCCACATTAATTTATTTAAGTTGGATAATTAATAACTTTCTTTGTGCATGCTACTTCAAAAAATGATTTAATACATATTTTATTACGGAGTATTTTAAAAATAAACTTGATATTTTCTTTTTTTGGGTGTGCTAAAAAGGATATTTATAAATGTTGTGTGACTTGTGTCTTATTCTGGTCACATGTATCATCTTCAATGTGGATAGACTTCCAGATAATAAAACAAAAACCATTTTTACGTTACAAAATTAATTGTTTTGATTCATGTGTTGGAAATTGGAGTGAAACAGTCCGACCCCGAATTTAGGTGTATTACGAGTATTTCTTTAAATAAATGAAAAAATATAATTTTAATATTTTATGAGGAAATGTAACATTGTACTTCCTTCGTTCCAAAATATCTTACACTTTACGTAAATGAAACAAAATTTTAAAAATTTTAATTCATTTTATTCAAAGATTATTGAAAAAATTTAAAATAAATATTTAATCAAAACGTTCAAATAAATAAAAGTTTTTGTAAATTTTAAATGGTGATGAGTATAATTCTTTTTGGGATGAAGTTTTTTTTTTGAGTAAATGTAAGCAGTGGCGGATCCAAAAATTGAAGTAGATGGGGGCATCATTGATCGGTAGTCTAGAAGCGTCGTTGATAAACTATTTGAAATAACAAAAAATAAAAGTCTTATTTCAAATATTTATTAAATGTAAACTATTTTTTAATATGTAAAATGAAATTTTATTTTATAAACAATTACGGAGTAATTTTATACAATAAAATACTCTTTACTAAAAAAATTAAACAAAAAATTTAAATTTGACCAAATTAGATAAGATCACATTAATTTTTTGTTGGGGACATATGTATATAAAATTTTAAAAAATAACACGGAGTATTTTTAACCTTATCACAAGAAATTAGTTGGGGACATTTGCCCCCTACTCTTCCTTAGTGGATCCGCCACTTAATGTAAGTATGTAAATTGTAGTTTTGCCATTCTCAATTTGGCCAAATTGCACATTTGGACCTCTAAGTAATTTTTTTGTGACAAAAATATCATTCTAAACATTTTTGCAACTTGTGATCTTTATATTAAAGGGTAATTTACCTAAATAGGACTAAAACATAATGACTTTCTCAATATAAGACGATATGTTTTTATTTTTCAATGTAGGACTATTAGACATTATTTATTAGTCATTATTCAACTAAATGTCCATCATCACTTGGACATTATTTTTCTCAATAGTTATTATTAAGTCCTATTTAGGAATTAAAAAATTTAAGTTCTACATTGGAAAATGACGTATATTTTAGTCCTATTCAGTACAAATTTCACTATATTAAAATCAACAAGATTTAACACAACTAATGTGACCGAAATGCCCATGTGGCTAACGTGTGCAGGTAATAAACCTTCAGGCAGAGCTGGCATACTTACAAGCCCACCTTGCAACACTCGAGGTGCAACCGCCGCCGCCGCCACCTCAACACTCAATGTTAGTGCCGCCGGCGGTCCTAAACATGGCGGACCTCCCCGCTGGCGGCACACCGATGATGATGCCGCCAGTCAACGACCTCTCATCGCAGCTCTTTGACTATTCCATGGCGCAACACTCGCCGTGGAACATCCATCAACACCAGCGGCCACCGGACCCCCGCCACACGAGGGTGGGCCCGACCGACGTGCCATCGTCGTCCGGCGGCGGCGGCGGCGGAGATCTTCAAGAATTGGCGCGTGAACTCATGCACAGGCATGGGCTTGGCGGGTCTTCAACAGTGCCATGCACGGCGGCTCCACCGCATAGCAGCTAAGCCGCCGAGAGTGAAACCGCAAAAATTTTTTTTATTTATTTTAGATCGGATATATTAATAATTAATATATAATTATATATCATAAAATATAAAATTATGTGATTATTAGTTAACGAATGCATGGTTTAATTAATGAATCACAATAGACGAGTGAGTCGGAGATAATTTCTGTTGCGGATCCTTTACTTTTATCTTATTTATACTTTTGACCCTACTATTTGATTTTTTAATTTGCACCACCCTTTGGAATGAGACCACAATTGGACATCCACAACCAAGTTTGAGATTGGGCCGTGTCTGATATTTGTTCTTGTCCATATATCTTTAGACGGGCCAAGCTCGGCCTCAATGTTTGGGCCAAATATATCCATACCCTCTCGGTATGGGCTTGGGCTTTTAGTATCCGGTCTAGTACGACCAATCTGTTAAACACAAGGCCCCCACAATAAAATGGGGTAGTAGTAGTACCATAAGTCGGATTCTCTTCAACTTATTTTTTTTATTTATTACTTACTCCATATTGTAATTAGAATCAGACAAAAAAGGATAAATCAATCCGGACCGTATCCATTTTCATTAGATGATTCCATAAAAGTGTTGATTATTCGGGAGTAGTGTTATTATAATGAGAATTAGAGTGACTTCTCTAAATAGTTCTTTATAATTGGGTATTTCTATATTTAGTCAATATTTATCAAAATATTAATAGTCCATATTGTCATATTGATTAAGTATCATTACACGTTTGGTCCTTTGTCTATTTTTTCATCTCCATACAGCTAGACAAATGATTAAACGTGGAATGGTTCTCGGTAAATAATGACTGCAAATATAATATTTAATAAATATAGACTAAATATAGAAAACTCTCCTTTTTGCACAAACAACACAACTTCACTACCAAACCAAATATATCAATACAAGATATGTATCTCACACCATATTACTTACTCTTCCTATACAGAACAAATCCACTCATGTAATAGTGTGCAAAATCAATGGCCTCATGGTGCATGTTTTCTGATGCAACTTTCTGATTCTCAATCTCCATATGTTGTAGACAGAGCATGCCCATATTGCTATCACATGCAGTTTTCTCTTCTTACTACCAATCTTCAAAACGAGTAATATGGAAAACTCTTGTTTATCAAGGACTATTTAGAAAATTTAATATAAAAATTAATAAATAAGAAAAGTGTTTTATTGTAATTTATTTATAAAAAGTCAAAATTTGTACACCATAAAAAATAGTTAACCAAAAAATTAATTTTTTAATACGAGAATTAGTTTGGAATGAATAAAATTAAAAAAAGTAGGAGTTATTATTTAATTTTAACAACAGTTCTTGGATAAAAAAAGATCTTCCCAGCGAGAGTTCATCTACCAGTCTCCTGCCCAATGCTGGAATGTATCCCTCCTAACATAATACGGAGTACATCGTACTACGTATTCATTTTTCTTTAATCTATCCAAGCATTGTTGTTGTAAAAGCGGAATAAGAACTTCAAATTTCATTTGGAAAAGGGACAAAATTAAAAGTAAAACATGAAAATAATTTCAAAATAGGGGTTGTATATTTTTTGTCTCCAAAATAGAGGTTTAAAAAGTGGTTTAAAAAGGGGAGAACTCTTTAGATAGGAGTAAATTAATTACTATGAAATACCAAAAAAAGAGTCATAAATATTTCAAGAAAAAAATAAGAGTTCACACTGTCATTAATGCACTGCCACACTTACCATATTGTAACTATCATATTATCATCGATGGTTGACAGATCGCGCCGACATATTACACTGTCATCAGTTTTCTATCACAATTCATATGTGTATTCTTACACAACACTGTCATTATACTTCTATTTTGATCTTAAAAACATAGGACTCCTATTTAGGTATGTTCAACCTTTTTTACTCATATCCACGAACATTTCTTTTTTAAAAAGATTAAATTCTCTAAATAATCTTTTATAACATAGGTTTTTATATTAAGTCCATATTTATCAAATATTATATTCACAATCCTTATTGATTGGTACGTACTCTTCCCATGTTTATTCTTTCTTTAACGACACTAAACGAAAAATAGGCGAAAGACCAAATTTGAAATGATATTCAATTAATAGGACTATCAATACAATATTTGATACGTATAGACTAAATATGAAAAACTTTCCATTATAAAGAACTATTCAGAAAATTTATTCTAAGAATAACAATAATAACAACAAAACAACAACTCAAATTTGAAAGTAATCATGGGCCTGTTTGGAAATAACGTTAGAGATTACCGTTACCGTTTTGAAAAGGCTATCTACAGGTAGCATTTAGTGTTAGCGTTTTCAAAGTAATCTGCACTGTTAAAATTTTATCCAAAACGCTAACGCTAATCTCCAACGCTATTCCCAAACAGACCTGATATTTCTAAACAGACCTCATATCTAATCTATTCACATCGTCAAAAGAAATTATCTAATCTATTTCGATAATAGAGATATAAGATCCTATCACACATAAAAGTTATACGTCATTCTTTCTCAAAAATATTTTTTCTTTCATTTTTTAAACTTCCAACAAAATTATTCTACTTTTCATAAAAAACTACTTTACTCTTATTTTTTCAAACCCTACCAATCACATGATCATACTTTTTTTTATTAATAATCTATCCATCACAATTTACTTTTATCATTACATCAGAGATAAACTTAAAAATCAACTATAATTTAACACTTCCTTATTTTTACACTTGATCAAAGTAGAAATTTTTTTTAGAAGGGATGGAGGGAGTAACATCCAAGAAAATACGGGCGTACTCAAGCCGTAACGGGCTAAATCAAAAGAGATACTCGTAGAAACTTAGGATTTGAAATTCAAAAAAAAGCGGAGCAATTATATAGCCAAAATCCGCGCTCTCCCCACAGACCCGTTTTCTCTCTCTTCATCTTCTTCTTTCTTCTCCCCCAAAAGCCCCATTTTTCCTTTTTTGTGCGTTTTCAAATTTCAACTAAGATTTCAGCGATTTGAATGAACAGTCCACTTTACCGTTACGGATCTCCCCCTCGATTTCTCCAATTTATACTTCTATTGGTCGGCGGACGAAGGCAAAACCACCGTACTGATCACCTGAATCACGCTACCGCGAGTTCGTGACGTCATTTTCCGGCCAATTTCGTGCTGCTTCCACTTCGACCATCCGAATTCCGGCGCTCAAGCCGATCGTTCTCGGTTTGTTCTCTTTCATGCTGCGCGTTCTTCAACAACAACTATTAACCTGGCCGACTTTGTTTCTCTCCCGTTTAGAAATCAAAAATTATGAAATTACTGTTTAGGTGTTTTTGGTGAAGAGTTGTACTGTATCGAGTGAATGATTGTTTACTAATCCTTCAAGGTGGATACTTTACGGCACTGATCGGAAAGGGTTTGAGGAAATTGTTATAATATGATTTCGCTGGGTGAAATTTCTAGTGTCAAGGGTTTTTTCAAATGGGATGGACTAAATTTTGCTGGGGATTTGTCATGTTTGGCTGTTTAATTTCAACCTAACGTTCTATATGTTTTCTTTCATTCCAGAGATTATTGATCCTGGGATGAATAACCACCAAGACAATCAGCCTTCGCGTATGGAAACGGCTTGTGGATCTCTAATGTCCGAGTTGAAGGTTTTATCCGGAACCTCTAAATCTCTCTCTCTCTCTCTCTCTCTTGCAATTTTTAAATTACAAATTAGGAATTACAGATTTCCTATATCCACCTATCAATTATACAAGGCCCTAATTTTGGATCTTTTGGTGGTGTTTTCTATGTTCAAAATTGTTAATGGAATCAGAAAATGTGGGATGATATTGGAGAGAATGAGGTTGAAAGGGACAAGATACTTTATCAACTTGAACAAGAGTGTCTCAAAGTGTACAAAAGAAAAGTTGATGAGGCAAGCCGCAACTGTGCTCAGCTGCGGCAAGCAATTGCTGAATCCGAAGCAGAACTTGCACGCATTTGTGCTGCATTGGGGGAACAGCCAGTTAATCCAAGGCCGGTCAGTGTTTTATTTTTCTTCTGATTTAATTTATATATAAAAAGTTAAACCTGTTTCTGATGGCCTGGACTGTGACTATTTATAGAAATCAAGCAGCTTGAAAATGGAGCTTGAGGCCATTAGACCTCAGCTACAAGAGATGAAACACAGAAAACTGGAAAGGGAGCGTCAATTTGCAGATGTCATGAATGCAATAGACATTGTCTTGGAGGAGCTTGGTTTATCAAGAAAAGAGTTTCCAAATGTGATTGCCTTGGATGAAAGTGATATGTCCTTGCGAAGACTCGAAGAGATGAAGGGTCACTTGCTTTCTCTGCAAGCAAAAAAGGTATCTATCTGCCTTTTGTTTGTAGTAGTCATAATTTTCCAATCTGCTTAATTAGGCAGACACCCACTGCATTGAATATGTCATTGAGTGTGGGATTTCTGATATCAATTACATATTTAAAAGAGAAATTTATGATCGTGAATACTTTATGGTATCAATGTCGCAACTTGCAAATGTGCTCTACAAATATTGAGGATTTCTAACTTATGCACTTAACTTCTTCCAGTCGGACCGCTTGAAGCAAGTGCTCCACCTCTTGGAATCTCTCAATTCGTTATGCCTCGTGCTTGGTATTGATTTTAGAAATACTGTTGTGGAAATCCATCCAACTTTGGATGGCTCATATGCCTCGAAAAGTGTAAGTGCACAGACAATTGACAGGTTAACTGCTGTAATACACAAACTGCGTGAGGTCAAGATTCAACGACTTAATATGGTTAGTATCTGTATTTTTGTTCTCACATTGTTTCCATGCATATGATCTTTTATCAGCTGTAAAGCTCGTTCATTGTTGTTTTCACAGGTTCAAGATCTTGCAACCACAATGGTGGAGTTGTGGAACTTGATGGATACGCCAGTGGAGGAGCAACACCCATTCCTTAGTGTCACACGGACTATAGCTGCTTCAGAAAGTGAAATTACTGAGCCAGACGCTCTCTCATTACAATTTATTAAGTCTGTAAGTCACTGTGACAGAAACTCGTACAATATACTCCCTCTGTCCTATATTTAAGTTTCCACTTCGCTTCTAAGGTCATCCCAAAATAATGTTCACATCCCTTTCAAAGAATGTGTGTTTTATGTTACTTGTAGTTCTCTCCTTTGTATAAATCTGAACCACAAAGCCTCAGGTTTTTTAAACTCCATGAAAAAGCAAACACGAACTTAAATATGTGACGTAGGGAGTAAAATGTATGTATACAAAGATGTTTTTTGTCTAAATTTTCATGCGGGATTTCTTTTCTTGTCAAACTCTTATGCAAGACATTTATGTACTCCGCATTACTTTGCAATGCCTTGACATTTAATTTCCTTGCAGGCAGAAGTTGAGGTTTCAAGGCTTTTAGAGTTGAAAACGAGCAAATTGAAGGAAGTTCTCTTGAAAAAGAGGCTTGCATTGGAGGAAATATGTAGAAAGGCCCACATAGTTCTTGATGCTGATCAATCAACTGAGTTCTCACTAGAGGCTATAGAGTCTGGTAAAATATATTTATATACTTGGTCTACGTGGGGGGCATGTTTTTTTTCCTGGTAAAACTGAGTGAGAGAGTCTGTCTTTGTCTTTTCAGTAGTTTGATTTAGCATTCTTTTTAAACAGCTTTTGATACTTCTCACAGATATATTGATCACACAAAGTTTCTGTATGCTGATATCTCGTCTAAACTCCATTTTCTTGTTTAGGGGCAATTGATCCCTCTTACCTACTCGAACAGATAGAGATCAAGATTTCCACGTTAAAAGAAGAAGCTTTCAGCAGGAGAGAGATACTTGAAAAGGTCGATAAGTGGCTAACTGCTTGTGATGAAGAATCATGGTTGGAGGAGTACAACAGGGTTTGGCCATTTAATATATGCAAATTAGTGCTGGCATATTCTTTTGCTCAATGCTCCTGATTTTAACAAGTTTTTTTTTTTGTTTCAGGATGACAATAGATATAATGGTGGAAGAGGCACACATCTCATTCTGAAGCGAGCTGAGAAAGCCAGAGCGCTTGTCAACAAAATTCCAGGTACAAAGCTTTTACCCCCTCTATCCATTTTCAAACATTTTTCTTTTAGAAATAGATTCCTGTCTGATCAAACAATGCTAAATTTTAACATGATTTGTCAAAAACTTGCCAGACAAGTGATATGCAAATTACATATGATAAAGCTTGTTAAACAAACAAATGCCAAAGTATTAAACTTACAAGTACCATTCATGATTAATGACACTTATACTTTTATCAAAAGTAAATGAATACTCCGTATATCACACTCTTTTTGGGTAGAACGTAGTAGCTCTTTGTAGGAAACATGTTTGTTTAAGATTTGAAGTTCTTAATTTGATAATATTGACCCCTAATTCGCTTCAAACGCGAGCACTTTGATGATAGGAATGGTGGATATATTGACGTCAAAAGCTAAAAGCTGGGAGAGAGAAAGAGGAGTTCCATTCTTGTATGACGGAGTAAGCATTTTTAGTTAACTTGCTCGAGAGAGCTCACTAATTCATGGAAGCCCTTACTGTTTTCATAGATCTTCTCACTCGTTGCTCTTAATCCTCTTATGTTCTTCCATAACTCTAACTATGTTCTCCTCCCAGGTTAGCCTTCTTTCTATGCTTGAACAATATGGTCTTGTAAAGCAGGGGAAGGAGTTAGAACGTCAGAGGCAGAGGGTATGCATTGTTTTTTTAATAAGCATTGATTTTTAGGGACTACCAATCAATAAACTGAAGAATTCTACTCAAAATGAGGGATATGGAAATGTGGAATGAAGAGCCCTAATTCCCACCGCCGAGGTTTCATCAATTAAAACAAATGAGAATTCTTATGCAGCACATATAGTTTAGCATTTAAGATAGCTTAAAAAAGACTACTCTACACTCTCTCCCAAATGCTTCTCCACTTGCTCTTTTACTTGCTTAACTCCGGCATGAGTGCATGACGGAGAGAGGGTAATGAATATTTCCATCAACTCTCTCAGTCCCACTTCCCATCACACCTTCCAATCCTCAAAATCTCATAACCAACTCCCAAACAAGCCCTTAAAGATTTTTGTTTTGTGCTTGTGTACTAGGACCAGAAGAGGCTTCAGGGACAGCTGATTGCAGAACAGGAAGCACTCTTTGGGGCAAAGCCTAGCCCATCACCGAGCGTGAAGAAGAACTTAGGTGGGGGTGGAAACAACAAGAGATACTCAATGGGAGGAGCCATGCTACAAACACCATATGCTGAGAGGTCAGCACTGTCTATTCACACCATGAAGAAAAAGAACCCGGTGAAGCAGCCAGCCCTTGCTAACGTTACACAAAACTTCGTTGCCCACTCTTCTGGTACGTTATTTCGGTTTGGTTTCTTTCCCATTTTAGTTTATGGCATTTTACTCGATTTGTGGCATTCATTTCCAATGGATTTTTATGTTTTTTTTTTGAATATATAGGTAAGAGAGAGAGTTCTATACATGCAAAACAGCAGCATTCAATCAACATATCAAATCCAAATAGGAACCCCCTTTCCCCTCTATCATCCCTCTCATTCAACACCAACTCTCCCAACATAATAATCCCCAGAAACGAGGATGAAACACCTCCATCGTCACTGATGACCACTCCGGTGAAGAATGTGTGTGGTGGTATGATTGGAGGAGGAGGGGGGTACACAACCCCGAAGAACATAATGCCGATGCGGACCCCATCCACACCTCCCTCTGCCGCTTCCATCGCCATGCAGACTGCCGCCACACCTGCCGCTGCCGCTGCTTCTCTTGCTGCCGACGACGACGATTATGTCGAGTACTCTTTTGAGGAGAAGAGAGCCGGGTTCTTTATCCCCAGGTTACAACAAATCCATTAGCTATTATTGTGTTGGCTTTCTGTGAGCTTTTCCACTGTTAGATCGTGCGCTCACACACACACTCTTGTGGGAGCGTTTGATCTAACGGCTCGAAATGGATGCTTCATTTCAGGGTGTACATTTTTCTTCTTCTTTTTTTTTTCATGCCATAGAAATTTGGCAGTTTCGGATTTGGACGGTGGTGATGATTGATTGAATCAAAGCTCTCCTGTTATAGTGACAATGTAGCAGTGTTTCAAGATGATGGCTGTTTTGGGAATTTCACTTTTTGAGAAGTAAATAACCCAACTATATCACGTAATGTATATATCAAAATATTTTGAAATTAAGTTAAATCAGATTAACTGAAAGTATGATTCATGTGTACTGTTCAAGGGCCCCCATTTGGAGAAGTGAAAAAATTGAAAGTTTATTTGTCCCAAATTTTCTTTTCACATTTTCTTTCGTTCGTTTAAAAATTTTCTTCCCGTTATCTTTATCGACAAGTTTTTTTATCATACAATCCCTATTGACTACTATTCACTCATCGCTTATTTTTGGATTTATTTAATCTTACTTTTTTTTTTTTTAATTTATCATTATCAATCGCGCCTCCTCCGCTATTTATCTATATTATTTACCTTACTCCCTTTCTTTAAAATTTAAATATCAAAGACAAATAAGAAAAGTCAAAGTAATTTTTTTCCTAGATATATACCTAAAGAATATGTTGTGAAATTTGGTAGCAGTGTCCTTTCATTTCTTATTTTCTTTAAATCCGAACGAGGAAAAATTATTTATTTCAAACAATTAATATGGGTGGGTGAAAAATCTCAACGTAGACTATTTTTTCACTAGTTTTTTTACTTATGTATTAATAAAAACTTATATCTTTCCCTTTAAAAAACATAATGGAACAATATTACTACGTACTTGGTCCGTCCCTGAGTGTTTGTCCACTTTTGATTTTTGGAACTGTTCATCTAAGCACTGACTCATCAATTTCTCTCAATGTGTAAGCCTACATATAGTCATGTGTGATCTTGTTTGATTCGTCTTAACATATAGATTATTAATATATAATTTTTATAATTTTTTAATATACAAATTACAAGATAAAATGGATTAAAGAAGTGCATTGGATGGTGTGCAAAAATGAAAGTGGACAAACACTCAGGGACGGAGGGAGTATTTTTTTTGTACTAACCTAAGTATTTTGCCTATTAATATAGCAAACCTTGCGTGTAAAGTTGTAAACTAACCAAAAAATTTCCTCCAGGAGACAAAACAAAATGATTGTAAAATCTAAAAAGGTTGAAATACGACAATTATAAAGTAAAGTAGAAAGAAAATGTGAAAAGTATAATCATTGCAAGGTTAAATGATTTTTCTTTATTTATGAGTGACCCCAAATTATTGATATCAATATTTTATTAATGTAATATTTTTAATTATTTTTTCCAATGTAATTTAAGAGATATTTTTAGTCAAACATTAAGTTTCAAAAGTAATCAGACAATTAAAAAATGAAGGGAGTGATGTGTAGTACTATGTAACATATTTTCATCAATACAATTTATAACGGTAAATAATCCAAATTAGTGGTAGGTGTGTGGCATGTTCACTGACATTATATGTCGGTAAAAAAATACCCCCCACTAGATAGTTATGTCGATAAAAATGTATTAGCATATAATTAGTGGTAGGTGTGTGGCATGTTCACTGACATCATATGGCGGTAAAAAATACCCCCACTAGATAGTTATGTCGATAAAAATGTATTAGCATATACTACGTACTATTATAAATAAACTATGTTTTAGAGTATAATGTTTTTTAAAGGCTGCAACCAAAATTTTGACCCTTTGGTTAATTAAATTGGTTCTTGACTTGATATCAAAGTAAGTTCAGTGTGAGTTTGAATTTATGGTCGATTGAGCGGATCGGTGACATAGCAAGCAAACATCATGTGCAACTCACAAAAATGTGCGGCCAGATATAAATAAATACGAGTACAAAAACAAAATTTAACATATAAGTTTCATGATTTCTCCTCTTATCAACAATTGGTTTTGAGATGAAACTCCCATGAGCTTGTGTGTTGGGTCTAATGCGTAAATGCGCACAAACTGGCACATGTCTAGTCGCGTTACGATAGACCCACCGACTTTTATCATGGTATCATCTTGCGGTCTAAGCCCAGGAACTAACTCAACCAAGAAACACAAATTTGTGGTTACATGGCAAAAAAAGTTTTTTTTTAATTTGCATGTGAAATTTTAATTTTTTTAAATGTAGAAGACGTTAAATTTTGAACTCGTTACCTTTTTAGGCAACAAGATTCTGATACATGCCATAAGAACCAACTCAACAAAAAACTGAAGCTTGTAGTAGTGCGTCTAGAAATTTTTTATTGAGTTAAAAAAGAAACACTCTCCATTTCAAATTAAGGTGCATATTTATTATTTACATAGTCAAATGTTATTCACTTTTTTTCATATTTCTTTACTCATCTGATAAAATGATATTGTTATCTTCTATTTCATAAAAGTATAGAACTTTTGATATAATTTTAAGACATGTAATTTTTAAAAATTCTACACCAATTTTCAAATGAATTATATTAAAAATAAATTAAGTTAAAATTATAAATTAAAATAGATAATTTAAATTAGGATGGAGGAATAATCTTTTTAAAAAATACATTCTTGGAGCTATAATAAATAGCACCTACTGGGCTCATTCTTTTTGAGTTTTGACTCTTCACATACTCCTTTGAGTATTTCGTTGTATATTGTGAGTACTTTGGAATCATATTTCTAGGAAAATGTTGGCATAGAAAATATTGCATTTTATACACCCCGTCCCAGTTTTCAAAAAAAAAAAAACGCCGTCCTATAAAACTACATTATATAGGAGTAAAAGAAAATTACTCTGTATAGGTTTGATTTTCAAGAATTTGGGAATTAAAGTTGGAAAGGAAAATCTTTGAGAAATGATTTTGTACAATTTGGGATTTCATACGAACCGGAGAGAAATGCTTTGAGTTTTCTATTTCAAAAAAATAATAATGACATACTTTGTTCCAACAAAAATTCTTAACGTCCCAATTTTAATTACAAATTGGGACTTACAATGTAAATTCCCACAATTTTTGAAATAATTTTATTTATAAATTGGTACATCAATAAAATCTAAAAATTGCATTTCTTTTTTTTTTCAATTTCTTTGAACCAAACATAATGTTATGATTTCAAGCATGAAATTTGAGTCAAAACCAAAATATGAAATCTAAATTCAAATCCTCAAACATATCGATAAATGTTTTCAACATATTGTCCAAGCTTGTATTGAGAGAGGTTTGGATCGATTAATATCCTTGAGGAGTACCCGGCATTGTTACGGAAAAAATAAATCATTGTGTCATAAGAAAGTAAAATCCATCAATTTTTTAACAATAAATACCATTATAATAATAAGAATAATAAAATATCAAATATATATATATATATATATATATATATATATATATATGAGTCCGGGCAGGATGACCATTGTACCCATGCCTTCAACGGCCGCTGGGCATACTACATTACTATGGGTTAAAGTCAGGTTCTTCTCAATTTATTTTTCATTTATTGTTTATTTTTATTTGAATTAGATTAAATTAGAAATTAGTTTGAAATATAATTTCATTAAGATATGATCAAATTAGACCAAATTAAAACGTTTTAATTAGATCAAAACCAATAGGATTGGTGAAGAAAAATATATGGCCTAAATTTTTTCGAATAAAACGTACTCCCTTCGTTCCATTTTAAATTGCCTGTTTGCTTTTTTTTCCGTCCCAAAATAAGTTGCATGTTAGTTGTTTTTGTAAACTTTTAAAAATAAAATACCTAAACTACCCCTAAAATAAGTCACTCTTCTTTACTTTATCTTCTCATTCATCATCACCTCTTTTAAAAAGTAATGACAATTTCGAAAAATCAACTCTATTTTTTATTTTCCTTAAATATGCCCAAAAATCAAAACAGACAATTTAAATTGGGACGGAGGGAGTAAGATCTTGGACGGGGGCATAAGAGGTAATTCCACAAAACTCGAAGGGTGGAGGTATAAACTTGGAGGGACCCTCCATGGGAAAAAAGGACAAAAAGAAGGTAGGTCAGCGGTACCAAAAAGGTTGACTACCCCGACACTATATCTTTTTTTCAGCTTTTTATTTCAATTTAATTAATTTTTTTTAGGGAATATACTCCAAAATTTTGAATCCAAATTTAAAAATTCAAATGATAAACGCCCTCTCCCCCCCTTTTCTTGTTTCTTGTTCTCAAATCCCTTTTTTTTGTACTCTTTATTTACTTTCTATTCTATTATTCCCTCCTTCTTCCTCAAAAAAAAAATTCCCTCCTTCCTTAAATTATTTTCTCAATTACTATTCATATGGCCAAATTTAAATTATTTTTTGTATCTATTTTTGATAGTTAGTTGATAAAATAATATAGTCTTGTCACATCTTATTTTGTAGAAATCTTGATGTACTTTCTAAATATATAAATTTTATTTTTTAGTTTTACACCTACAATCAAATAAATTAAATTAAAAATAAAGTGGGTCAAACCTCGTAAATACAAACGGGAAGATAGGTTTAGGACAGATGGAGTATCTCCATTCTTCGACTGAAATTAGCATCTAGAACTCGGTTAAATTCGACTTCTATGGTTGTTGCTACACATGGAAGGGGCGTCAGTGGTGCTCGCCGCTTCTACGTTGTTCGTTTACATCTTTGTCGTTTATTAGATCGTTTGTCTCTCATTCAGTCGTTGCATCTTTAATTTCATCTATACGCTACTCCGGAGTTAGGTTACCACAACAGAGCGTCCTGAGTGCCCCCACATCCCGGCCTGATAAGACAATGAGAGGGACAAGACCATTTTCTCTTTTAACTTATTCTTAGTATTTATTGTTAATATAATCAACCCAGTTCAGACCAGATTAGAAACATATTTAAATATGACTACATTCAGATCAAATCAGACCATAACCATTCAGATCAAGCGAAGAGAGCATGACCTAAATCACGGTATAATCTTATTTTAGTCTTTAGAAAGATCGCCCATGCCCAATGTGCACAAAAAAAATTTTTAAATGGAATTTACAAAACTTTGAGTGATAAAAAACAAAAGAAAAAAGAAAAACAAAAAACAAATGAAAAATAAGAAATGAGCACCAATGCCTCATATTGTTTGAAAAATATGTACCAACGCCCCTTCTTCGTCGGAAAAATGGCCGAAAAATGATCAGAGGGGGTATGAGTTCAACATTTGAAAAGTTTGGAGAATTTAGAAATAAGTCTTAAAAACATGGAGGGTATTGGTTCCTATTTTATAAACTATGGGGATACTGATGCTATTTGATCCAAGAATTTATAAACTTATTATTTTATTTTTTATATTTCAAATATTAGCTTATACTATATAAAAATTTTCTTGGTCGTGCCACTCGTGCAACTAGGGCTGTTCATCGGTCCAAACCCGGACCGAACCGGACCGGACCGGACCGGACCGAAGACCGAAATCAATAAAAATGGGGACCGAAGACCGGACCTAAATGTTTTCGGTCATTGACCGAACCGGACCGAAATCATGTGGACCGAACCGACATAGACTGAAAAATAACCCTTTTAACACCCCACTGTATTTCTGTAAAAATTGGAGACACAACTAGCATCTTCCGATAAAGCTAATGAACAAATAAAATCAGTTCCTGATTCAATTCAAAAATCATTTTAAAGAGGAATTAAATTTAAAGGCACCAAGGGATGGTAGATCGGGTTGGGATTTGGAAACATCTTCAAATTTAAAACAAAAAAAAAACCAAGAAAACCAACTTGGAGAGATTGGAGTACTTGAGTGGCTGCTGGTGCCTGGTTGAGGTCGGAGTATTCTNAAGTTAAGGAAAGTTATAGTGAAATACAGAGTAATACATGGAATACAGAGGGAGCTTACTGCTTTTGGTATTCGGTCGGGTGCTACTGCTTATGGGGTTCGGTCATTTCGGTCCGGACCGAAATAAATTCGGGTTTGGACCGGACCGGACCGATACCCGAAATCAGAAATTAATTGGACCTAAGACCGGACCTAAATGTTATCGGTCCGGGTTCGGTCTGGACCTATCGGTCCGGTTCGGTCGGGTTTTTCGGTCTGGACCTAAACATGAACACCCCTACGTGCAACTATAAATTTGATTTTTGATTGAATTAATTTATGGGTGATTATAGCCACACCCTACCGAAATATTAGATTCACCTCACATATTAATTTTACACCGCTATTTTAAATCTTGTGCTTCACCGCTATTAAGATATTTAGTTTTTTATTTAATTTTCTAATAAATATCAGTATGCATTATATAAATCTTTTTTAACAATAAGAAACAATATTTTTTAAAATAAAAGTTGTAGTGTTAATAATGATGCACATTTATTAAAATTTAAATAAGACTTTGTTTTCGAAAAGAAATAAAAAAGGAAATTGGCGTGTAGTTTTAAATTTTATATAAAGCTCTATATATTTTAAAGAATAATAAGAAAACTTACATATTCTTCTTTTTAAAATAATAATGTATATAAAAAATTAGAATAGGGAAATACATATTAAGGAGTAGTATATTACTTAGAAATGAAAAGTTTATACAAAGTTATTAGTCATCAAATTTAAGAATAATGAAAGTTGTTTTATTTTAATAAATCAATATTTAAAATAACAGCTTCAAAACATTTTATAGTTAATTTTGAAACTCATATAACTTTTTTTTCAAAAGTAACAGAATTAAATAAGCGTTTGAGAATTGTAAAAATATATTTATAATGCTCATTTTAATTTTAAAAAGCATATATAATTTTTTTTTAAATTAACATAACTATATATCACTGAGTATATTAAGTTAACGTGGTGTATTTAGTGCTTTAGCAAGTGTGACTATCACAACTCTTAATTTATTTACTAAAAAAAATCTTATTGTGACTTTTTGAAAAAAAAAAAGACTCTTGGTGAATAGTTTTATATTGTCCGCCAGCCGATTAATTTGTTGTTTTCCGGACTTGAAATCCACCAAACCAAATTTCAACTCTTTTGGGTATCAGTGCAACTAATTTATTACTACTTCGTTTAAAGCATAAAATAAAACTAAAAAATAAAATAAAAATAAAATAATTACCAGATTTGATATCCCGCTGCTGCATCTACAGTGTTAAAAAGTTGAATTTCCGACCACAAATTTCTTTCTCCTTTATTTTATTTTTCCCCTTCCACTCTGTCGTCTTCCTCTGTCCCAATCTTATTTACGCAAGAAAACAAATTACAGTAAAGAAAAAGAGAAGAAAAGAAAAATCTTTTACTATTTTTCCCATTCTCTTCTTCTTCTTGACGTTTGCAATTTGATCGAGAAACCCATTGAGCTTTTGCAGTTTTTATTGATATTATTGCAAGATTGTAAGTTATTAAGTTGCAGTAAATTAATCTCCTTATTTTTCTTGATGAGTTTTTGGTTAAAAATCGTATCTTTATTCTCATTTCTGCGGAGATTTCTTTCAATTTTAATGGGTATTTCTCTTCTTGTGAAAATTCGAAGAAATTATTATTATTTTTTAAAAATCATTTCCAGAAGAAGTGATAATGGAGGGAGGAAGTTCAGGAGGAGGAGGAACAGTGATATCCCCTGAGGCTCCACCGAGTTACCATGTGGCGCCGAGACAGGACAGTATTTCCTCTTTGGTCCCAGTGGGAATGTCTTCTTCATCGTCACCGCCGGCAGCAGCGGCCCACTTAGGCCCATCTACTGTTGGCAATGCTGGGCCTTTTGGGAGCTCTGAGAAGAAGAAGCGTGGCAGGCCCAGGAAGTATGGCCCAGACGGCGCTTCCCTGTCTCCCGCCGGCGGCGGCGGCGGCTTCTTCCCTGAGAAAATGATGAGTGCCCCGCGGCCGGCTTCCGAGAAGAAACACCGGAGCAAGATTGGGGCTGAGAATTTAGGTTAGATCTTCATGAATATTATCTCTGTTTTTGTTTAGATTCAAATTGTTTCTATTTTTTCTGTTTTTGTTTTTTTTCGATTTAAATTTAGTTAATTTAGATTTGAAAGAATGATTTCTTATTTTATACTCCCTACTGTTTAAAAATATAAATAAGAATTTAAGAGTGTTTTGATGCAAAATTGAAATGACAATGTTGCTTGTGTAACTTTTAAAAATTATAAATTAAATAAGAATTTTGAGACTAGAAACAAAACACGATACATTTTAATTGATATTTTTATTTATATTTTCTTAAAAATTACATTCACACTTTTTTACAAATATTGTGAAAAATCTTTATGTTTTGACTTTTTAGTTGATACTCTATAACTATAAGTTATGAGAAAAGTATATTGAACTATAATATAAATTTAATATAATCAGATTTATCTTAGAATATAGTTTTGATATACCAAATTTTTATAACATTTATTTATTTAGATTATGTTTAATTTATAATTAAAGAGTGTTTTGACTAAAAAACAAAACATGAAAAAAATTTAGGAAAATTTTTAGGTACGTAGGGAGTTTTAAGTCCACCGAAACTTAGTTCGAATTTCTACTGAAAAATGTTGAATTTTAGTTAGAACATGTGCATAAGTGGGTGAATTTTAGTCAAAGATGTTTTTTTTTTGAAAAAGGGATGATTTAAACATATTCCTATAAAAAAATCAAGAAGAATGAAGATCAAACCTATGTTAGTGTTATGTTTTTTTCTTCATAATGTAGGTGGCTGGATTTCATGTACAACTGGTGGAAACTTTATACCCCATGTCATAACTGTTGAAGCTGGTCAGGTATGAATCAAAATCTACCACCACCATATGTGTATGCAATTGTTCATAAGAATCCACCAAATTTCACACTAACAAAAAAGAAAAGGTTTGATTGTTCCTTGTATAGGATGTGACGATGAAGATCATATCGTTTTCGCAACAAGGCCCTCGGGCCATATGCATCATCTCCGCCAACGGTTTGATATCCAACGTCACCCTCCGCCAACCCAACTCTTCCGGTGGCACTCTAACTTACGAGGTGGTGCCCGCGACCCGACCCGACCCGACCATTCTTCTTCGCGTCCGCTTTGTTAAGAATGCGGTGTTAATTATATAATGTGATGTTGTCGTGCAATTTTGACAGGGTCGGTTTGAAATCCTCTCGTTGTCGGGATCCTTCACGCCAACGGAGTTTAGTGGGGCCGGGACGAGCAGGAGCGGAGGGATGAGCATATCTCTCGCGAGTCCCGACGGTCGCGTCGTTGGAGGAATGCTTGCTGGCCTCTTGATAGCTGCCACTCCCGTTCAGGTAACACTAAAGATTAACCAAACCACAAACTTAAGCTTCTGATTGAATGCTCTCTGAAAAAGCATAGGGTCGATTCTCATTCCCCTGTGGGCCCCTAGTCTGACTAGACACGGGCCTCGAGCCCCAATGTTTTTTTAAAACATTTATTAAAGGATAATTTACCTAAATAGGACTAAAACATAATGACTTTCTCAATATAGGACCATATGTTTTTATTTCTCAATGTAGGACCATTGGTCATTATCTATTCGTCATTATTCAACTAAATGTCCAGCATCACTTGTACATTATTTTTCTCACTTGTCATTATTAAGTTTTATTCAGGGAATAAAAAAATTTAAGTTCTACATTGGGAAATGACTTATGTTTTAGTCCTATTCAGTGCAAATTTCACTTTATTAAACATATCGTATATTGATTGGCACAGATTCGTTGACACTGCGGTGCCACTGCCATTTGTGGCACCTAGAAATGCTTAGACTAATAAATTTTATCTTTCTCACAATTTAAGGTCATCGTGGGGAGTTTTCTTCCGAGCAATCAAAGCGAGTTCAAGTCCCCATCGAAGAAGCCAAAAGCGGAATCTACCAAAGCACAACCGGTTTTGAGTTCACAAGTCTCGTCCGTTGATATGACCGCTCATCATCATAACCCCAACCCGGATCTGAGAAATCCAAACCCAATGGCTCTGGTTTATCCTGGGTCCGGATGGGGAGCAGTCCCACCAAATGTGGACAATGAATCAAGAAAGGGCACAACCGACATTAACATATCCTTGCATTCGGATTAGTTCTTCCCGCGTCATTGTTCGGTCCCACGTGGGCGGGCTTAGGGGCCGCTGGATCACACACTCTTTCTCTCACGTATGTATGTCTGTGTGAGACAGAGTGTCTGGTTCTAACGGCTTTTGTAATAGTTACTATGTACTCCGTAGTTCTGAATGTTGGATTAGGGGATTGATAATTGATTATGGAAGTTTAATTTGAATTTTATTAGTTTGAACTTTAGAGCTGCTGATTATGTGCGGTTTAATTCTAAACGGCCACTTTTGTTAATGACATATTTCTAGAGTATTATTATAAATGTTTAGTGCGGATTTATTATGTACTTTGTAATATGCATAAATTAATTTTATAATGTGCATATTTTGAATATGTATTTAAAAAACAAAATGAAAAGATCTTTTTAACAAAATAACCATTGTGTAATTATTAAAATTGCCTACATCAACTAAATATGCATGATGCAAAAAAAAAAACAATGATATGAGTATTGTCTATGACTTATAAATGTGTTTATATTACCAGATTTATACGGAGTAATATATTACCCCTATCCAACAAAATTGTCCAGTTTGAAAACGACAGAATTTTAAAAAAATACATGATTTTCATATTATTTTCTAATTTTACTTTTGCTTTATTTCCTATTAAGTTAATAATTAATAAGTGGAAATATGAGATTTAAATTGAAAATTAAAATGTTTGTTCAGATGAATGAAAAGTGACAGCAAAACTATTTTTTGGGACGGAGGGAGTAGATACTTAAAAATAAATAATAAAAATTGTAGTACAAATGCTGTTGGGAGTAAAACTACAACAATGGTTTAACACACATTAAAACCTTACACTAATTGTAACAAAAAAAAAGAAACTTACACTAATAATACAAAATACATGCACCAAAAAAATTGCAAAATACATGAGGGCAAAATTGGAAAAGGAAAAGTTAGTTTCACATTACAAAACACATTTTCCTGCCTTGCCTCTTGGCTTGAAGTGAAGAAGATTACAACAAGTGAGCTTTATCCCTGAGTAAACTTGGGGTCAGGTAGCTTGAACTGAAAATTACAAAAAAAAACATTAATTTCATTGCAAAACACAATCCCTTCTTTAGTTCTTCACATGGAAAATGCTACTTAAACACCAAGATTGACTCCGCCAAACAATCACACACACAGTGAGAGTCATTGTTTGTGAACTGGCGGTATATATCCAATCTTGGGTGTCATATGTGGTGTGACTCTAGCATGATCCTCTTCACACAAAACCAATAATGACCATAAACCCACGCAAGAAAAGGGATACGTATGGAGGGGTACCCTAAGCGCTAGGAGCATCCGCGTGTGCTCAATCATCAACTATGGTCCATACCATCCTAGAAAAAACAATAGAAAAAGCAAAGCATCAATTGTATGGATCAAAGAATGCATTATATTACACACACACACACACACACTAAACATGAAAGCATGTGCCCCAAACATACCAGAACATGGAAGTGATGAGGAGAAAGACAAGGTATCCGAGTTTGTATAACCGTATCTTCTTTTCCCAAGGGAGCTGATTGAAAATCTCAGTCACGTCTATCAAGTGGCGCCCTTGAGTATAGCTGGTAAAGCGTTAGTAGTGCATAAAAACAATGAAGATTGCACATTCAGATGTTAAGCTTATATACATCAACATGAGTACAAACTCTAAAAAATGAATGTTTTTGCTCTAAGAAAATGTTATTTTTGAGATACTTAAGCCATGTTTGTCGCCTTAAATTGACTTGCTCAGCGTGTTAGAAGAATAATCAGAATAAGTAGCTT
This sequence comes from Cuscuta campestris, assembly GCA_900332095.2. Classification (NCBI taxonomy): domain Eukaryota; kingdom Viridiplantae; phylum Streptophyta; class Magnoliopsida; order Solanales; family Convolvulaceae; genus Cuscuta; species Cuscuta campestris. The sequence goes on from OOIL02001452.1 coordinate 1,015,868, forward strand.
TCATCTTACTTGGCTGAAATTGATTTTACTAAATGCTTTTTTTTTCACTAAGGATCCTTTCGGAAAGATGGAAAACGATTTCTGGAAAATGAGTTGTGAAAAATGAATTCTAGAATAAAGGTTAATTTTCTGGTATTTGATTGAAAGTATGGAAAATGAAAAAAAGAACTAGCTTCTGTTGCCGTAGCATAACAAAAAAAGGTGATTTTGATATGAAAAGTAGGGGAATGGTGGAAAATGTCTTCCGCCAAAACAATGGGAAGCCAGAAATCTCCAAATAAGGTTTATTTTCCGTTGAATCCTATTTTTTGAAACACCGAAAAATGGGAAAATTACTTTCGGGTGTGAGGTGTCATCCCCCCCCCCCCCAAGTGGACCCTAAGTTTCAGCAGATCCAGCCATTCCATCCAAATTCCAAATAACAAACCTTACCAAAGCAAGCCCCCATTTAGTGAGGTTTTTTTTTATGTGGCTAAAATGGCTAAATCTGTTGATTTTGTTTTCTAAAACAGAAACTTTGTTAACATTCATTTCAGCCAAATATTTAAATCAAGTGCTACTTACCTTAATTGTATATTCATTAACAAGGATAAACAAAAGACTTCTCCTAACAAATAAACAAAAAAATCTAAAAAGAACCATAGCATGCGCTCTAGTTGAGGATAATCCCAAGTTTAAACACGTTTTTTGAACACTACAAGAACATACAACTCCTAGAGTAAAAGGCTTAAAGACATTAATTACATATAAAGGAAAAAAACTTACACTCTGAAGTTGTAGTACCCATAAGGGATACACAATAGAAACATAACCCAATGGCCTGCTATAAGATGGAGAACACATAACAATCCTTCTGTGATAAAACTGGGCACCAAAACTTTATTTATTCGGGATGCCGAATCATATGGATTGATATAGTCGTACTCGAGGTCTGCCAAGCACATCAGCTGCAAAACCATTCCCAACTGTTATTTTCTTTAAACAAAACATAGGACGAACCTTATAAAATCAGAATCTTTACCACCTTAACCTCAATTAATTGGAACACAGACATCAAAGTTATAGTATCAACACATGAAGCTATTAACACTAAATAATCCTAATACATATTCCTTTTAGATGGGATTAATCCTGAAATTATATTGATAATCAAACCTGTTCTCTGGTCAATTCAGCACTCAATAATTTTAAAAAACAATCTCTTTATAGCTCAAACTATTATTGGTCGATTCTACAACAATCAGGATGAAACAAAGCTCAGATTCAAAAGCTTCCCTTCCCCTTAGGATTAACAATTTCCCTGTTTCTTGATTCCATAACCAATCAATAAGTATACTTTGCAATATTGGAGCGCAATCGGAGATTCTTGAATCATAAAAAAGAGTAAAAGACAGCTTTATAGAGAAACTTATCAAAAAAAGGAATTTTAATTAGGTATTTACCTGGTAAAGGAGAAGACCAAGAATGGCGACGAGAAGGAAGAAGGAAAGAAGCCACGCAAAGAGATCCGACATGGCCTCTTCCTTCTCTTCTCAGCTCCGCCGCCCCCGCCCCCTTTCTCCGGGTCTTGTCGGTCGGAGTAGTCGCCGCGACAGATGAAACGTTGTCTGATGATGCCTGTAATTTTTCTCTATTTTCCCACCCATATTTATATGTTTGGGGTTCGTTTGGATCACAGAAAATAGGATGCTTTTTCTTGCGCTTGTTCACACTAGAATTTAGGGGTGTACATAAAACTCCTTCCCATTGTCGAGTTCCGAAACATTCTAGAACCGTTATGAAATTGTACTGTTTTATTTGAGATTCGTTTTTTTGTCCCGAACCCATTCTGTCCCAATTTTAAATGGGACATCATTGGAATAACATAAAAGTGTACCGTTTCATTCTGTTTGTCCTGATTTATATATACTCTTATAATATGATTATATAAATATATACGAGTATAAAAATTAATAAATATATAGTTAATGTTTTGATATTTAATATTTGCCCAAAACATATACTTAGTACTCTCGAGTAGGCAATCTTATACTCTGTATTAGTAGTTGACCCAAACCTAGCATTTTCCCTTTATTAGTTGTGCGGTACTTTTAATTAATTTCGTTTTAATTTTTGTATATTGTCGTATTGTATAGATTATCGTAAGATATTCTTATTAAATACTTGATTATTTTTAATTTTCATAATTTTTTTGTAAGTCTAAATATCGATATTCTTCTCTCCATCCTTCTATATATTTTATCTCTAACTTCGAAAATTATGGGACAAAGTAAGATAGACTTGTAGTCTGAATAGTTCCGAACCATTTGAATATCACGTGACAGGACGTGGGATAAGATGACACCCGAACCGTCTCGTCCCATACCCACCCCTACTAGAATTGTTGTCTTTGGTCTAACTCCATAAAACACATTCTGAAAATTGATCTAAATATAGTCCCAATTTGATTTCACCAATTTAAAAAAGTATTAAAAATATACGGATAATATTGTAGACAATATATTCATTACTTTATCATTATGATAATGAAAAAGTGAGATAATTATTTCAAGATGGACTACATAGGAAAATAAGATAGTTAATTCAAGAAGAAGAGTGAAATGATATAGATATAAAAAGATGTACTCCATAGTATACTCTTTAAATGAGACACAATTCGTTCATCCAATCATTTGCTCTTTTTCATATTACTCAGTAAAAATTATAAGGGTATGTTTGGTATATGGAAGTGATGAAATTGAAAGTTGAAATTTTATGGAATTGATTTGGATGAAATTGAATTCTCCAATTCCAATTCATTTTTGACACTATTAATTTCAAATTCACATACTTTTGTGTTACTAAAGAACATAATTGAAATTGTTATCTCTAATTCTAATTTTATAGTTTGAATTTTGTATACCCAACAGAAGTAACTCATTTTCTCTCTAATTTCTTTACATCTAAGACTAAAAGGTGTCGATTGCTTCATGGTTGTGGATTCCTTCCAACCCTTTTTTTCTTTCTTTTACATACAGAGTATTTCTTTACATCTAGTTTAATTAAAATTACTTAAAATAAATATATAAATAAATATTTCACTAATATTAAATTTAAAAATATGTATAAAAAAGTTAAAGAATTTATTTTCAAAAAATATTCATAAAATAAACATTTTATTTAATTAACAAAAAACCTAAAATTAAAAAACAGTGAAAAAGTAGAATTGAAAAGTAGAAAAAGACTAAATAAAGAAAACACAAACAAGAAAGAAAACATTAACACATAGCAATGGGAAAAAAGAAGCAAAAACCAACCGCGATGCCACCGCAGTGGGGCATACGCCGATCAGTCGATCACGGTCACCCGTGAGGGAGCGATGTTTCGCGCCATCACGTGGCTTAGGTGGCATCCACGTCGACCATCACGTGCGGTCACACCATACCACACCCTTCAAATCAAATCAACTTAAGAAATAGTTATTCTCTTAGACATGAGTAAGTATCTATGTCTACATCTATCTTTAGACCTGAAAAGAATCACTAAAACTAGTACAACATAGTATTTAATTTAAAAATATTCACAGTGATCTATTTTTATTCTAAAATAAAAGTTTACTGTGTGACAATGTTCATTATACATTCGCATTTCATAGCGTTTATTGATATTTTATGTAAATGTTATTGCATTGCAATTCTTATTTTCCGAATAAAAAGTATAGATTTTTTATTTGGATAATTTCTCTACATTCTACTTCTAGTTACGCTTCTTCCATGTAAAAATCATTTAAATTTTTTACAAGATAATTTAATTTTAAAAAACTAGACAGCCCAAAAGTAAAAATCACACATCTAAAAAAGAAGGATAAAGCCCCAACTTTTGTACCCCACTTTGTACCCCGCAGGTTTGCACCGACACTTTGTGTTGGTGTAAAACTAATTTTTGTTAATGCACCAACACTTTGTGTCCGTGTAAATTTTTGTTAACGCACCAACACTTGTGTCGGTGTAAACCATCAAAATGTTTGTGTATAACTGCGGTGTACAAATGGGGTACAATTTGTGGTGTAAGTGTAGCATGATCCTAAAAAGAAATACGGAACATTTTGAAAATTAATTCGAAAAATAATCTTACAAATGAGCACTCCGCATTTTTTTGAAAAACATTTTATTTCTAGAATCGGGAGTGAGACAGAAGCTGGGAGGAACAAGAAAACTCGGCGACGAAGAAGAAAGAAGAACTGCACATCACTTCCTCTATTGACTAAAGAAAGATACATTTTTTCTTGAAATGGCCCGAAATAAGGCATCTTTTTTCCTTGAATTTCACAGTTCCTTGGTTTTTCTTCGTCTTAATCGTCACTTCCATTCACACTTATGTTTATTACCGATAATTTCTTGAATTGAAACAGGAGGGTTTGGTCTTGATCATTGATGTGGGGCCTTCTATGCACTCTGTTCTTCCTGAAATTGAGAAGGTCTGCGCATTGTTAGTGCAGAAGAAGGTACTTACTTCTTAAGGGTCCCTCCTGTTTATGCCTTTTCAGTGTTCCCTCTTAGAGAGCTGTTTGGGTAATCTTTTTTGCTCATTTTTGTATGAAGCTGGTTTATAGCAAGTATGATGAAGTGGGAGTCATTTTATTTGGCACTGCAGGTAATTCTCTATTTCTTTCTTCTTTTTTTAAAAATTAAATTAGTTTGCTTTGATGCTTTAATGGTACCCTTATCTTGAATTTAGCTTGTTTTCGATATGACCTTAGATGGGAGTGCCTAGTGAGAGAGAGGATTAGAATAGTTGGGGGCCTTAGTTTGTTGTTTTTACTGCTGTGTTTTTCGTCTTAGGGTCTATGATGTCAGTATGTGTGCTATTGTGTTTACTTTACTTTATCTATGATTTTTGCGTTGGGGTCTCTTGGAAACAACCTTTTAATGGAATTTTGCTGGGTTTGTTGTTATTGTCGTTGACCTTTATCCCGGAATGAGAATCTTTATGTGCAATTGTCTCAGAGACTACAAATGATTTGACAAAAGAAGTGGGTGGATATGAGCATGTGACGGTTTTGAGGGGCATCAAAGTTGTTGATGATGACCTTGTTGGGGCTCTTGAACCTCTTCCTCGAGGAAGCTGTAATGGTGATTGTATCCTACACACACGCCGAGACACACAGTTTGCTTTCATCTATTTTTCAAGTATGTGTTTGGAACTTGGAACAGGCTGGGAATGTTAAAAAAATGCTAATAAAATTGGCTTTTGATATTTAGTTTCACCCTGGGAATCAAATTTGGCTAGAGATTTAACCAACCGCCCCCGTCCCCATTTTATCTAACATTTTGACTGTGCACGTCTTTCAAGAAAGTGGAAATTGAGATTGTCTCAGAAGAAAAACAATATCTACCAAAAACTTATTTTCCTTAAAAGGAAAGGGGGTAATTTTGTGACAGGTGTAAAAAAGAATGAAGACAAAAAGTTAAAAAGGGAGTGAAAGACTTCCTTAAGTTGGCACTAGTATTTGATGTTCGAAAATATTCTGATGCATCTAATGTAGTTTAGTGATCAATTGAATTGTGACTCCGTGGTTTTGAAAACCTTAACATTCTTGTTGAGTTCTTGATGCCATTATTGTTGGGATGGACATGGTGATCAAGAAGTACGCAGAAACCAACAAAGGGAAAAAGCGTCTTTGCCTCATCACAAATGCACTATGCCCAATCAAAGCTCCATATGAAGGAACAAAGGAAGATCAAGTTAGCACGGTTGTGGCTCAGCTGAAAGCTCACGGCATGAAAATGGACTCTGTCATTGTTAGAATGAAACAAGATCTGGATGCGAAAGAGAAAATCATGGAAGAAAATGATTTCCTTTTGTCTTTGTTTTCAAATAAATCTTCCTCAAAAACAACATATGTTGAAAGCCCAACATCACTTATGGGTGCAGTAAGGACTCGTAATATTACTCCTGTCACAACATTTAGAGGTGATTTAGAAATCAGCGCCAAATTGAAGATTAAGGTAAGTTTTGAGACGAGGGACCCCAAATGATTTCCTTTGTCTGTTACTTACCTTGTTTCTTCATTTGTTGTCTCATAGGTATGGGTGTATAAGAAAACAGTGGAAGAGAGATTTCCCACACTGAAAATGTATTCAGATAAAGCACCTCCTACTGATAAGTTTGCAAAACATGAAGTCAAGATCGATTATGAGTACAAACATGCTCAAGACCAAGGTAAAGTTGTTCCACCTGAACAAAGGATCAAAGGCTACCGGTATGGACCTCAAGTAGTTCCCATATCTTCTGCTGAATGGGAGGCTGTGAAGTTCAAACCAGAGAAAGGCGTGAAGTTTCTTGGATTTACAGATGCTTCAAATATAATGCGGTAAAAAAAAATAATATCCCCCTTGAGTTGGATTAGCATGGGGTGTCATTTGGGCATATTATTATTATTATTGATTTCAGTCATTTAACTTTAACGAGACTTTATTGTCCTTTGTGTTTTCTTTTTTATGTTCCGTCTACCACCCAAAAAAGACACTACTATATGAAAGATGCAAATGTGTTCATAGCTGAACCGGGCAACTCAAAGGCAATTCTTGCTCTCTCTGCTTTGGCAAGGGCAATGAAAGATATGAACAGAGTGGCAATTGTGCGCTGCGTGTGGAGACAAGGGCAGGGAAATGTGATTATAGGAGTCCTTACTCCTAATGTGTCTCTCAAAGACAATGTTGTAAGTGTGCGAACATTATATAGTATAAAACCTTTCCTGGACCTACAACCAAAACCTTAAGTCAGTTTCTTGACATGGTATCAGAGCTTTCCTAAATCCTAACCTTGAGATCATGAGATCGAACCTCAACGCTTAAAAATTAATGTTTACGTGCAAGTCTAGAACAACAACTTTATTGGGCCTACAACCAAAAACTTGAGCTTTTGGTTGAGTTGGTTCCTTGACAAACATGACCTTTTTTAAAAGTACAGTATCATTTTTTAAACATACACACACATGAATGGTTTTGTGGACATTTTTGTTTTGAATTGGATAAACACAGGCGGATTCATTCTACTTCAATGTTCTTCCATTCGCTGAGGATGTAAGGGAGTTTCAATTCCCGTCTTTCAGCAATCTTCCTTCATCAATGCTTCCAAATGCAGAACAACAGGAGGCAGCTGATAATCTTGTAAAAATGCTTAATCTTGCACTATCTGATGCTCAGGAATCATTGATGCCGGAGCTCACTCCTAATCCTATATTACAGGTAATAGTTGCTCATGAAATAAAAATACTCCTGCTGGTCCTTATTACTCCGTATAAGGCATCTTTTAGAAGAAGTCAAGGTCCCCCTCCCCAAAAGCCTGCACATTGGGACTACAATCTTGGGCTCTTGAGTTCTTTTCTTTGATTCTGACACCCCCTGGTCCAGGGACAAATTATCATTTTACCCTTACGTTAATAAGAATGTACTACGGTAGTAACTTTTGGGAGCAAATGATGAAGTACTTAAAATATCATAGGGGTGTGTAGCCCATGTAGTGTCTCTCTAGCATTAACCCACACGAAAGGCGGCTTCTTTTTCATTCCATGAACCTATTTTGTGTGTTTTACCCAATATATATTTGATAAGTCTATACATTGTTGTCAAATGTTCAGAGGTATTATCATTATCTTGAATTGAAGTCCAAGCATAAAGATGCTGCTGTTCCTCCTCTAGATGAATCACTCAGGAGAATAACAGATCCCGATCCCGCACTTCTTTCTCAAAACAACACCGTAATTGAGGAATTCCGGAGGTGTTTTGAACTCAAAGAGAACCCTAAGGTATATATTTTTTTTTTTGTATTCGTCAACGGTTCCAGCTTAGCATTTTTTTTATCAATCTATATTTGTGCAGATGAAGAAATCAACAAAAAGATTGTTAAGAGAAAACCCAATTGGATCAGATGAGGAAAGGGGAGGAAGGTTCGGCAAAACTGCTGAGATCCCAACGGTTAATGAAATAGATACAATCGGAGATATAAATCCGGTTCAAGATTTTGAAGTGATGATATCTCGCAGAGATAGCCCGGAATGGGTTAATAAGGCCATTGAGGAAATGAAAAAGAAGATCTTTTATCTGGTGGACAGCTCTTTTGAAGGGGACACACATCAGAAAGCATTGGATTGTTTAGCTGCTCTCCGTAATGGTTGCATCCTAGAACAGGTATCCTCTCTCTCTCTCTCTCTCTCCCAACACTTTAAGGGTATGTTTGGATTATGGAAAAGATTCCAAGAAAAGTCATTGACTACTTGTTGTGTATAGGAACCAAAGCAGTTCAATGACTTGCTATGCAATCTCTATGAATTCTCCAAAAGAAAAGATATGAAAAGCTTTTGTGATCATCTCATAACTCGTGGAGTCGCCTTGATAACCAAGGCAGAAGCCCCAGACAGGTCTGATCATATCCCATACATGTTTTTCATCCTAGTAAAAAACAAACCACTCATCCATGTTTTACTGCATTGTTTTCGTTTTGCCCCACAGTGACGTTTTGGAGAACGAGGCAAGAAGCTTTATGGTTGAACTTGATCCGAAAGGAGAGACAGTTAAACATGAGCCGAAAGATGCGAAAGATATTATGAGTATATACTTGGGTGGAAAACACTAATAGGAAAAGAAAACCCCCCTTCACATTTGATTCTGGTTGTTCCACCTTGACACCCATGCTTAGTAATGTAGACTAGTATTTTGGCAACAAGCTTGTGGTTAGAGAAGAAAAAGGATGAGCCTCATCCCTTGTTTTCTAAGACTGACGGAATAGTTGCTTGGGAAGAGAGGTAAATATGAGAGAGATGGTTGTTGAGGCCAAAATGGTCATTTTGGTTGGTATTGGAATCATGATGGGGATATTAATTTCAAACTTAATTGTTAATTTTGTCTACAATTTACTTCATTTGTTCTCGAAAGCATTTATTGTTTACTATTCAAACGAACAAATTATATCTTCTTTTTTTATCCTATGGTTTAAAATCATTGGTTAGAAAAAGTTAAAATGATGCAATCAAACCTTTAGCTCTTTCTTTGTCTTGAAAGCAACTTTTCACTTTAAAAAAAAAATATTATTACATGGTTTATATAGTATCTTATATTCTACATAATTTTCAACTACATAATTTTATTTTTATTAATCATCGTATTTGGTTTAATTCGGGACAGAAAAAGTAAAATTTTTTATGCTTTTTATTTAAAAATTACACATCGATATTAATAAACTAATTTAAAAAATAAGTCTTTGCCAAACTCACGAAAAAACACCCGCGATATTCTTATATAGGTGAAGGTAGTCGTATATATCCTCTTGAAATAAAGATTGAAATTTAAATTCAGTAACAAATGTATATATCCTCTTGAATTCCATAGGAGAGAACATTATTAGTTGCATCTACCTACGCCATATGGTATATCATTAAACATAATTTCCGAACCAGAGATGTCACTCAGTTATAGTTATAACATCTCTCTGAGAGGATACGCTTTCTCGCAAGGGTTTCAAGTTCAAAAGTGTCCCGGGAAAAAAATGGGAAGAAAGAAAAATCATTTGCGGACTCCGACCAATTCAATCTCATAAATCAACCATGAGTTTGGCGGTATGTTCTCTCCACCTTCCTGACTCCCATAGCTGCAACAATGCAAATTCGGCATCATATTATTATGACATATCCAAACAATTAGAGTTCTAAAGCGATCATGCGAAACATGGAGCCCTTGCATGTACTAAAGACAGAACTCACTTCTTATTTGTGAAACTAAGATTATAGCTCAATTTACCTCATTTCTAAAGGGACCCTAAAGATGAGAGGTTCACCGTTCACACTTTTTTTTTTGTCATTTTAGGAAGTACTTATTTTCTAGGCCAATATTTGGAACTAGGAAATGGTAGGATAAGGGAGAAAGGAAGAATATGGTTAGTTTATGTTAGGACTTTTTATGATTATGTATCGTGTGTCCTTTGAGTAATGGAAATGTTTAGCTAAAAACAGTTCGTACAAATATTGGATGGATTTATTGAGTTAAAAGCATATTTTTTTTCCAGTTCCCCCTCATTTTCTACTCTTCTAGATTTCTCATCTATTTTACTCCCTATTTTCTTTCAGTAGCATATAGAGAATTGGGAAGTTAAAAAAGATGTACATATACCCTAGTGATGGAGGGATGACAAGTCTCCTTTTGCCACCAACCCGCATACCTATCATTGCAAAAAAAAAAAAAAAGAAGGTAAGATAATTAGATAACATTCGAGTGATACAAACCCACACTAAGTTTACTAAAGAACATGAGCCATTTATGTGGTGCAAGTGTTTTCAGTGTTCACCTTCAAGACCAATGTTCCACCCCTCGATAATGTGTTTGTCACCTTCAAAACAATAGAGTGATGAGGATAAGCAAGCAAAAAAAATGTTTGGAGTTAACTATAAGGTGCAGTTAGCTTCTGATGATGATTGTGCGTACCTAAACGAAATTTGCGTGGGGTATCCCCGACATTGGTGTCAATAACCTGCCCGTTCTCTTTTAGGGTGCCAGTGTAGTAAACTTTCACCTGTGCATGAACGGTTCATTCAATAATCATAGAAGCAAGTGAATATGCCGGGTAATACAGTGAACTTTTTTTTTTTTTTTTGCAGTCAACTAATGCAGTAGAATCCCAAAAAAGTAGGGCATGTCTTCTCATCTACTCTAATCCTAGATTTCCAGACATACCTATCTAAGATCATATCCTCGGTAAGATCCTAAATTCGAGTTAAAAAAAGTTACCTTTCTTCCTGGAGTAGCAACTTTTGCATCTGCTTCACCCATTGCAAGGTCCTCAATAGTCAACCCATTTGACAAGGTCCTCATTCCACCAGACTCCACCTTCGTACCCGTGTCCAGATCTATGACAACCATTTCATCACCAGGCAAATCCGTGTTGTTTGCTCCTTCATCCACATTTTTGCTCTTCTTTTTCTTCTTTTTTTCACGCTTCTTTGCAGAGTGGTCTCCATCAAGTATAACGCAATCCGCGTCTATACTTCTGCATCATAAAACGTATATTCAGTTGTAAGATTAGTTCTTTATCCAACAAATTTATTTATACAAAAAAAAAATCAACAAGCTAACATGGAGTAATGAAAGCAAGAAACCAGATCTGGAGAAAACATACTGTGCACTAGTTTGCAATGTATTTGCTTCGGTTGTTTCCGGTAAATTCTTGCCAGTATTAGAACCCTCAACATGTTGTTTGGCCTTATTGTGAGCATCAGCAGGACTTGAGTCTTTGAATTCATTTAGTTTATCTCCCTTGCTCCCTTTATTTCTCTTCTTTAATTTTGGTCCATCTTCGGATCTCTCTTGAGCGAGGGATTCAGTTTCTTTAGGAACTTCAAGACATTCTTTTGCATCGTCGGTGTTCTTTTTCCGTTTCTTGCTAGGCTTTTCATTCTTTGCTGGCTCAGCATCAGTATTGTCTACATTCTCCACTTTATCATCCTTGCTCCTCCCGCCATTTTCTGCCCGTGTCACCTTCCCACTCTTTTCCACACTTGGTGATGATATTTTCTTTGCAGTTACTTCATCTTCAGAAGTGTTTTCCTCTTCAGACTCAACTACATGGTGTTTCTTCCTAAGCCGTTTGAGTTTGCCTTTCTTTTTTCCTGGACATTTTCCATAAAAGTATGAAATGGACCATGCTACTTCTTTTCAGTCTTACCATAACCCTTTACTGTTGCAGTCAAGAGTAACCAATGGACCATGTAGTAAAAATTGGAGAAGACGCAATGCAGTGAGGTAGTTTAAAAAAGGGTTCATGTATGATAATCCTAACAAATACAAAATCATGGCCGCCAAGCAGTGCTCCAGAAGGGTGTGTATGGTCTGCCACACACCCTCCTCTTGTGGGATTTTACTGAGTTTGTTGTTGAAGTGGTTTCAAAATTCAAATTAGTTGTTTATAATTTATATTAATGGTATTGACTACATTTCCACTTCAGATGTTTATCTAGAGATGTTTGGATTTAGTTGTCCACTTTCCAAAATATCTCACATTCAAGTAATGAATGCCAAAAAAAACTGCATCAAATTAGTCTGCTCCTTATTGATGACAACAATGCCAATACACTCTTTAGGGACTATTTTTTATGTTGATTCCCAATAATTTGTTAATGTAGTGGACAACTGATTTCAGAAGCCAATGTTAGCTGTTTAAATGTGTAAAATGACGGAATAGGCCAAGAACGTGATTTGAGAAAGCACTTGCTTAAGGGAAATAGTGTAAAATTAGGAAGCACTCTCTAAAAGCTTCTCCACAAAGATTCAAGTCCAAGCTTTTACCAAATGATCTTTTTTTAAGCTAATTCGAGAAGTTGTTGACAAATCCCCTGAATTAGCATTTTGAAGTGCTTAAACAACTAATTAAGACAATAAAAAAATCTTAAAGCTATCCCATAGACTCTTAAACAAATATGGCCTACAATCATCATCATATGCAAACTAACATCAACATTAATGACCATAAAAGGAGTCAAATTTACGGGTATGCCTTTACCGGGTACATCTCCATCACTTGAAACTGGTGTAGACAGCAGAACCTCCGGCTCTCCGTCATCTATAAAGCTATCCTCATATTCATCTTCATCGCTGCACTGATTGGACACCTCTGTGTCTGAGAAGGCAATATCCTCCCCAAATGACTCGGTGTCACTGCCCCCTAAATGTGTATATGAGCTCTTACTCACATAGTAACCAGTCAAGTGGGCACTTCTTGGTCCAAGAACAGAAAAGACAACCTCCCCGTCTTCCTCAAATTCCAAATCCAAATGGCACGACTCGGTCTTCTCAGGCAACAATGCACACAGAAAGAGTGGAGTCTTATTGCCCACATTACACTGAACCAAGCTCTTTGTTCTTGCACTACCGATACCCAATGTTGCCTGCAGGCATTGAACACAAGATGATTGAATTTCAGATAGTTTTAATAAAGATTTAATCTTGAGAGAACAAAAGATTCTATATTTGATCAAATCAGAATGAAACCAAAAAAAGAATCTTTTGCCATAGAGATAAAACGAAAAAGGGAGATTACCTGGGAAATTCGAAGCCTTCCTCGTGTCCGATCAAAGCGATGAGTAACTGGTTTTCCGGGTCTTACTTCGATCCCTAAAATACATTAAAGATGCAAGAAAAAAAAGGAATTCGGATCGGAAAAATATATGAGAAAATTGCAGAAATAAATAAATAAGCACATTAACAAGAATTAAGCCGATGGAGGACTAAGATACGGGAAATTTCGAGGTATAACTGACCCCAGAAAGACATCTTCTTGAAGAAGGTCAAAGGTGTACAGTGCGGATTTCCTTAAACCCTAGCTTTTTATATGTATTATAGTGCTGGGCAAGGACGACGGGGAATTTCTACACCTTTTCCCGCGCGTTCCCGATTAGTCTCCGGCTGCTTCTCCGGTTCTCCCCGGTTTTACCCAGGCTAAATTAGGGAGTAGGGCTAATTTGTAAATTTATTCTAAGGGGTGTATTCAATTCCGATTTTAATAGATTTTAATAGATTGTTGAAAATCAATGGATTTGATAAACTCCATGGATTATTTTAATTCTAGAGAGAGTTTAATAGATTTTAATCTATTTTATTAACCCGATTTTAAAAGATTTTGTGGGATTATAGCCTTATAGGGGTTGATTTTGTGGGATTATAGATAGGCGATCCATGGAATTTTCAGATCTGGATGCTATGGCATTTGATTTTTGACTCCGCAGCCATAAAGAAGAAAATTACGAGAAAATGTTCGCGTCTTTCATCATCTTCTCCGGTGTGAGAAAAGAAAACGTCGCAGAGGATAAAATCGGAACAAGCTTCATCGCGTCCTTCCATGTAAAGCTCTGGCCGGTCATCGTTGGAAAGCTTCGTCTTCTCAGGCTTCGCTTTCTGGCCGGTCAAGAAAGCTTCGTCTTCTCCGGCCGGGCATCAAATCGGAACAAGCTTCATGGCCCGTCTTCTCCGGCTTCGCTTCCTTCGTCTTCTCCGACTTCGCCGGACCAATCCTGTGCCGAATTTTGCATTGGATCTATGCTCCCGTCAAATCCGTTGAAATCTTTGGGAATAGCCATAGATTTGTCACTGGATTTTTCTTTAGAAAAATGACTCCAAAATCCATCAAAATCTATCCATAATACAAATCTTTTCAAATCAATGGATTGTTAAATACTTTTAGATTTTGGTGGACTTTTAAAAATCTAAATTGAATACTCTGAAATTTTAAATGATTTTATAAAATCCCAGTTGAATACCCACTGACTTTTAAAATCCAAAAAAATCCTAAAGAATCTGGATTGAATACACCCCCTAAAACTTCAATTCTTGAGTTTTGAATTTTGGACTTCTAAAAAAAAGATGATGAACTGTGAAAGTGAGAAAATTTAATCTAATTTTTTAAGACACGTTTGGTACACGAAATTGACAGAATTAAAATCCTATAGAATTAGATGGAATTGGATTCTCCCGTTCCGAATAAATTTTTGCATTGCTAATTTCAAATTCACATATTTTTATGCTGTCAAAAAACAGAATAGGAATTGCAGTTTCCTATTCCAATTTTATGATTTGAATTATGGGTACCAAACGGAGCTTTAAGGAAAATTTGTCTGAACACGTAAATGGAATCTGTAGTAAAGTTGCTATGTTACCTCACCGATATAAGGAACACGTAAATTTAATACTTATGAACCTTTTTTTTAAGACATGGATGAACGTATTTTAACCTCCACGGTAATTCTTAGACTTTTACTTTATGTTGTGTTTGGATTGAGGTAAGCCGGTAAGGTATGTTAAAGATTAAAATTTACCTTGTTTGGGAAAATATGGGATATGTAAGAGAAAAATATTTAGTTTCTTCTAATTTCTCCAGTTCCTTCCAGTTTCTTTCAACATCTAACTTTTTTTCCCAATTCTAAAGAATATGATCTTAATGATGTATGTTAAGTTTGAAAATATTAATTGTAAACAACGTCAAATACTCAAACTCGGGCCAAACGAGTAAAAAATCCATAATAGATAAATTTTTGTTCATAATCTCTAGTTGTGAGTTTCTCTTCGGCTCCGTTTGGTACACGGAATTCAAACTATGGAATTGGAATTGAAGGCTTCAATTCTAATTCTGGTGTTTGGTAGCAAAAAAATTATGTGGATTTGAAATTGATAGTGCAAAAAAAGAATGGGAATTGGTGAATTCAATTCTATGGAATTGAATCTCATGGAATTTCAATTCCAATTCCATCAATTCCGTATACCAAACGGACCCTTCATATTTTTAAAATGTTCAGCAACTACGGAGTATTTATTAAGTCACGATTTTTTTTGACATATTTTTAGAGTAATTGCTTTTTTGTTGATGACTTTTGTTAACTTGTAAAAGTTCATAAATTATTATATGGATGAATTTATAAATTTTGTTATATACAAATACACATAACAATAAATACTCCATAAAAAAGAAAGCATTCTACTCCATAATAAATATATCACCCCAACTAAATGTGACAACAATAATAACAATATTTCTTATTAGTGAAACTAATAATGCATGAAATTTTTTTATTGTCATCATTGACATTTTATTGATCTATTGATGCAATTCACAAATATGAATTTATAATAACTATAACTATAGGGAGTATTTTTGAAGGATAATACTAGAGCGTCTAGAACACTATGTTCTTTTGAGCTGAAAAATTCAACTTTCAACTTTTTAGAATTCATTTCAATTTCTTCCAACCCCTTCCAATTTTTTTTCTAACTTCTTTCAGTTTTTTCCAACGACTTAAAAAGTGTATTTATATATGATGAATATTCAATAACATTATATATCCAAATTTATAATATATCACCTCAGACACGGACAATGATGGACTATTTTTTATCCAAAATTAGAATTTTCTTACAACTTTATTTGGATGATCATTTACATGAGTAACTTTTTAACACTTAAATTATTCCAACTTTTTCCAACTTTTTCTAGTTTCTTCCAACTCTTTTTTAGTTTATACAAATTTCTTCCAATTTCTTCCAACATCCAATCCTGAAATTACAACCCAAAAAGAATATAACCGAAATATATATTCTTCACTACTTTGTTTATGTACAAAAAATGAGTTATTTTAATAATAAAATGAATTTCATAAGTAAATAAATATTTTTTAAAAAAGAAGCCTAAAAATATCAAAACCAAAACTGTCTACATGAAAAGGGAAAAGGAGCACGGGAGACTATGATGCTTTTGTCCCACACCGTTTCCCTAGAGAAATATAATGCCTTTGAAGTAATATAAATAAGGCGGACTTATCTTTCCGAAAGCATACCTTTCTCGGCCTTTTGGCTAAGATCAAGTGTAGTATCTGTTCTTATCAGTTTAATATCTGATATGTGGGCCATTGGCTCACACGATATTAACTCAATTTTTAAGGGGGAAGGCCCATTAAAGTAGCTTGCTACTTGGGCCTTCACGTGTCGCCTTGGGCTTACACTACTTCCTAGGCCCGGCACGCCCCACCAAATTAATGAGAAATTTTTTTCTAGTTTATATACTGCCGAAGGGAATTCAGGATAAATTGGGCATAAAAATTATATGCATCTTGTTCAATTAGATTATTTGTTGATTAAGAACTCTCAAATAAAAAGAATCACTTCGTGGTGATAAAATAAGATTTCTTGGAATGGGGGTAGACGGTATACTATTATAGATAGGATTGAATATTGTTAAAGATGGTGAGTTTAAAAACTTGAAATAATTAATTGGAATAAATATGAATAAGTTTGAAAATTATGAAATAAGTCTTAAAATTTTAAAGAAATTGAAAATAACTGAATTGAGTCGAAAGGAAATGTTAAGAGTTAAAATAAATACCAATAACAATATACTCCCTCTGTCCACCATCGATTTTCCCAGACAATATTCACAGATCAAATTTAATTCACTTTGTTTGTTTATTTTTAATACTAATTTCATAAAATAATATATTGTTGTCAGCTTTAGTTTTGTAGAACTTTTCATGTAGTTTATTACTATATAGATTTTATATTAAAACTTTACCCCTATATTCAAATAACTGAATTGAAAATAAAGTCGATCAAACCTCGTAATGCGCAATGGGAATATCTTAGGTGGACGGAAGGAGTAGTAAGCATAGTAACCATTACATCTACCTGTTTTAGGAATTAATCTCCTTAAGAGAAGAGCAAAAACACTTGCAAAAACTCATACAAAAACATGTCATGTAAAATTAATATATTCATTAATTTTATTGACAACCATGCTGTTTTTGTTTGGTTTGATTCGTTGTACGCAGTATAATTTACTAAAATCATTTGAAAGTGATAAATTAAAAATTGGGGTTAGACTAAACACAATCTTTTAATAGGGAATCGTAGTATATTTGCATTACTAACTATTAAATATTTACCTAATTAGGTAGTAGTCAGAGAAATTAAAACATATTATATTACATTAGAAAATTTGAATTCTCAAATAATTTGTATGTAATTTTGGGTCACGTCTAATTTTAAAAATCAATTTTTCAAATAACCCATTAGTGTTTTCAGTAATTCTTAGACACTTCTTTTTTGTTTCTAACTATTAACTCCTAACATTTTTCAACTCTTTTTAATTTCTTTTAATTCCATTTAGTTTCCTCTAACTCCGAGTTTCTTCCAGCAATAACTTAAAAGAATATTTTAAAAATATTTTTTATTTTACTTTTGAAAGCTATATTTTTCATATTATCATTATTATTATTATCATTGTTATGATTATTGTTTTATAGGAAATATTAATATTACTATTATTAGTTGTGTTATTACTATTATTATCATTATTATTATTATTATGGAATAGAAAAATTGATGTGATCGCATAATTTATTTAAAAATTCCTTTAGTTCTCAAAATAATATTCCCTTTGTCTAGATTTAATCTTTCCATTTGATAAAATTTGTAAACTTTGATCTCGATATGCAAAAAAAGACATTCTCTTTCGATATAAATGTAGCTTCAACAGTTTTTCTTTGGAAATGTAGTTTAATTTTAAAATATACCCATGTATATATTTCAATATTAATGGTCAGAGTATTATATTGGAGGTCGTGAAAACTCAACTGTGAAGATTAAATTCAGACGAAAAATATACACTTATATATAAATAGAGTTATTAATAGCCAAAGTGTTATATAGAATACCATGAAAAGTCAAATGGGAAAAAAGACACTCTCTTATGAGATAGATGAGACCATGTAGAGTCAAATAAGAAAAAAAGATATGAGTTATGAATTTTTTTTTAAACGAACCATAAAAAAAGTAGATAGTTCGTATTTTTATTAATAAATTACAGCTATAACTTTTTTCAAACGAAAAAAAGAACAAATTTTTTAGGACAAAGAGAATTCAAGGTTGGAAGCGAATTACAATTACCAAATAGAATTCTTATTTATTCGAAATTGGGTTTAATAATATTCGGATAGTATGTAGTACATGGTTTAGATATTATTTTTGAAATAAAATAATAATTATTTTTCTTTAGATCATTTTTGTAAGATACAAGACACAACACAACTTATAATCACCCAAATAATTGTGCACTCAATTTTCTCCCTAGAAGTATTATGTAACTCAGCTCGTAAATGTGTATGGAATATTTTTTTATCTCGTAATGATTGTCTTATACCTTTATTTAGGGGATTTTGTTTAATAGCTTAATCATTTAGTTATTATTTTTGAAGAAATAAAAAAGAGCTAATTTTAGTATTTTCTAAATCATTTTTTTGCATAACTAGAGAAAAAAATGCAAATCATGTGAAATGAGTGATATATATATATATATATAATACAAAGTTAACATCCTTGGTCTCAGGTCTATCATTATTATTTTGATATGTAAAATGTGATGTATTATTATTATTTATGTTTATTTAAAACATTCTTAGATTATTTATTTCCATTATTTTCTTTTAATTAAAATTGCTAAAAAGTATTGTTTCATTTGTCACTTTTATTTGTTACATGCGTTATAGGCATGAAAATTAAGAAACATGAAATTTATGAGATTCATAATCAGTTTTGAAATTTAAAAAAGAAAATGTAAGTTTAAGTCACACAAATGTGCCTAATATGATATGGGACAAAAATATAATAACATATACGAAAATAAAAAGAGATACAAAAACCAAGAAAGAAGAGTATAAATTATCTAAAATAAAATATGAAATTTATTAAATCAATAACTACTCCTTTCACCATACTTTCTCTTTTTACTAATTAATTTTTTTTATAAAAACTTAATTTTTTTAAATCAAAACCTAATTTGTTTTTCAAATGAGGAGAGTTTATTTTTTTTATAATAACTAAAACTCTAAGAAAATTTTTTTGATGGACAATTCTAAGAAGTATATTCTCCACTAGACCACTACTTCGTATTATATATAAAAAAATAATGAGTAATTTAATAACCAGAAAATTTCATACGTAAGAGTAATTAAAATAAAGAAGCTTAAAGATATGTAAAGGGAAAAGGAGCCAGCCAGACCATAGGGCCTCTTTCCCACACCGGTTAACTAGGGAAATATAATGCTTTTGGGATAGTATAAATAAGGCGGCCTTTGCTCGTCAATAACCATACCTTTCTCGGCCTTTTGGCTAAGATCAAGTGTAGTATCTGTTCTTATCAGTTTAATATCTGATATGTGGGCCATCGGCCCACACGATATTAACTCAATTTTTTAAGGGGAAGGCCCGTTAGAGTAGCTTGCTATTTGGGCTTTCGTGTGTCGCCTTGGGCTTGCACTACTTCCTTGGCCCGGCACACCCCACCAATAAAATAAAATTTTTATTCATCAAAATTTTGAATGCAATAAGATCGCTTGTAAGACACTGTATTTAACTAGGGGATGCTGAAGACGTTATTTTCTCATCAAAGTAAATAACCTGTTACACACCAAAAAAGCAAGTGCCTATTTTCTGAAATTCTAATTTGTTTGCTTTAATACAGCAGCCTAAGGGAGCTTCAGAAAAAATTAAGTGTTGAAGATGATCTATGAAGCAGCGTTGAAGAACTTATGAACAAGGAACAAAAATTACGAACAAAAATTACGATTTCTTAGTTTAACTAATCGCATAAATACTTTCAGATCAAAGATTTTATATGGAGAAATGTATAAATTTTGTTATATACAAATACATAATAAGACTATCCGTAATATATCACATAAAACTCCCGTGATCCTACATGGCTTTGGCCACTTTGGCATGAAAGAGATGGAACACCATCCCTAGTATTGCGTGAGTGGTTCAATTGAGTTGCACCGTGACCCTGCTCACGGAGAAATGCAGCAAATATGTTTTAATTCTTTTATTTTATACTCCGTATTATAAAATCATTACATTTTGGTTTTCTATTGTAATACTCCGTATCTATTTTGCTCGTAACTTTTTGTACGTAAATCATTACTTGATTAGTATTATGTTCTCGGAAATCTTTTCACAAGATTTATCCAACGACACCAAATATTATGTCTTTACTATAGAAAAAGTAAAGGAAAAAATTGTACTAAAAAGTTTCTTTTTTCTTTTTTAAAAGTGTGTCATATGAAGCAACACTATATATAAAAAAAGTAAAGAAAAACAAACAAAAATGTTTGAACGAAAAAAGGAAAAAAGCAAACAAAAAAATAAAAAACATGAATTTAACAGAAAAGAAAAAAAAATTAAATAACAATAGGAAATAGAAAAATGAAAAAAGAACAAAATTTTAATATATATTTTAAAATATATAATTTAATTTGAATAGTAATATTAAATATTAAATAAAAAATAAAAGTGTAACCACTACACTGGAAGTGAGGCAGTACGAGTGTAAAGTGAGTGAAATGGTGAGTACAGATGTGACGCTGAATGACTGCTGATTTGAGGTGAGCGGTAGTAGAGCGCTGCAGATAGTGTTAAATATATCAATTATTTAATATATTTAATATTATATATTATAATTATGGTTGTTACCTATTATAGTTAGATTTATTATTATATAATATTACCTTATATAATTAGTCATTAATGTAGAGGATTCTAGAATATATTGCTCCACCTAAAAATACATACTTTGTATTCCTCTTCTATTCATTCAATCAATAAAGCATTCTTTGTTATTTTACATGGTATCAGAGCCACTGTTCTTGGTGACCTAAATTTCTCCGCTTTCGTTTCTGGCGGGCGGCACTGCCATTAACCGCCGCCCGCCGGATCACTGTTTTCCTCTGACCCAAATTCTTAACCATCTCTAAAACTACAAAGTTTTCTAGTTTTTTTGTTGTCCGACGACTTAAAAATGGTCTAAATCAATTCCTACTGCCGCCAGATCTTCTACCGGTGTTGCCCTCAACAATTGGTCTTCTTCTTCATATTGATGGCCGAGATCAACCCGAGCATCCACTGTCGCCGTCCTCCTCCTAGATTGACAGCGCAACTCTGTCCAGAGGGATAAATTCTTCCATCCTCTTCTCCTAATTGCCGCAGCTTTGACCAGCGACCCCTACTCCACCAAACTACTGGCGCCAAGATCATCACCTCAACCTGCTTAGTGTGTAGATCTTCAGTCAACATGCATCTCCAGCAGTACCTCAATCCTTGTGTTTCTTCTCTAACCCAGTCGCGCACAACTCTAGCGCGCGTCAACCTTCTCCCTCTTTTGACGTCAGCAGCATGAGTTCTTCTCTCCTCATCAGCACCTTCACATCTCTTTCCTGACAATCTTTCTTCTTCTCTTCTAAGCCAGATGCATTCAGTCTACTCTAGTCGAAGATATGCCTCTAGCTTTTTATTACAATTCTGGTCACGATTCAAGTAAAGTTGGCGTTCAATCTTCACCGTTTAGGACGTTGGGAGCATGTTAAATATATCAATTATTTAATATATTTAATATTATATATTATAATTATGGTTGTTACCTATTATAGTTAGATTTATTATTATACAATATTACCTTATATAATAAGATATTAATGTAGAGGATTTTAGAATATATTTCTCCACCTATAAATACATACTTTGTATTCCTCTTCTATTCATTCAATTAATAAAGCATTCTTTGTTATTTTACAGATAGCCTAATAAATAAAAAGAAATCACCCTGCTCCATAAAAAATATATCACCCCAACTAGTGTGACAAAAATAATACCAATATTTCTTATTATTGATCTATTGTTTGTAGTTCACATGTCTCAATTTATAAATTATTTCTCTTTTCTCTATTGATCTTATATTCAACTGAATTTATTTTTTTTCGAAGAGTAATGCTAGTGGTACACCAATTTGATCTACCCTATTTGTACACTATTCATTTTCATCATACATTCATTATCTACTTTTTATTTTCTTTTATCAAAACTTAATTATTTTTTTTCAAATGAGGAGAAATTGTTGTAATTATAAGAACTATAACTATAAGAAATTTTTTTGAAGGATAATTCTAGGAAGTAAAAAAATAATGAGTTAGTTTAATAACCAGAAAATTTCATACGTAAGAGTTGTTAAAATAAAGAAGCTTAAAGATATAACACAAACTGATAACGTGTAAAGGAGAAAGGAGCACGCGAGAGTGACGAGACCATAAGGCCTTTTCTCACACCGTTTAACTATGGAAATATAATGCTTTTGAGATAGCTTAAATAAGGCGGCCTTTGCTCTTTTGTAACCATACCTTTCTCGGCCTTTTGGCTAAGATCAAGTGTAGTATCTGTTCTTATCAGTTTTAATATCTGATATGTGGGCCATTGGCCCACACAATATTAACTCAATTTTTTAAGGGGGAAGGCACATCAAAGTAGCTTGCTACTTGGGCTTTCGCGTGTCGCCTTGGGCTTGCACTATTCCCTCGGCCCGGCACACCCCACCAAATTAGTGTCAAAATTTTAGTTAAAGTGTGATCTACGAAGTAATTTGTAAGGCATTTTGCTATATTACTCTTTAATCTACCTATTTTGAACAAACTAGATTTTACCCGTTGATGCATGGTAAGAATATTTCTGGAATATAATAAAATTATGGAGTACAATAAAATTTATAAATAGCTAAGTAAAGTTTGTCTCATTGGAATAATGGATTTTTTTGAGCAGTTGTGATAAACTCTAATAGTAGACGTGATACCCATTTTTTCTCATATGAATATTACATTACAAAAATTAAATTGAACCTAAATGTTACAAAATTTAAAATTTTTTTAATAAACATTTGAAGTGTGATAAAAAAGACGGTTTTGATCATTGCAATTCAAGATCTTCCATTCTTGTTGACATGCCAAACACCAACATGATTACCCTTGTGTTTTATCAATTATCACTGCATATGAGTATATGATAGAAAATTATTTTCTTAAAAACTTGAACGACAAAAAATGTAATCAAATTCCTCAGTTGTAGATTTTTGGAAAAAAATCAATTGTAGATTAAAAATAGCATATCGACTTGCATTGCAGAATCAAAGTTAAAAAATTATACCAAAGAAGTTATTCTTTTGGGCAATTACAAAAGATTTATCATCGCAACATGCCAACATGTGAGCAACAAAGTGAGCCGCCTATGTTCATTTTTTTCACCAGCAGTCTTCATTTTTATTTCGTTGAGATTTGGACTTATTAGAAGCTGCACACTCATGATTGAGAATGTTACTATTTTAATCAATAAATAACGCAACAACGAAATGTAATACGAATATCAAGAATAAATTACAGTGTTTAAGAGTGACCAAAACAGAACCCTTTTTCATAGTTCGCTCAAACATGTTTGTCAGTTCATTGAGGAATGGATGTGACTCCCGAAGTTGTCCTTTGATAAATTCAATGAGTACATATAAAAAATCAACATTTAGCAAGGGGAAAGTAGGGTAATTAAACAAAATTAACCACAAAGTTGAAGTTAAACACAAAACTATTATATATTAGTTAATCAAATTTATGATAATGGTAAACAAACTTGAAAATGAAAATTTAATAAATACTCCGTAGAACATTAAAAGTTGTAAATTAATACCTTGACAATTCATATTTAGTTTTGCCCGTCATCCAATAGGTAAGCCAAAATAATGTAGCAAAGGTAAGCCATCTAGTTCACAGCCAGAGTCACCGTCATCCAAGAGGTAGGCTAAAATCATCCCATCCATGGCTCCCAGTTTCTACCCGAATCCCATCCAAATTGCCCGTCCTGAAAAATTATCACTCAAAAGCCATAGACCCTGCCATCTTCATCTGGACCTAGGGGTAAAATCCTAAGATATCCCCCAAGTCAAAGTTTTTCAATTGGGTCGGAGAGGGGAGCACATGAATATGAAAGTTCTAGATTGATTCGAGGATAGATCTTAAGAAGCGCCAGGGTTTCTGTTAAAGAAGATGGGATGTGAAAGAAAAGTGAGTGGATGATAAAAACATACCTGAGGGGGTCAATTTCCCGAGCAAATATTATTCAAGGTCGCCGGCGACAATTGTATTCAGCAGCAACTCCTGATTACGATGCATCTGCCCTCGCTATCCCCTCTATCACCGTCGTCTCCCTTCCGACTCTAAGGATCCGTCCAAGGCTCATGGCGTGATTGAGGGTGAAGAAAAATCACGCACGTTTGAGACTTGAAAGCGTATGTGTGGGAAGAACGTGGTGCCTACCTTATCCGAGTAATTGAGAGATCATGGCTTGACGGTTGATATAGCATTTGGGCGGGATTTTTTCCTGCTGCTGTTGTAAATAGTAGGATATCAATTGCATATCAGAGCCATCCATAACTACATAGACCTTCCTTTAATTGGTAAGATATAAGCAATATTTAGACCTTCCTTTAATTGGTAAGATATAAGCAATATTTCAATCTTAAAACTGAATTAGAATCATTTAAGATATTAAGTTTTGTGCATTATTAAAATTTTTCAGCATTAAATTTTGTTTATAATAGGTTATGCAACTTATAGATTATTCCACAAAATTGAAAGCATCAACTTCAATAGTAAATTTACATCACAAATCATTGTTACTTCTGCTTCAATGCCTCCTACGCCACAACCCGTAACTTGTAGGCCATCAATCATGGTTGTGTGAGAATCTTTTCCCACCACACTATCTAGATAAAGTGTTCCATCAATGTTGAAGATAATCCATCCAACATACTCAATGTTTACCTGCAATAATGTCATTGGTGTTATGTTTTGAACTAAGCATGATACTTAGCAAGTCTTTAATTTGGCTCTACCAAAACTATTAATAAGTGGATGGAAAATATCTAAGATTCGTTGGATGAGATATTAAGATGAACAACACTCTAGTTTTAAACTATGGAGCAAGATTTCATTCTATAACTAAATTCCTTCACGTACGGAGTGAATGGTTCTCCCATCTCCACTGCATGTCTGCATGTCTACCAGTTCTATTTCAAAAGCAATCCCAAAGTATTATCCCAATTGACTCAACCTAATTCATCATGACGATAGAAATGGGTCACTTAGTCAAATTTCTCAAGTTATGAGAGACAAATGGTTAAACAAACAGACAAAGGGGCAACCTCAAATTCTAGAGTTGCCTTCCAATTTGACATTCTACGTCTAGGAGCAGCTTCTTTAGATGTGGTTCCACCTTTATGAGTTTCTCTTTTTGTTCTACAGCAGCCAAAACAGTGCGCATAAGATTAATAGATAACTCATTTAGATTTCCAAATAAAATTTAAAGTAAACACAATAAACAACTATAAATAAAGGATTATAAAAATATCTTGCAATCCTTAAATTGTAAATCCAAACAGACTCAAATTGTTTTTTCAAACCTATATGAAACATGTAACAAACAAAGAATGAGAGACTGGTAACAAAAGAAATGAATCTTTAAAAACTATTGGTCTGAAATCATAAGTTAATAAATGTACAAAAAAAAGAATTATAAGATTCTTGGGGAAAAACAAAAGACTCTTAGTAATAATTGACTTGATCAATTGGGTGAAGATAAAATCTAGCAAAAAATTAAAATTATTCAAAGACTGATAAAATTCTCACTGAAGCCTGGTCTTACTGTGTTAGGGGACTAAATTAGCTTGATTAGAACCATAAGGGTGGCATGGTCACTTGGGGTGTATTGGAAACCATCCGGAGTGCCATATGAGCTTTATAAATTAAAGTTTTGTTCACAGGACTCACAGGGACATTTCATCAAATAGGTGGTGACTCATGTTTGCTTGTGCAAATTTGCACACTGAAAAGGGACATACCTGCCTGAGACCTTGAAGACACTTGCAGAAGGTGCATACACCAATACAATACAACTAAAACGAAGCAGGAAATGTAGAAAACACATTGCAAACTGCCTGGACCTATGTACAAAGAGCTTCTGGGATGTTGGGGTGAAAATATCTCTCCCAATCCTACAAATGAAGTTATGAAATTGTAGAGGATACCTGGGAGATGGTCAAAAGCAGAAATCGACCTTGCATTCTCATCACCTGAAACCATGCCCATCCGATCTATCACTCTCGTCGCCATGGAAGCTTGCGTCCATAAATACAAAAAAAACTTAAAATATTACGGAGTACAATAAATATAAAGAAACTGAAATAGAAATTAGAAAATGGTGTTAACCTCTTCCTGAAGTAGTGAATCCCATCCCTTCCTATTTGTCTGTAAAATGAAGGCGGATAGATCCACGGGCTTCCACCAACGAACCAACAACCTTCTCGCCTTCAATATAGCTATGTAACTCTGAGCATAAAAGCTAGAGACATAGAAGGAAGAGGCTTCTAAAGAGGTGACGAAGATGGGGGTAAAAAGATGAGCGGTTGACATTTGCCTTGCAGGTTTTGTGCAATGCTCTCTGGGTAGCGGTTGTCTTGCACTTTATTACTGCGGTTCACAGGTAAAAATTTTGAGCGGGATAATTTTCCTGCTGCTGTTGTAAATAGGGAGATATTGATTGTGCATTTTTGTGAGTTTATTTGAATATCATCTAAATTGAATACGTCTCTATTCATAATTTGTAAATGTTTTATTTTCAAATCAAAAACCATATTTGAACTTAAATTTGTAATTGAAACATGCGAAAACAAATTGTTATATTCGAATACGAATCATGAATTGAGTTAAAAATATTTGATTTATCCATTGATACAGATAGATTTTGATTGGCACACTTTTTTTTCATATTCACAACTCACAAGTCTTTTTTTGGGTTGGAGTCCTATTTCTTGGTATCTTTTTAGTTAAAGTTTTTTGAATAAACAATGGATTCTCACCCTACCATATTAACTTTAACATTTCATCCATCAAAATGAAGATGTAACTTGAAATCTGTATTTGAGATTAAAATCAAAGATTAACGTAAATGTATCCCATGAGATATTAACCCTTTTTTTTTGAAGGGGATGGCCCATTATAGTAGCTTGCTACTTGGGCCTTTGTATGTCGCTTTGGGCTTGCACTGCTCCCTTGGAATATAAGCAGTTAGGGGTTTTAAAAACTTATTAAAAGTTGGGTACATATTGGGTCGGGTCGAGTCGGTCAAATTTAATGATCCAAATCCGAACCGACAAGATTCGGGTTCGGTTTAGATTTTTTCAAGTCGGTTTTGAATATTTGATTTTTTGGGTACATATTCGGATATAATAAGCTACGCTAGGGTCGGTAAAGGTCGGATTCGGGTAGGATTGCCATCTCTAGACTCTAGATATTAATCTGTAACATCGTTGAACGAGTGTACACTCCGCACCTCCTAACTTGTTTGATAACGATATAACGTCTATTCAAATTATTGTTTGATCTAAGTAAATCCTATCACACAAAATAATCGATGATACTAAAATCACCAACAAATCCTTCCTAATTACATGACTCTTTTTTAGGTTTAGCATGTCCATCCTCATATCTTTTCCTACCAATGTATCACACCTCAAAAAACATCTACATGGGACAAACCTTATTCACCTAGTCATATTAATCTTACTGTTCGTCTTGAAAAAAATGTCCTATTATCTTTATTTTTATATTCTAAAATAAATCTTCATTTCAGAGAAAAAAAATAGCGATTCAATTATTTTCCTCTTCTGTACAAATCTCAAATCTCGACCACAAAATTATACTTTCCCTAAATTTTATTAAACTCAATCTTGGACTTTTATTTTGAGACAATAAATCTTTGAGGATTTAGAGTTTTGCACTTTTTCTCCATAAATAGATTACCAATTTTGATACTAAACCATAAGGGAGGGACACAAAAAGTTAGATTAAATAAAATTGTGTGGTTAATATCAATGTTAAAAAACAAGTTAAAATAAGAAGATTGAGTTGTACAAATATGATCAATTATAGTATGCGACAAAAATAGTAGAACAAATAAAAATAAACGATGACAAAAAAAGGGCACTTTTTTCTAAAGAATAACTAATTACAAGGACCCTTCTAGTGCGAAAGTGGTAACTCTACGCATAATTTGAGATTATATTTAATATTTAGTTTTCCAAAAAACTATCCTAAGTTTAAACATTTTTAAAATATATCTAAGCTATTGAAAAATTATTGGGGTGCAAACTCCCTCTCACACCCGAAGAAAAAATAGAGAGCAACCTAACTCATTAGTATGAGATCTTTTAAAAAATTTTCAAAAACTAATTTATAATGACTTAACTAGAGCAAACGTTGGGTAAATTTGGAAATATCGTTTGAGATTAGTTTTAGCGTTTTGGATAAAATTTTAATGGAGCATATTATTCTGAAAATACTTACGCTAAACGCTGAACGTAGATAACATTTTCAAAACGCTAACGCTAATCGCTAATGCTATTTCCAAACATGCCCGTTATCATACTAGTGTGAAATTAGGGTGATCGAGTGTATGTACTATGGTTTCAACAAATTAATTAAAATCAAGTGCTAATTATAAATAAAGTAAAGTCCCTGAATGACTATAATTATATGTGATTTTCCATATTTGGTCTGTAATTTTAAGATATCATATAAATTATCTTAAATATTAAAAATTGTTTCATATTCGGTCCTTCAAGAAGTATACATGAATTTTTTTTATTATAGTTGACCTAAAGAAATATGTATGAAATAATTTTCAATAATTGAGAACCTTTTAAATAATATCTCAGAACTAAAGACTAAATATAAAAAATTACCTATAATTACTAATTAGTGAGCATCTATGGAAGTTAACCTTATAAGTATTGTGCTAAACTGTTCATAAATCTCATCATTTGTCATGCTCAGTATTATTATTATTATTATTATTATAATACTATTATTGCTAGAATGTAATACTCCGTAATACTCTAGTGATGGCCATAACGAATAATAGATAACGAACTTTTGAAGTAATTAATTTCCCTCATATATCCCACACCGGTAACGCACAGATAGCCCGGGCAACAAAACTCGTATAAAAGGCAAGGCCTGCCATGGATCAAAACCATCTTTGCGCTTGGGGCAATGACGCAGCTAGTGAGGTAATAACCGAGGCGCGTCTATTGCTGGTTGAAAACTATTTCCAAACCCCCTCTTTGGCTTTGGCTCGTCCTTAGCCATCGAGAATTTTTTGAAGGGTCCCTTTCACTAGGAACCCTACAAAATTAAGTTTAATTTTTTAATTAATTAACTTAGTTAATATACAACCAATTATTTATTGTTTACCAACTCCGGTTTCTTCAAATAATAACACTTATCATACTCGTCAAATAATATTAATTATATTGGCCAGTTATGTTACTGATGATAGCGAATAATAATATTACCCCCTCCGTCCCGCTTTATTTTTCCACTTTTGACTTTTGGAACTGTTCATCTAAGCACTTTGACTCATCAAATTCTCTCAATGTGTAAGCCTAAATATAGTCATGTGTGATCTTGTTTGATTTGTCTTAACATATAGATTATTAATATATAATTTCTATAATTTTTTAATATACAAATTACAAGATAAAATGGATTAAAGAAGTGCATTGGATGGTGTGCCAAAAAGTAAGTGGACAAAGACTGTGGGACGGAGGGAGTAAGTGTTAATACTTGTCCTAACCNGTTATGTTACTGATGATAGCGAATAATAATATTACCCCCTCCGTCCCGCTTTATTTTTCCACTTTTGACTTTTGGAACTGTTCATCTAAGCACTTTGACTCATCAAATTCTCTCAATGTGTAAGCCTAAATATAGTCATGTGTGATCTTGTTTGATTTGTCTTAACATATAGATTATTAATATATAATTTCTATAATTTTTTAATATACAAATTACAAGATAAAATGGATTAAAGAAGTGCATTGGATGGTGTGCCAAAAAGTAAGTGGACAAAGACTGTGGGACGGAGGGAGTAAGTGTTAATACTTGTCCTAACCACTAACTGTGTTTGTTACTCTCTCATGCATTTTGACTTGTGTCCAATATTTTTAAACTTTTAAACACTAATTACCAAAAAAGTATTAGAATTGTGATATAAAATTAATATCAATATACTTTTTTGAAATGTATTTTTAAAATATCATTTTTTATCGGCTAGGTCCAATTTTAAATGTGTAATTTTTATTTTTTTAATATCACACCATTTTTTACCTAAAACGATTGAAAATAACTTTGATGAAATATTTTAACGCGCAATGAGTTTCTTTCCAGGCGGAGTATAAAACAAGATGTTACAGTTTTTTTAGTTTCTTTCTTTTTAGTTTGATTTTTAATTTTCCACTTCCAGCTTTTTAAGATAATGCCCTAAATTCTGTGTTACTCCGTATAATAGTAGTAATGTATAAGGCTTGTTGATTAACCTTAAAAGTGGAATCTAAGCTTACGGAAATGTATCCAAACAAAACAAAATACCCAATAATTAATCATATAATTGAATCTAAAATCAAGAATTGAGATACTCCTAACAAAAAAATCTCGCAAAATTCAACGTAAAATTCTTACCTTTAACCAAATCAAAATTCGCAAAAAGAAATCGCATCCCTATTCCCCCAAAGAAACTCACATACGTGACTGAACCAAATTTTTAAAAAAATGGAACTTAATTTACGAGAGATGGTACACGGGGACGGATAAGGGCACGCGAAAATTCTGGGAGAAGAAGAAAAAGAGAGTAGAACCTTGGACTAAAAAGTAAAAAAACAAACAGAGTATCTATTCTAAAAGTGTTTCAAAAAACTCTTATCTATTCTAAAAGTGCACCAAAGGTAATAATGAATAAGGGTAGTAATGTTTTTTTAGAAGTATAAATTTTGCCAAAGAAAGAAATGAGAAGAAAATTTATGAACACAAGAAAAAGAAAGTGGGAAAAAGAATATGAACGGAGGGAGTCTTTTTTAATAATCTATTTATGTGAAAAAAATTATACTCAAGTGTATTTTTAGTTTGAAAAAAAAATTATGTGAAAAATTTATTTAAGAATTCACCTAGATTGCATGGTAGAAATATTTCTCCATTCTTTTTTTCCAGTTTGTAGAGATTAAATATTGGTTGTCTCTTGGGAGTCTTGGCTTGTGCCTTGTGGGGTTATTTTAAGAACTTTATTTCCGTAAACTCACATTTATCTTTTAAGTTGCATCGCAAATACAAATGTAAATGATAAATGGAAAATATTATCAAGAAGCCCGTCTAGCTCAGTTGGTAGAGCGCAAGGCTCTTAACCTTGTGGTCGTGGGTTCGAGCCCCACGGTGGGCGAGTTATGGAAATCAATTTTTTGGTCATTTGGTTAGTTCTTAAAAACATCTAGTCATTCCTCTCCACATGATTATTCTTCTATAAGCCTCATGTAAAACTACCCCTTTAATTCCAACAGGGACCAATTTCAACCATGGGAACGACTTCGTTCCCAAAACCTAAAACAAACCACCGTCCCAATTCCAACCAACCACTGATTCCGACGCGGCACCTTCTAAGAGAAAACACAAAAAGTGTTGGAGAAAACAACGAAGCCCAATTTGATGAAATAGACCGAGGCAGAGGAGGTTTCCCAAGCCTATATCAACACCTTTGAGGACCTTCAGATCGGTACGTTTTAAGTTTTGTTATATTTTAATGTTTTTTAAATACATAAAGATTTTTTAGTGATCTTTTTGACTATTTTGAACATATAAACACAATCTTTTTTAAACTTTTTTTTTAAAAAAGAAACTAGTTTTTTTAATTCTTTATTTTTGTATTTTCTAACACCTTTTATTTGCATTATTTTTTATAGGTCGTAACCAAACATCCTCGGGATTTTGGGCCTGAGTTCGGGCACAATTTTTCAAGCAATAGCAGGACCTACAAGCAAATGTGTCTATGTTCTCTAGCATTTAGAACGAGCAAAATAGGTGCTGGAGGAGTGTTCAGCGACGCAATAGTTATGAACGATGCCTTGATACAATACACTTGTGAGCGGGGAACGTTCAAGGCGTGGGAACTCATGCGTCAATCCACGAAGTGGCATACCATCCCGAGGCTTCAAGTCTCAAAACAGTCTAAGATGGATTCATCAATTGATGTTGGTTCGGGACATGTGGTGTCATCGTGACGGGCAAAAAAACACCGTGGGTAATGCCCCATAACACATGGTCTTACTCGCCATTTTTCTTTCGTTCAAGAAAAATGGATCTACAGACATTCGAAGCCCTTTGATTTTGAAAGAATTGGAAGAGAGATGGAGTTGAGTATGGTGGTTTTAATTCATTTTCATTTTTGGTTTTAGCTAATAGAAGAAGCTTAAATTTCGACTTCATTAGGGTTCTTGTTGTTGAGTATGGTGGCATAAATGGAGTGTACCATAGTTGCATGCGGGTTGGTGATGGTGAGGTGAGTGACTATATCATTTTCCCAAACAAAAGTATCTTAGGGCTCGTTTGGGAGCAATGCAGGATGGAATGATATGGTTTCTAGAATTTGAAAGAAATTGTTGAGTGTACGAGCTCTTAAATTGGAAATGAAAATATTTGGAGAGATTTGAAATGATCTTATTTAGTGACATGAACCAACTGTTGGGAGCAATATCAAAACGCTCACATTTTTAAAACCTAGAAAAATATTATAATACATACCTCACGCACTCACCAAGCATGCCTTTAGATCAATTGTTTTGATTGTTGCTAAATATATGAAACATCACCCCTTTTGTTATTATTATTATTTGTAGTTTTGAATCATTTTCATTCTTGGTTTTCTTACAAATGCTTGTACAACAGCGACAACGATCACGCGGATACGTTGCACTCTTCAAAACTTGAATGAAGGTTTGTTCATATTTCTTACAAGTCAATTGCACATTTAGGCTAGTTTGGATGGTGGGGTTTGGAAGGTAGAAGACTTAGAAGAGCTCAGTCATCCAACTACAAGTATCAAGATACAAACATTGTCGTCCAAACGCCCCCCCCCCCCTCTCTAGAAACCCCT